>ML685783.1:3319997-3439204 GCA_007922175.1 Pelusios castaneus
GCTGACTCCCGAAGCCAGGAGCTGAGCTGGGGGGCCGGCTCGGTCCGGACCCGGCCCCTCAGCTCAAGTCCAGGGGTTCAGGTGGCGGCAGAAGCTCCGCCAGAACTTCTGCCGCCACCCGAATCCCGAGCTGGTTCGGGTGTCAGCAGACGCTGCGGTGAAGCCCCGCGGCGCCTGCTGACTCCGAAAGCCCGGCCCCCCAGCTCAGCCTCCGGGCTTCGGATGACAGCGGGGGCTGGCAACACAGCCCCCGCTGCCACCGGAAGCCCTGCAGCTGGGCTAGGGGGCTGGCTGTGGGCAGTGCATGGTGGGACAGGTGCCCACCATGCACTGCTCTTCTTTCGCAAAGGAGCATTTGGTGAATGCTCCTTTGCGAAAGAAACAGCACGTGTGTACACGAGAAGGCGCTATATTTATAGCGCTTTCCTTGTCCCGCAATAACTTATTGCGGGACAAGTGTTCTTGTGTGTACATAGCCGGAGAAGTGCTGAGCTGGGTGTGTGCAGACATGAGTTCATTTGTCTCTGGGGAAGAGATCCCCCATTATACCATGCTTCCCTGCTTCACCAATCCCAGAGTTCAGTGCTTGGTTCTCCATTCAGCATGCTAATTCTGGTTCCATCCTTGATGCAAATGAAGTTTCTGCTCTCCGTTCAGTGTGCTAATGGCTCACTTCTTTGCTGTAGATGAGGCTAGGGGAGTTGCCCTAATTCCATCACCCTTGTTCCAACATTTAGGTGTGTTTCCCACTGCCTTTTCATTGTTTTTGATTTCTGGTTCAAGCAGAGGCTGGGGTGGGGGAATGATGGGAGGGAGGTGAGTCACAGAAGAGGATACTTGCCATGGTTTCCCAAGAAGACAGAACTAACAAGTAACTGCAGCAGGGCAGGCAATCTCCAGCAGTGCCCTCATCTGAGCTGAGCTCCAGGTGAGAGGTGCCCAGGGCCGTTTCACCGTTGAATCTTTGTCTTCCTAGGGACTCCTCTCTCTCAGAAGGGAAGGAAGAAGGGAGAGTTTTGTTTGTTTGCTTGTAGAACCCTCCCTTTGGGTGTTCATTGAGGCGGTGGGATAAAAAGACATCATAAAGGAGCAGAAATGGGTTCTGGAGGGAACTTGAGAGAGCCCCTGTCCCCCACAATCCCTTCAAAACATCCAGCCTGAAGAAGGCAGAAGCAGAATGCTGCTTGTGTTTAACAAGCAGTAAAAGGTTAGATGGGAATGGAAGCTTTTCTGCAGGCTGTGAATAGGAACACAGACTCATTTTCCCAGTATGTGAGTGCTAATAGCAGTAAGAACTCCTACTGACACTGAATATCTGGTACATTACAAGCTACTACTTACACAGATGGCTGTGGTTAAATTGTGTGATACCTGGGCCATTAGCACATTACACCTCCAGACTCCTGGAAAAAGACTGGTAATATGACAGCCTATTGTCCTTGCAGTTATACACACCTTGCTTCCTCTGAAGATGACTTCCTCTTGGGTCTATTAAGAAGCTTTGATAAATTCCCCTTAGACCTGTTAAGGAGTTAATTGATTTAAAATCCAATTTCAATAAAGGGATTTTAAGCTAGGAACAGGTGTTGAGATTTCAGCTCTTAAAGCCTACCTGAGAAAAACCTGAAAGGAGTTTTGGAATAAGTTCTGTCTGAAAAGGTTTTGGAACTAATGAGCATAGAAACTCTCCTGGCTTGATTCCTCCTGCATTAAAGGAGACAGGGCTTTATACATTCTTTATTTATAAACAGGATTGTGTCAAAGTAATATCTATAATGGTCTCCTAATGGACGGTTGCTCAGAACCATACTGCCTCAGCACTTCTGTATTATCTTGCCTCTATACCGTAACCTCTTGCACTAAAATCATTTCTAATGTTTAATGTAAGTCAAGATATGACAAACAAGGAGTTTAGTGGCACTTTTAAAGACTAACATGTCACTTTCCTGTCTCTTTTATATCCTAGTACATTCCAATACAGCTCAACACCATTGCAAACAAGAACTGTTTAGTCATGAACCTGACTGAGGATTATACTTCTCTTGGCAGAGTATTTCCTTCATATACTTGGTCTTCCATGTCTTGTCTTGGCGTTATCTGTCTCCCATGCTATATTTGCTTCCTTTTGCCATTCTTATCACATATTCAGCTAGCTTCAGAACTGGAAGGCAAATGAGCCAGTTTTAAAACATCTCATTTTGGGGGCCTGATTTATGAACATTGGGGGTTAGCAATACTGAAAGCTCATTGGAAAGGTACTTTTTCCTTAGGACTTGCTAAGAGGTTGCAGGGCCTATTGCAGATTATTCTACACATATAATTGTATAGAGAGAAAATCCCAGATTTAGAATGTTACAGTAACAAAGTGAAGCACTCAGTTTTCATGAAGTTACATTAAGGATGAAGATGTCACCTCAGCTCTGTCTCTGAGACAAGTGTATTACAATCTTTACAACATCACATGCTTTCAAATACAAAATAGAACTTCTAACCTTTGGATACATGTATTGTCTTGTAATACTACCGTAACTCTTGTACATTTACATTTTGTAATCATGGATTATTTTTCAGTGGCTTAGTACTTTTTGAAATTTGGCGTTAGAAGTTTTATTTTGAAAATTTGAGCAAGAACTGTTCAGTCATTTTCAGTAAAGTGAAGAGAATTCTCAATTTACAATTTGTGGTATTTTCGTATTCAGTTTTGTCAGGGACATTGTTGCTAGGTTGCTGCTAAGCATTTCAATGGCCTAATAAAGTGAGATTTGATTTGGCAGGGATAAGGCTGTTCAAGTATTTTATGCATATGCAGTGGCTGGTTAGTAAAAACTCTGATTTATTGTCTAATAAGTTCTAAGACCTAATGTTCTATTAAGTTTTACATATGCAGGTAGAAGTTGAATGCAATTTCTTACTTACAGTCTAATAATCCATCAGAGATTTATTTCGATGCATAGCTTTAAGAACTGTGAGTAGTTTTATTCATGTTGGCGGGATACCTCAGTGCATAAAATTAAGCACATGCTTAAGTCTTTCAGTATGGAGTATGCTGATGTGTGGAATGATCTGTGCGCAGCTTGCTGAAGCAAGACTCTGTCAAAGCCTTCACTTCAATGGACATACATGTGGTCTCTTTCAGGCCTTTAGTGTAAAATACCAGTGTCACTTGAGGTTAACTTAGTCAGGACTGGATTAAGGCAGGGGCATTAGGGTCTGCAGCCCCTGGCCTAAAGGGGGGCCCTGTGGCCCCCCAAAAATCCAGCCTGGCTGGCCTCAGTGGCGGGCTGCTTCTGCTGCCCACCTTCAGCCTGCCTGGCCCCCAGGATGGCTGCTTACCAGCCAAGTTAGCCAACCTAGAGGTGGGGCAGGAATACCAGCCTCTGGCCCGCCCCCTGCCTCCAGCAGCAGAGCCGGCTTGTGATCCCCCTGTAGCCATGCCAGCCCGCAGCCCCCCGCAAGCCCCACCGCAGCTATGTCAGCCGCAGTCCCCCAACCTCCTCTGTAGCGTTGGCTGGGGATCTGGAGCCCCTGACCCTGCCCTCAAGCACGGGCGGGAATGAGGGGCCCCACAAGGATGGGCAGCCCTGGGCCTTGATCCGGCCCTGAATCTAGTATAGGAGCTGGACTTCAGTTTTGCTAATTAACTGCGGAGTTGCATGTAAAACATTAATCTTGCCAACGCTTGCAGCTTTATGATTACTAAATATTTACATTTTCCTTAAAGCTCCAGATCCTGGAATACGTTTGTGAGAATCTTTACTTTCATTTAGAAGTTTTCTAGCTCTTGTGGCTGTGAAGAAAAGCATGTGAGTGTAATCCAAGAGTCTGACTACACGGTGCATTGGTTTTCACCAGCAGGAGTGTAAATGCTAGTGAACATTTGCTAAATGGCCATGGGGACCCTGTTAGTACACAGTAACAGTTCCTTAGTGCATGCTGCTGTGGCACTATTTCATTGTGCACCAGCAGCGTCACCTCAGACAGTTAGTGCAAGACACATTAGGACACTTAGGATTTACAGCTCTTGGTTTGGACTAATGCACCATGGAAACAAGCCACAAGTACATCCTAACCTCTCAAAATCTACAAGGCAAACAAAGAGCTATTCTTTTTAATGGCATGACCTCAGGATTTTTAAATGCTTGAGGATGGCCATGCTAAAACATCCCTGCCAACCCAGTAAAAAAACACCCGTGTGAATATGCACATTTTATGCAAGTGTGACTAAATATGCATATGTACAGCCTGGAGGAATGAAGGAAGGAGGGAGAGACCCCACCATTTAATTTCAGCACCCCAGCCAGAACATGAGGTGGGGTGAGGAAGGAGATTGCTGGAGAACCAGCGGGAGGTGAAGCACTCTAGTCAGCCTGTGCTGTGAGAAAGAAGGGGCCCCTGCGTGCTGCAGTTCTGACAGCATGTTGGGATATGCAGGGAAGGCAGCAGTGTGTGGCACATGCATTCCTGCAGCACAGGCCTTTCAGGGTGGATGTCCTTCCTCCAGCTGGACTTCGCCTCAGCAGCAGGGGGTCAGCCTGGCAGCCTCCTGGCAGCCTCCTGCCTCCTGGCAGCCATTATGGGCAGCTGTTGTCTGCTGCACCCGCACAGCCTCTGTCTCCACCAGTGCCTGTTCTTTAAGCCTTCCTTCAGGCTGATTCTTACTCAGTCTCATGGAGGAACAGATGGGGGATGGTGGTGGTGGTGGTGGTGTCCATCTTAGTGCCCAACCTAGGAGAGGGGAAGGTGCTGGGAGAGCAGAGGCTGTTGGAGAGCTGAATGGGGTTGCCAGATTAAGATAAATAACTCTGTCCTGTCTCAGGGTTTGTGCTCTCTGACTATGAAGCTCTGTAGCCAGTCCATATCTGGTAGTTCCTACTTACCATATAAAAGTTGTACGTGATACAGTGTCAGAAATAAACTAGTGTCAGAGGAAAATGGAAACAGAAGGAAAGCCACAGAAAAGATTGCAGACAATAGCAGCAAAGCATCAACATGACACTCTTCAATGCCCCCAGAAAACTTCTGTGTTGATACACCACCAGAATGGACAGAACAGAAACAGAATCTTTGCAAGATTCCATACTGCTGCTAAACTCTACCAGGATACTGGAGATATCCAGGTATTATCTTTAATTTACGTTATGGGGAAGCAGTCAGAGTAGATCTTTAAATCATTTGATTTTACTGAAGACAGTCACAAAAATACTGATGAGAGGGTTTTGGCTATGGAAATTTAAGGAAAGAGCATGTTTTCACCAGAGAATTTAAGGAAACAAAACAATTGTTCAATTATTTTTTATGACAGCACTGGATACATAGAAAAGTGATTTTGGGAATGTAAATTATGAAAATATCAGAGATAAACTACTTATGGGTCTTGCAGACAAGAACCTTTCACAGCAACTATAACAAAGGACCAACTTAACTGTGCACAGTTATATAAATATCAAAGCAATCTGAACTTGTGAAATAGTGAAGCAAACCTGAATAACATGAGACTAGTTCAGAAGCTGCTAGTGTTAAAAGTAATTATCATAAAACCCTAATTATAGAAGAGAATAGTTTCTGCCACCAGCACTGGAATGGAAAGGATATACTAGTAAAATAATAATAAATGTCCCTAGTTGGATGGGTGCTGTGGGCCTTGTGAGTTATAAGGGATTGTGTAATAGCGGGGAATCGGCTGTACTGTTTGCTTGAACCCTTGGTAACATTCAGGTTTTTTAAAAAGACTAATACCTTCATAGAGAGTAACATTGGCTTTAAAGTGTCAACTGGACTTCATTGAAATATACTTTCTATTTCTTAATTTTGGGGGGAGGGACACTAAACATTTCATCTGTAAAATCATGTCCTCACTCTAGCCTAATTCTAAGTGTCTCAAGCTGTTTCTTGTTGAGTGTTCAATGAAAAATTAGAATCTGTGTTACTTGGAATTGAGCGGACAGCCTTTTGTGTGCCATTGAGCTTAACTGTAGAAAAGAGAGTATGTCACCATTCAGTCATTAAGCTAGTTTTCATGCTAATTATACACACCAGACTGTGGGGAAAGGAGAACTAGCAGAGCCATAAAATTAGCAAGACAGCCATTGCTTGAATATATTAAATTATGCCTGCAATTTATTGAATCATTAACAGAAGCAAATACTCTTCCCTCATCCTGCAAGTTATATCTATAATTACTGTATAAATGCATCTCATTAGACTTCCAAACTTGGAAGTGACTAATTACAGCGATCTGTAAAAAAGCTCATCATTTCAGTGGAATGTATGTTTAAAGTGCTTAGTCTTGCAGGCCCTTACTGAGTACTCCCATGAACTCATGCAGATACTGTTGTAGTCAAGGACTTGTAGTATCAGAACCTAAAGCAGGAGCCAAATGTAAGTTTTTCCCCCAAGCTGATAACATAGTGGAAGCCTGATGCTTATTCATTACTATTATCATTCAGTTCAGTGGGACACTCAGGGGAGAAGGACTTCAAGTGTGTAGGGGTTGCAATGTCAGGTGTCAGATCCAGAGGCGGCTCTTGGGGTAGGTGAAGCAGGCGCACGCCGAGAGCCCCATGCAATAAGGGGCCCCATTGCCTGCTTTGCCTACCCCAAAAGCCGCATCTGCCTTGGTCAGCAGCAGGAGGAGGAACTGGTTTGTGGGGTCAGGGCCACATGGGTGGGAACTGGGGCCAGAGGAGGGGGACAGGGCAGCGAGGGGAGGGCTGGGGGCAAGGAGAACAGGGCCACAGAGGGTGGCTCCGGTGAGCCTATAGGGGGCCCCACAATGGGCCATTGCCTAGGGTCCCTAATGGCCAAAGGCCGCTTCTGGTCAGATCTTCCTACCAATGATAAGTAAGTTAAACTTGGATGAGGGAGAAGAAACTAAAAAGTTCTGAGTGACTATTTTATATATTCCTGAAAACTAAAACTTTTTATGAGGTGGGAAAAACAATGTGTTTTCAATGAGATCTGTCCTGAACTCTAGTTACTCTGCTATGTCTTTGAACAATTATTACTCTTTGCTCTTCAGTTTTCCTGTCCTGGTGTATTCTCTAATTACACACATGCCAATCCCTTGTCCTTGCTGCACACTGAATTTTCATGGTCTAGGAGATGTAATTCTCCTGTAACTGCCTTAAAGATCTGACAGGCCAACCAGACTCTCAACCCTTGTGAAGAGCCAACCTTTAGGCCTGCATTTCCCTGTCTGTACTTACACAAGAAGAAGCATCAATAGGTGTGTTGAGGTTCTAATCCACCATGCTTATTTAACAGATGGTCCTTCAGTCTTATTGTGGGTGATCTTTGTTCTGAATCATGATTTAGCTATGTTTGTCATGTGTGTACTCTAATTTGTGTAAGCATAAATTGACCATGGAAATGAGCCAGTTCCTAAATTTTGTTAACGTAGTTGACTGTGACCCTCAGCTACAATTAATTAATTCCAAAACTGACTGCTGGTTACTTAAAATACCCTATCAGCTACGAGCAGTTAATTTTAAAGATTAGATCTTCTGATTTGTCTTATTTCCACCACAAATGTTAAGTGGCTATCTATCTGTGCCTATGTGCCTGTAAAATTGGTTTGTTTTCTCAGGGGAAATTAGGAATTAATTGAGGCAAAATGCGAACCTTGTTTGCATAAATTTCTTATTTTTCAAGGAGATTAACCATATTGTAAAGTCTATTTCCTGCTTTGCCTATTACCCCATTAATTGCTTCAAAATTCTGGTTAACTGGCAGGAGTAAATAGAAAGGAGCCCAATTCTTTCTGCCTTACACTAGATGATATCTTGTTACACATGTGGTTGAATTGATCCTAATAGGATAATTTGTATACTAAGCTATTACTCCTCATGAGTATAGGTAGCAGAATCTGATCCTAAAGCTGCCATGAATAGCTTATTAAAACAACAAAGTCCTGTGGCACTTTTAAAGACTAACAGATTGCATGAGCTTTCGTGGGAGAAAATCCCACTTTGTCTGATGAAGTGGCATTTTCTCCAACGAAAGCTCATGCAATAAATAAATGTTAGTCTTTAAAAGTGCCACAGCACTGTGTTGTTTTTCTACAATAGACTAACACGGCTACGCCTTTGGAATATGAATAGCTTATTGTTTTTCAAATTGTTTTAATGTATTGTTTATATCTGTACATTCTAGGAAACAAATCATTCTCTTTGATCTTAAATTGCTTCCTTTCTATGCACAAAACACTATTCATGCAATAAAAACTTGGTTTATGGTTTAACTAATTACAAAACAGGAAGTGCTGTTAAATCTTAACTTAAGCAACATTCTGTGCCTCACTGCATGCTCTTTGTACTTATGTGCACATTTCACAACATAAACAGAGGTACAAAATCTATACCATTAGTAAGCGTAGAGAATAGAAAATCCACATGCAATGCAACCGAGTAAATGTACAACTCAGATGCTACAGAACTTGACAGATGATAAATAGCTTGTTGCTTTTTTTTATGGTAAGACCAGGTTATGAGTTCACATAGGTGTGTTGCAAAAGTGCAGCAAATCAGGGATCAATGTAGATTGAGACTACATGGAAATCAGATCAGAACAAAACAAATGAGAGAAAAACTTGTTAGGCATATACAGTCATGCCAGCCATCTAAAATAACCTGATAACTAGAACAGGTAAGATAGAAAAAAGGAAACAAATGACTAAGCTCAGGATTCTTTCTGCTACTTGCAATTTATTCTGTAAAACATGATGATGACCTCTTTGACTTGAGGTTTTCAAGCACAGCAAGCCTCTGAGGACTGAGTATGGACAGGCTGGCCTCTAACCAGTATTTGAAGTTCTACCACCATTACCCTGGTAACAGGGCAGTAAAAATCATGTCTTAACTGCTTTATTTTGGTGTCCTCACAACAAAGATGTTTGTAAATATATATACAACTAGTGGAATATTATTATTCTTGACTTGATTCAGCACAAGATGGAAACAGATATTTGCATAGATTTTGCAGGAACTATGTTGTGTTGTCTGTGGAAATTGGAAGCACAGTGAAGACTGGGGAGGTGTTAATCCTTTTGTTAAATGTCCAGTCCTGTGCTGGTGGGAGGAGCATAGCTACTCGGAAAAGTCGAAGTAGTGATGCTATTAAAGGTTCTCTTAAAATTCTGAGATTTTTCCTTATGATTGTGGCTTCCTGGTGCAACCTGTCCAGAATGTTGCTCTTCAGTCAGTGTAATTGTATTTGTGCCTGGAGTGGAGGATCAGGCTTAGTTAGTATTGACTCCAGAGCAGGGCTTTCTCAGATAGGTTAGGCAGCTATGAAAGCCACAGCTAGTCCATAATGTCCGCTTTAGGTGGAGACATCCAAGACCAAAGGTTGCACATGTTTGTGGTAAATTGTCAGGTGTATTTGTCCTATTCACATAGTTACAGTGAGGAGTGGGAGCAGAATTGTCATTCCTGGATTAATTTAGGAATCATGAAACTAAGTAAAAACAACAAAGGCCTGTGGCACCTTAAAGACTAACACATTTCTTCAGGCATAAGCTTTCGTGGGCTGCAGCCCACTTTAGGGTGCCACAGGACTTTTCTTGAAAGTTTTTGCTGTATAGACTAAAATGGCTACCCCTCTGGAATGAAACTAAGTGCATACGTAACCTTCAGGTGGGCTAAAATTCATTTAATTGCCCTTCTCCAGACCCTTGCAGAAATCAATCCCAATCCCTATGGAGAAAGCAGATGGAGACCCAGGATCCAGTCTGTATGGGACTCACAGCAAAGATTGCTCAGAGTTACCACCCCACATTACAATACTACTACAAACAAACATAACAATGAACTTTATTAACTACTAACTAAATAAACCTTATCCTAAGAAAACAAAATACAATTAACCAAGAACAATCCCTCCAGAAACCCCCCTGCATGAAAGATATCCAAGAGTCCCAAAGTCCAGGTGGAGTTCACCCAACTCTCAGCTAGTCTCTGTTCCAGTGTAGAGGCTTGAGTGGCAAGAAATAGCTGTCCTCTTCTTCCTTTGCTGGAATCCTCTGTAGCATTCCATGCAGGCTTTTTCTTCTCCTTTGCAACCAGCCCTCAGTCCCATATGCATGTCTGCTAGGTCTGGTGCAGATGACTCCATTAGAGGGAGGAAACATCTTGTTCACTCCTGGCTCAGCTTCTCTCCTGAAAACTGAGCACATGGACTCTTCTCAAAGCAGCTCCTGCTCCCTGCACAGACTGCTCCTCTCATGTCATCTGACTAACTGCACCAGATCACACCAGCAGGGAATCCTGTGGAGCATGCTCAAAATGCTACCACTCCCTGCTTCCAGAAGTTTCTAGTTGTGGGTAGCTAATCTGCCCAGCAACAGTAACCACCCTCAGTAGGTCTCTTAAAGAGAGAGCTCTTTTTAGGCATATGGGTTACACATATACTGAGTTAGACGATAGCATTCATATGAATAGATTTGTACCAAAGAGCTTCATTTATCCCATTCTTCTGTTAAAGCTTCCCGTACTTGCAATGGGAGATAGCCTGGCAACTGTCTTTGAAACATAACAAAATTCTGCCCTAACTCCACTAAATAAGTCACAGGCTTTTACCATGTAACTAATCCTTTTATTCAGTCTTTCTGGACAGCACCACCATATACCACTTAAGGCAAAAAGATACAAATAGAAGTGGTCATGCTGTGCATTAATGGCTTTTGCACAAAAAAGTTACCATGGTGACTATCTTTGCTCCATAAGAGGGAGCTTTGCTTACACCAGGCCCACTGCAATTTTATATCCATTTTCCTATTCATGGTTGTGGTGAGTTCCAAAATTAAAGTAATCTGTTTCTATACATTGCTATATAATGCACAGAGAATGAGGTACCTCAGCAGTAATGCAGACACTACATAGTGGTGAATTTTGTTGACCCCAAAATGAGACCCCCACGTAAAGCCTTTTAAAATCAGAAATCTGTAACACAACCTTTACTCTGCTGTTAGGAAGAGCTCCCTCGTAATGCATGTTATTTTTTTTTTTTAATACATATTTCCCAGTATATAGAGCCAAGGGCTGTTTCGTATAACATTCAAAACACTAGCTATCAGCATAGGCTGACTTCTCAGTGTGAGTTACCTGATTTTTACCCTTCTTTTGCATTTGCAAACTAATCCTGACTGCTGCAAAAATATTAACTAATGTTTGTCATAGAAACTTGGATGAATAATTTTGAGTTTATGCCAAATTTTTACTTTACTTGCTGCAGGCTGTAAGTCATGATGTGACTAATCAAACCATTTCAGCTCCCTGATTTGGTCAGTGAAACTTTCTATATAGAATAACTAAAATGACTTTCTGAACAAATGCCCTTGTCTGAATATCATAGGGCAAACTACAAAAAACCAAAACCCCATTATTACACTTTGGAAGTATTTTCTTTTTATCAAGGTCAAGATGAGAAATAAATTCCGCTCTTAACAACTTGAGGATCCTCCTAGTGGACGCTGCATATTTTTGTAAAGACTTGATGCCTACTTGCCAATTTATACTTGATTTTTGTCTTGATCGGTATAGGTACAAATCTCAGATTCACTTTAATAATCTGCCAAAGCAGTAGAGTAAGCATGAAATTGAAACTTTGTAAGAATCATCATCTTCTGGAGGCTAAAGGAAATGGTCTATAGCTTAGTGTCTGTCTTCTATTGGTGACAGAGTGACCAACTTTTTGCTCTCATTGGCTATGTCTACACTGGCAAGTTAGTTTGAATTGAAGAAGCTTAATTCGAACTAACTTAAGCCATGGCTACACTAGGCTTTCATTAGTTTGAATTAAGGGCTTCCTTAATTCGAACTAATACATTCAAATAGCCTATTCGAACTAAGGGTTAATTCAAACTAGTTAGTTCGAATTAACCAATGTGGCCATAATGGCACTTGCTTAGTTTGAACTAAACTTTGCTAGTTCAAATTAAGTTAATTCAAACTAACTAAAATTAGTTCGAATTAACTAATTCGAACTAACTTTAGTAAGTGTCGACATAGTACTAAGCATTAAACGCAATTGGGGATGTCATCCCTGTTTGGTTTTTATCTACTGACTTTCTCTTAACTGAAAGCTGTGGGGACCATTGCTACTGCTGTGTAGTGTGAAATGTTGCATGACGTCAGACAGTCATTTGGAGATCCGGAGGATGGGGGTAAGACAATGGTCTCTGTGTCTGAGCAGCTATATTTTCTTTCTCCACCAAAAAAATAACCTCTGGCTGCATGAAACAGGCCATTGCCAGGTAGGGATGGAGAAAAGGAGCTGCTCTGAATAATATGCTTTCTGTCAAGAACTTGTGGAAAAAGGAGAATTAAAGCTGTGCAAGGTAAAAGATCTTTAAAGCAAATTAACTGCCCTGCATGCTCTGCTCTCCCCTCACACCCTGCTGCAGGGGTGTAGCTTTTGGCAGCTCAACATCCCTGGGTACTCAGGGCTATGTCTACACTAGGGAATTAAGGTTGACTTTAAAAAGTCGGCTTAGAGAGTCCACACTGGACTCCTAAGTCGACTTAAAGGGGGGCTACTAAGTTGACTTAGAGGGTCTACACTGGATTCTCTAAGTCGACTTGTTTGGTCCAGGGAGCTGGTCCCTTCTTGCCGGGATCCCTGCTCCAGCTGCCCGCTGCTGATCAGCTGGAGCGTGGGTCCCAGCCCGCGCTCCAGCTGTTCAGCAGCTGGCAGCTGGAGCGCGGGGTCTCCAGATCTCCCTCCTTGTCGGGACCGTGGGGCTTCCTTCTCCCCAGGGTCCGTACTCCGGCTGCCGAGCAGCTGGAGCACGGTCCTGGGGACTAGGAAGCAAGCCCCGCGGTCCCTTCTCGCCGGGACCTGAGTGGTCCCAGCGAGAAGGGACACATGCCCTAAGTCAACTAAGTCAACTTAGGGCTACCCCACGTCTACACTGGCTTAAGTCGACTTACATAGTCGACTTAAACCTCAAAGTCGAGTTTATAACAGGTGTTATAAAGTCAACTTTGAATTTCCTTAAGTCGACTTAAGCAGCTGCTTAAGTCGACGTAAGGAAACTGTAGTGTAGATGTAGGGTAATTAAGTCGACTTAAGCAAGCTTAAATCGACTTAATTTTCAAGTGTAGATGCACCCCAGATGAGGAAAAGGAATTCATGCCTCTGAAAGCTGACGTATGTTGGTTTGTCATCATGATGTGTTGCCCAAAGGGCTCACGTGGGCCTTCATGTGCCTCTTCAAACACCAGACCAAATTAGTGTGACCTCATGAACTGAAAAAAAGGGGCCTAATCAATGTTTCTGATTGCCGTGGCAACCAGTTTTAGTAGCCTGTTGCCTCACTTCACTGCAGAAATGTAATGGAGGAGCACCGTCTGTTGATCAAAAGTAAAATTGCTGGTGCCTATCGGTAAACCAATTTTGTCCACTCCTGGCCTGATACAACATAATTATATTATCAACTGATAGTAAGGAAGACAACACATAGCACATACTCTTGGGATTCAGAATTTTGCTGCAGTAAAAACTGCAGGCCTGCCAAGGGGAATAAAGGCACATCTCTATTTAGAAGTTTTACTGATATAATTCTCTCTACTACAGTTGTGATTATTTGTCAGCATGGTTATACCAGTAAAAGCTGCAGTGTGGATGCAGTTACATTTGTATAACAGTGCCTTGTACCAGAACAGTTTTCTTTTGGTCCCTGTTCCCCAAAACCCAAGTGGGGTTCAGGTTGAGGATTCCAGTAGCAACAATCACCGAGATAGAATAAAGCTTATTTATTGGCTAACAAACTACTTAACAAACCACCTTTTGCCTCATACCAGTGAAATTACTGAGATCAGAATTAAGATGCAAAACACATGGCTTACACCCTTTCTGCAGCTGGGGATCCCAGGCGACGCAGGCTTGAGCAGGGGAGTGGGTTGTCCAAGGCACCTCTTCACGAGATCCTGCAGCAAAGTCTGATTTAGACCTGGGAATGAACCATTGTTATAGCCCATTACTCACAGGGAGGGGTGATCAGACCCTACTCCTGGTCACAAAGGGTGCGCCTATGCTTAGAAATTAAGTCGACTTAAGGAGGCTTAAGTCGACTTAATTTACTCCGCGTCTACACTGGGCTTTCCTTAATTGGACTTAAGCTGCTCCTTAAGTCGAGTTAAGGAAAAGTTAGTTTGAATTAATAGCACCTCGTTTTAATTTGAACTAGCACTTAAGTTGACTTTATTAAGTCAACTTAAGCCAGTGGAGATGCAGAGTAGTGCCTAGGTGGACCTTTTAAAATCAACTTAAAACGTTAAGTTGACTTAATAAGGCCAAAAAGGGGCCATGGCTACACTTGAAAAGTTCAGTCGACTTCTGTTAAGTCGACTTAATAAGGTCTACTTTAAGTCGACTTAAAGTCGACCTTATTAAGTCGACTTCATAAAGTCGACCTAACTTTTCAAGTGTAGACATAGGCATAGACTGCTGCTGATGGGTGTCAATTGCTACTGTCAAAGATCTACAAACTACTTAACATTAACATATTTACCAACTATAATTTGATTACTTTGTTCACTACATACTCTGGCAGTGCAGATATGTGTCTGGGGGCCCCCCACCGCCCACTAATGCTCCACTGTCACAAAATCTTCCACTTGCCTTAACAGTCCCTGTATGGTAGTGAGCTTTCCTGCTACAACCACTCTTACATCAGTATAACTGTGTCCGCGTGAGAAAGGTTATGCTGCTTTAACTGTATTGAAAGCGTAAGTCGACTTAATAACACCTGGTTTTAGGTCAACTTAAGACTTAAGTTGACTCCTTAAGTTGATTTAAAGCCAGTGTGTATGGAGATTAGCGCCTAAATTGCCCTTATTAAGTCGACTTAAGAAGGTAGACAAGGGGGGCTATGTTTACACTAGAAAAGTTAAGTTGATTTTCATAAGTCGACTTAATAAGGTCGACTTTAAGTCGACTTAAAGTCGACCTTATTAAGTCGACTTAACAAAGTTGACTTAACTTTTCTAGTGTAGACATAACCTAAGATACTCCTTAACTGTTATAAATCATTAAAGGAGTTGAGCTTCTCTATATAACTTTGAGTATGCTAGATGAAATTTTGAACTTTGCAAATACTTTTGCCGTACAACTGAACAATATCATTTTGGGGTCCTCAGCTGGACCTGTGCAAAACTAAACTATGTTCACTGGGGTTCGTGTGAATCTTTCAATTTTGAGTCACTTGAGTGACTGAGAGGCCTCTGGGTTATTGTAAATAAAGTATTGATTGGCTTCCTTGCCTGGTCTCTGAGGAGAGTGTTTTCTGTTACTGTAGTTCATCTTATTATCCAGTTCTTGATTTTAGGGCTTATGGCTAATATTCATTAGGTTTCACTTAACTAAGTGCCGCAGCTGTCCTGTGGCAGTCATTTGCATGCATAGTGAACGTGTTGCATGTCTCTCCTTAGGTGGAGAATGAATTTTCATAAGGCAAATTATTCAGGTTTGTATTTTTTCTTCAAGGTATTGCTATTGCTATTCAAGGTAACCAAAAATCTGTGCATCTTGTGACTTTAGAAAATCCCATTACTGTTTTCTCTTTAATGGCAAACTGATGACCTTCAAAGTCTCCAAATCCTCCATTGCCTCTTTCCACGGACTCCTGGAAGTCTAATTATCAGAACAATATACTGTAAAACAATATTCCAAGCACTCTTTGCAGCTTCAGCAAGAAAAAACCTATTTAGCCAAAGCATTAAATGAAGTTTCTAACTATCTCATAATTAAAACGGTAAAAACAATTAACCTTAGTAATTACAATATGGGGGCAAAGGCCATTGTCTGCATCTCTCAGGTCATTGTGCAGAAAATTCATCACAGCTGCAGGCTGTTGCCTGTCTTCCATGATAAATTATTGCACAGAATAATGAATACAATGAAGGAACTATTAATTTTTGTTTCCATTGTCTACAAATTAAGTTTCATAAGGTTTAGTGTACCCTATATTAGATCATTCCTACTGGTGATTATTCCAACATCTTCATTTCTGATGTAACATCACTGAAATCAATAATTCGGAATGAATGCAAACCTATAATGTGAGTACTAGTATATAACTTAAACGTTGTGTAACTAACACTAAAGATTTATATCTTGCTCACCTATTTTATATAGAGATGTGTTTGAATAAATGTATCAGCCATTTTATTTTCAGAAATTTTCAAACATTAATGTGTACGACATACCCATAAAGTACACATTCCCATTGTCCAGCGACATTGGAAGAAAGACAGGAGGCCATGGATGTGGTTTAATTAGACTGCAACTTTATTAACTTAAAATACCTGGGAGTGCCTGGCAATACATTTCTATAGTGTAGGTCACTGTCATTTCCACATAGTCCCCAACCAGGTCCCAGGCATCCTGTTGCTGGGATCCTGCCACCCACATCTTGTATGATATGAAAGAGAACTAGAACAGGAGGCTGCTACAGCAGGGAGCCAGTCACAGGAGTCCTGAACTTGCCCCTTTGTTAGCTCCCTTAAGGAATGCTTTCCTTCAAATTCTTTTCAACTTGATTTTATCCGATAGCCATATTCCTTCCATACTGGGTACCTGCACTGGACAGCTGCTGCAAATTTTCTGTTATAAGTTACAACATTATAATCTAACTCCTCTTCCCACCCCATCGGGTCTGAAACCTGCAGTAGGGAAGGAGAAAAAATCTACCCTGCCTTGGCCGATCTGGTGGTAAGGGAAAAATTCTTTCCCAGCCCTTCAAGGATAAAGGATGACTAGTGTAATGCCTGTAGCGGGTCAGGAGGAAACACAGTGGTGGGGGTGGGTGGGTGCTGGCAGCATGTTATTGGTAAAAAGAGGTCTTATGGGGTATAATACTCCTCACTCCCTCCTAGTCAGCCTGATGGGCAGAGATCTAGCTCCCTCTAACCTGGCCAGGCTACTTTCTGTTCTTTCTTGTTCTGTTCCTGTAAACTTTCCCTCCTTCCTCCTCTATTACTTGTTGGAGGTAAGGGGAGCGCTTTTCCTTCAGCCAGATGGATGAGGACTCACCACTTAGAACTGTGGTGAGTACATTTCACTGAATGGTGTGTCTGTGCAGAAAGACAAAGTAACAACTTTTCAGGTCAGAGTTTGTGTCAGAGCGAAGGTAAGAAATGAATTCCTGTGTCCCATTCCATGCTCATTCCACTACTCCCAATGCCTATGAAATGTCACGAAACAAATAATTTTGTAACACAGGTGGTTATTCTGCGGTCACATTACTACAGATATTGTAGGCAAGTTGTGTTTCTACTATCAACTATCATCATACTGATAGAGTTCCAAAAGGGTAGTCGTGTTAGTTTATTGCAGAGAAACAAACAAGAGCTATGTCTACACTTGCAAGTTAGGTCGACTTAAGGAGGCTTAAGTTGACCTAACTTAGTCCCTGTCCACACCAGGCTTTCATTAAGTTGACTTAAGAAAGTCCTTAAATCGACTTAATGAAAAGTTAGGTTGGCTTAATAACAACCGCCAGTTAGGTCGACCTAACCCTTAGGTCGACTCCTTAGGTCGACCTAAGCACAGTGTGGATACTGAAATCCACTTTATTAGGTCGACCTAAGGGCAGTTGGGTCGACTTACTAAGTCCCAGTTCAGGGGAAGCACTTTGTTAAGTCGACCTAATAAGGTCTACTTTAGGTTGACTTAAAGTTGACCGTATTAGGTCGACTTAACAAAGTTGACCTAACTTTTTGTAGTGTAGACATAGCCAAGGAGTCCTGTGGCACTTTTAAAGATTAACAAATAAGTAAATCTGTTAGTCTTTAAAAGTGCCACAGGACTCCTTGTTTGTCATACTGGTATAGCATCTTCAGATTGCTGATCTGACATGATCCCTTATCTCTGGATAATTTATGAATAGAACAAGTTGCGCTTATTTTATAGAAATGTCAATAATTGAAATAGCTGTAAAAAAGAATTTTAGTAGATGTCTTGTTCATGAATCAGTATTTAAGCTATGCTACTAGTTAGCAAAATTGCAATTGCCTGGTGTTTCTGTTTGCTGAATGAATTACCTAAACTTCAGAAAAAGGATGTTATATTTGTGAATCTGACCATTTCTAGCTATGGATATCTGTTGTGTGTTTGGTGTAGATCACCATTTTATTCTCAGACTGAAAGAAGGACTGTGTAGCCATAATGGTGAAGACCAGTCAAAATGACAGCCTGAAAATAAATATGGCCCGCCTTTGAGTTGCAGAGACTTAAGGGATAGATACTTGGAAACCCCAATGTGGTTTACTACTGTTAAAGTAAGAATAATCCTTTTTTCATATCAAACCTAATATTTCATAGCAATCCCCTTTATCCACTGTCTGCAGCAAAGCTCCCTCTCAATTTTAACAGGAGTCCAGTTGTCTCCCTTAGAAGGATAGGCCTGGGATAAATTAGTCCCACTCTGGACAAGGCCTTTACTCCCTCCCTCTTCACCAGAGCATTTAGGGTTGGGCCTTCGGCAGGGCTGATAGAACATCTCTCCATCCCGGGAGCGGGGGCGGAGTTAATAAGTCTATGAAGCCCAGATTCCAGGCAGTAACTATCCTTCACTTCTCCAGTGGTCTTGTTAGGCATGGTGTTGGTGCTACCTGCGGTCAGAGCAGTCTCTCTCTGGCTCCAATTAGCCATAGTGCCCTTGTCTAGCTGACCTTTGACCAGATGTGAATGGCAGAGGCTTTTCTGAATTAGGGTTTTTTGTGTAGTTTAGTACACTGGTGCAAAAATCCCTAATGCACATATGATCTACAAATTGAGCTGAGAAATAAGCTTCCTTTTTCTTTCACAGTATGGTTAGCTCTAGAGTACTTAAATTCATTTAAACGTATTTACGTCTATTTACCTTTTACAAGTCTGTCCAAATGTGCAGAAAGATCTCGATTAGTCAGCTTCGTTCCGATTGGGTTTTGTTTGTTTGTTTTGTTTTCTGGCTCCTCGTGCATTGAGAAGATTCTGCATCTCTTAGGTTGCGGTCACAGCATGGGAATGTTATTACTTTAAAAACCAAACTGTTTCTAATGGAATTGTTGAAACACTTCTAATGGTGTTTGTGTGGGGGTACGTGTGTAAAGTTTATCAGTGGAGCCTAAATTGAGCAGAGTGTCCCTTTAATAATACACAAATTCAGCAGTCATTCTCAGTCTATATTTTGTTAATCTCTATACCCCTCTCTCAACAGCAAGGAACATATGTAGATGTTTGAATGAATTCACTTTTGTAGTGTTAATTTCGTAACAACGGAAAGTAATTGGAGAGGGCCCTGCCCAGAACCTTCATTAAACTAAGTGCTTGTCTATATGGAGACTTAGGATATGTTTACACTGGAAAAAGAGACTCATAGAAGAGCCTCAGAGGTTGATCAACTGACTTGGACTCATGCTACAGGGCCAAAATAGCAGTGTCAACATTTCCACGTCCACTGGAGCCTGGACTCTGAGACCCACGCCCCTTGTGCAATCTCAGAGCTCAGCTTCAAGCCAGAGTGGGAATATCTACATTGCTACTTTTAGCCATGTAGCGCAAGCCCGAAGCAGTTGACTTGTGATCTGAGATTCACTGCCATGGACATTTTTTTTTTTTGGTTATATAAATTTACCCCTAATGTGCAACAAGCTAGGTGTGAATCTCTCGCTCACTGGCCTGCAACACATTAACTGGCTATATCTACACTGGCAATTTAAGTCGACTTAAGGAAACTTAAGTCGATTTAAATTAAGCCGTGTCTGCACATTGTAAAGAGGAAAAAAATGAACAAGGAGTCCTGTGGCACTTTTGAAGACTAACAAATTTATTTATTGCCTAAGATTTTGTGGGTATAATCTCACTTCCTCACATGCATGAAATGGAAGCTGCTGTATGTTAGATATATACACATGCAGATAAGGGTGAGTCACAAGGTCAATTCAAACAGCTCTGGAAGGGTAGTGGATTATTTTATTTCAGCAAACCAAACAAGTTATTTTAATTCAAACAGTGTGGATATGGGCATTTAACAACAATAGGTGAGAAGGTGAGAATGTTGAAAGAGGAAATTACCTTTTGTAGTGAGTTAACCATTCTAAGCCCCTAATCAGACCCACTCTGATAGTGTAAAGTTTGCATATGAATTCCATCTCTGCAGTTTCACACTGAAGTCTGTTTTTGAAGGGTTTTTCTTTTTGCTGAAGAACTGTAACTTTCATGTCTGTTATAGAATGTCCAGGGAGACATTCTGGTCCCCTACCAGTTTTTGAATATTACCATTCTTGATGTCTGATTTGTGTCCATTTATTCTTTTATGCAGAGAGAGTCCAGTCTGGCCAATGTATATGGCAAAGGGACATTGTTGGCACATGATGGCATATATCAGAATGGTAGATGTGCAGGTGAATAAACTCCTGATGGAGTGGCTGGTTTGGTTAGGGTCTATGATGGCTGTAAAGAGAGAATGTATTTGCTAAAGATTAAACACTTCTGACTTTTCAAGGAGTGAAAGCTCACAGTACACATGTACTGAGATTTCAAGAAACAAGTAAAAGCCAGATTCTTAGGTTGAAGAAGCAGAAAAATCTTTCAAAACCATATCAATATTTAAACAGTAATGTCACATTTTGCTTTTTAGTGTAGGAATAGTCCTTTGTAGGCCAAATTTATAATCACGTAAATAAACATCAGGAAGGAGCAGCACCTCTATCAAACTGTCCATCAGGAAATTTAGGCTTGAAATTAGATGCAGGTTTCTAACCACTAGAGGAGTAACGTTCTGGAATAGCCTTCCAAGGGAAGCTGTGGGGGCAAAAAACTTCACTGTCTTCAAAACTGAGCTTGATAAATTTATGGAGGGGATGGTATGATGGTACAACTTAGTTTGGTAATTGACTGATCTTTAACTACTACTGGTGGATATGCCAGTGGCCTAAGAAGGGAGGATAGATGGGGTGTGGATTCTGAGTTATTACAGAGAATTCTTTCTTGGGTGAATGGCTGGTGAGGCTTGCCCACATGCTCAGGATTTAATTGATTGCCATATTTGGGGTCGGGGAAGAATTTTCCCCCAGGGCAGAATGGCTAGAGCTCTGGGGGGGTTTCACCTTCCTCAGTAGCATGGAGCATGGCTCACTTGCTGGTGGATTTTCTGTAACTTAAAGACTTTAAATCAGGATTTGAGGACTTAATAACTCAGTCATAAGTTAGAAGTTTATTGAAGGAGTGAGTGGGAGAGGTTTTGTGTCCTACATTGTGCAGGAGGTCGGACTAGATGATCATACTAGTCCCTTCTGACCTTAAAGTCTGAGCCTATGACGTTTGTGTCAGCAGTTGGATGTCATTTGCCTCAAGAAATTAAACTGGCAGAAAGTCTGTTTCAAAAAGAATGAACACCATTTGTATCAAGCCATCATACCTTTTCATATTTCCTTGCTGTTCCTTTCTTCTGTAAATTCCCCGTTTCAAAGTGTCTGACGAAGTGGGATTTTCTCCCACGAAAGTTCATGCGATAAATAAATTTGTTAGTCTTTAAAAGTGCCACAGGATTCTTGTTTGTTTTGCTAACCTAGACTAACACGGCTACCCCTTAGGAACTAGAAATTAAGAGATTCTATGGTTTATTTTGACTGTCATTTTCTTTCTGTTGACCACAAAGTCTTTGTGGCATTTGAAAATGCTGCACAAAGATAATGTGTTCAGAACAAGAAAAATTAAAAACAGCTCTGTGCTAGGTTCTGATTATATAGGAGATAAGAAAATCTAGCTGAGTTTTTTTCCTGTTAGCTTAAGCAGTTGGTGACCAGCTACCAGTCTAGCTGCATATGTATATCAGAAGTAGACAAGGAAAATTGTAAATTACTCAGAAACTGAGCTTACTCTTGTCAAATAGGAGTTATGATAATGTTACCACTACATCAATCGTGATATCTCTGGATAAAATTCCAAAGGGGTAGCCGTGTTAGTCTATTGTAGAAAGACAACAGAGTCCTGTGATCTGTTTGGATTTTACAAGACTTTCAAGTTCCAGCTTGGTCAGTACTTAAATGGGAGACCTCCGCTGAAACACTCATTGCATAGATCCCAGCACATACAGGGAAAATGGGCAATGAACTGGCAGACAAAGTGGCAAAAGAAGTGGTTAAAAATTAGCAAGTTAGTGTGACAGGCTGCTCCCCAGAGCTGGTCTGGTGTGCCACTGAACCCCTCAAACTCCACTCCTCAACCCTGATTTACCCCACTTATCAGGTGACCACTCACTCCTGAGTCAGGCCAACTCGGCCTTCTGCATGTGTTGGTCCAAGCCAGTGTGGGTGCACCCACTAAGCACCTATGGGGCAGTCCCCAAGTGAGCAACCCCAGCCCCAGATACTATATCACTGTCTTACAGGGATTGGGACCCAACCCCAACCATGATAGTCTTAAATCCGTCCACTTAACAAAGAAATGGATCATGCCCAGCTTTCCACCCACTAAAGACCATACAGCTTTAGATAAAATGAATACTAGTTTATTGATCAGAGTATGATTTCAAGAGAGAATATAACAACAGAATCATAATATAAATCAGAATCATAATATAAATGAGTCAGGAGTAACCACTATCAAATAAAAGGTGTAAACCTCATACTAATCTAATATCTCTACCTAAACTGACCTCATAGTCCGAGATTATGCTCACTCTCTCAAGCCTTGGGAGACAGACCTCTCCTTGCTTACAGACAGCCCTCCAACCTTAAATGGATACTCACCAGCAACTACAGATCAAACAACAGAAACACTAAAGCAGGAACATATCCCTGCAACAAACCACGCTGCCAACTTTGCCCTCATATCTACACTAAAGACACCATCACAGGGCCAAATCAAGCCACCTGCTCCATCAAGGGCTCATTCACCTGCTCATCCACCAATGTGATTTATGCCATCATGTGCCAGATATGCTCCCCGCCTTATATATTGGACAAACAGGACAATCTCTGCGCCAAAGAATAAATGGACACAAATCTGACATCAGAAATTGCAACACTACAAAACCATTAGGGGAACACTTCAATCTCTCTGCTCACTCCATTTATGACTTGTTAATAGCTGTGCTGAAACAGATCCAAGTTTATGCACTAAGTGTTTGGCTGTTTGGTGTTTTACAGCCATACTCTGCCTATTACAAGGCAGGGCTCAGATCTTGCTTGAAGTTGGAGAAAGTTGCAAAATGGAGTCTTCCAGGCAAAAGCCTGCAGCTTCTCTCCAAACCATCTGTGTCTTTGTTTTTTAAATTCCTGACAGTCCCTCCTCCTCTGTGCTTCTATGTGAGTCCCTTTATCTCACCTGAGCTAAGCAGATAAATTTACATTGTCTTTGTCATGAAACTCTCTCCTCTTTGAGTTGTAGCCCTGATGGTCTGAATCCTGTAACATGTTTCACATCTGTACACTCATGTTGCTGTAGGAAACATGGTACCATGGTAATCATGTAGAATATGTTACGAGCATTCCCAAAGGAACCTGGTATGGCATTTTTGGCATCAAATCACACAATTACATTGCAAAACTGAACAGAAAATGTACACAGATCATACCCTAGGGGTGCATGGATGTGCATCCTGTGACAGTTGGGTTCGCAATTTCTTTAAGTAAGCTGATGTTTAAAAATCTAAGAACATGTTGATACAGGAATGGCAGGAAATATGGACAAAAAATGTGTCAGCAAGGGCACTTCTCTTGCTTAGCAGCTGAGCAAGGGGGGCACCAATTTGCATGGGCTTTGTATTTGCATGAGTGCAATTAGGTACTTAGCATAATGCCACTGTATATGGTTGAATTTGCTCAGGTGCTGGGCATGTTGGGAAATTGCATGTGTGGCTGGTTTGTGTTTTGACTGAAGGGGGAAATGAAATGTATTTTCATTGTATGCTGTCTTTCCATTGTGTACACTTACTTTTGTGTGCTCTGATGGAAAGAATCACCATCAGCAACAGAGAGCTCAGCAGAGCGACAGACCCTGTTTTATAGTACAACAGTACTAAAAAGGGAGAGAGGTGTGGTATTAGTTCTGCTCAAGGGTGGTGCCTTTAAGCAATGCCTAATGCCCCTCCCATTGTTAAAAGATAGACGTAATGACTCCTTCTGGAGTCTTTTTGTTATTTTCCTCAGAGAGCAGTTTGGAGCTGAAATCACTAGAGGCTTGAAATTCTCTCTAAGCACTGAATTCACTGTAAAGCTGACTGAGACCCAGCAAGAGAGCAACTTTTGAGTGGAAAATGTGAGTGGCCAGTGGATGGTGCAAGCAGCCAGCAGACTTCCGGGGCAGTGTGAGTGGCCCGCAGAAGGCATGAGTGACCAGCAGATGGTGCCCGTGGGCGGTGCCAGCAGATGGCGCCAGCAGGCAGCAGATGGTGCCAGCGGGCGATGCGAGTGGCCAGCAGAAGGTGTGAGTGACCAGTGGGCAGTGTCACTGGCCAGCAGCTGGTGTGAGTGGACCCAGAGGTGGCAGAAGGTGGATGCAAAAACTATGCTGGTCAGTGTGGGGGTAATGAAGAGGTGAAGGACACACTCTACATACACTGGGGTGGAGCGAGCTCTGTTTTTTGGGTTTTGTGGGAATCCTGTGCTGCACTGTGTCTCCAAATCAGTGCTGGTTTTCATATTGCCTCTATATAGTCTATTCATGTTACTATTAAAAGTTTTGTATGCTAGACTCGTGCTTATGATAGGGGAAGTATTGCCCTTCTAAGGCACTCAGGGAATAGTGCGTGATTTCCCAGGAGACTGAGTTGGGGCTCAAGCCAGTTGGTGTTGTAACATTGTTTGGGAACTCCTAGGTATACAACCTGGCCCTTTGCTGCTGCCATCTTGGGCTCGCAGGAAGGTTACACATGAAATATGTCTAAGAGTCAAAAATGCAAGATCCAAGGTCTTGAGAGCAAAAGTGAAGTAGCTCTGTCTCTGTTTAGAATTTTAACTGGCCATTGCAGTTTAAATAGTAATTTTGCTTCTAATAAACTTACAGATTACTTTTGTGGGATGTCCCAGCTTCAGGAAATTGTGGATTATCTCCTTTAGGAGTTCAAAGAATGTACTTTTGAATTGGGATATTTATATGAAAAACATAGAAGCTTTAAAGTAACAACATTATTGCAGCAACACTTAGTAAGAGCATCAGGAAAATGGGACCCTATAAAAAAGGAATAATACAATTCTTTAAGAAGACTGGGGTTTTTTAATGCTTGACTTATCTATGTCCAGAATCTGTTGTTCATAAATTTGGCAAATGAGTTAAAACAAAGTCAATGTCATTCACGAGCTAGAGATAATTTGGCGCTCAGGAAAAGGAATTACTTTTAACTTTTGTTTGCTATTTGCTAGAATAATATTGGTTTCACTTGCTGTAGATCATACTTCCAATGAACAGCAGCTTTTTAAACAATGCCAATATCACTGTATTTTTTTAAAATATAAACTATGCAGCTTTTGTAAATCTGCTGTCCTCCATCCAGGCTGGGCACAGAATAATTCCAATTTAAAAAATTTAGTTTCAGCACTGGTTTGGCAACCTTGGGCTATGTCTACACTTACAAAGTTAAGGCGACTTTGTTAAGTCGACTTAAAGTCGACTTAACAGCAGAGATAGCCTTTATATTGGCTTTAAGTCGACTTAATAAAGTCGACTTAGCGTTAATCCCCGTCTACACTAGCCTTAAGTTGATCTAAAAGGAGGTGTTATAAAGTCGATTTAAGGAAATGCCGCCATCACAGATATAACTTGTGGCACGTATCACTCCCCTGTCTCAGTGGGACTACTCAAAGAGCGTTGTGATGCTCAAGTGAATGCTTTGGTTATCCTCTGGGGAAATGAGCAAGAAGCTGTCACCTTGCAGTAAGGTTTCTGGGGAGGATGGACTTCTGTCCCCCAGCGTGGAATGCAACCTTACCCTGCCACTCTGTTATTAAAGCTGCAGGCATGAGCGCAGCACACAGCAGGGCGGCATATGGACCAGGCATGCCACCTGCAGATTGCAGCAGCTGTTCCCTCTTGAACATCATAAGCCTCAGGAGACTGATGTTGCACATGGTCGCCGAGGGAAGATGGTTCACGAGTAGTCACCAAACAAGGAATCTCATCCTATCCCATCACTTCACCTCCCCTCCCGCCCTGAAATGGGCTCTGTACTGCATCTTGTGTTTCTCCAGCATGCTACCTCTCCTATTCTGATTGTTTGGTGGGGGGAGCGGCTCCCGGGGTTAACTGACCATTGTGTGGAAGGCACTCGGAGCTGTGTTACTGGTCGGTGTGTTCGATTGAGAGTGAAATGGCTTTTAAAAAGTACAGTTTGCCACAATTGGGGTTGTTCAGGGAGGACTGTATGATTCCTTGCATTTCTTTGCCTCACCTAACAATGGGACTTGTGTCTTTCGCTCCTTAACAATGGATTCACGAACCTTGGGACACTCAACTCCCACAAAGCGCCTGAAACAGATAAGGAAGAGGAAGCATAAACCTTGGGATGACATGTTGAGATCTTGTGCTCCTCTGCAGAGACAGAATCGGAGGTCTGGGCTTGGCAGCTATCTCTGTCTGAGGGCAGAAAAGCAGCACTGGAGCTGCATCATGAAATGCAGCAAGAGATGGTGTGGATCACGCGCGAGCAGTCTGACGGCCTGCAGTGCCTGTTGAGCTCCAGGAAGAGCTGCGGTCGCAGAGGGTCCCCCTACAACCCTTGGACTATGCACCACAAGTTGTGGTAGCCAGTGCCTGCCAGCACCGACCAAGGAGGAACAGGGGCAGGGTGCAATATGAGATTGCCTCACCACCATTGCGTTCTGGTCAAGCTTTGTGACAGCCCCTTTTTAGAAACGCGTTGCCCACCTCCCTTCCCCCAGCCCTCCCCATCCCATCAGTGTTAAGACAAAGTAATTTCTGTTTTCAAGGCCTGTGTTTATTTTTGGTGACAGACTACAGTTTGTTGTGGGTTACAGAATGGGAGGGGGACAGTAAGCAGGGTGTGGATTGGGGAGTGAGCGCACAGGGACAACAGGCACAAACTCCACTGCTGCTCATTGCTAAACTGTGCTTTGAATGCTTCCCTGAGATGGATGGCGCCACGCTGAGCAAGCACAGTAACACTTGCATCTGCCTGTTCAAAACTCACGGCCAGCCTTTCGGCTTCGGCAACCCAGCCTTGAGGGAACCTTTCCCCACATGCTTCACAAATATTGCGGTTTATGTACTGACACGGTGCTCCGGAGTCAAAACGGAGATTTGTGTCCCATCTATTGCATCCCCGCAATTTGGGAAGCCCAGAGCCGCAAACCCATGTACCATGTCCTGGACATTTCCCAAGATCACTACCCGTCTCAGCAGGAGTTTATTTATGGCCCTGCACACTTGCATCACTACAGCTCCCACGGTGGATTTCCTGACTCCAGATTGATTGGCGGCTGACTGGTAGCAGTCTAGGGTTGCAAGCTTCCACGGAGTGATAGTCACCTGCTTCTCCACGGTAAGAGCTGCTCCCAGGCGAGTATCCATATGCTGCAGTGCCAGGGTGAGCTCTTGGCAAAGTTCAAGGAAAATGTCCTTTCGCATACAGAAGTTTTGTAGCCACCACTCATCATCCACACGGTCAGCATGGGTGCGTCTACACTTGTAAATTAAGTCGACTTAAGCTTGCTTAAATTGACTTAATTTACTCTGCTTAAGTCGACTTAATTTACTCTTAAGCAAGCTGCTTAAGTCGACTTAAGGAAAATTAAATCGACTTTTTAAAACCTCGTTTTAAGTTGACTTTTGGCTTAAGTCGACTTTCTAAAGTCGACTTAGGGCTCTCCAGGACTCCCCCACTGCCCTGCCTGCTGGAGGGGTGGCACAGGGGGAGCCTGGCATGCCCCCCCACCCTGCCCCTATGCCCTGCCAGGGTCCCTGTCCCCCTTTGCCCCATTGTACCCAGGTACAATGGGGAAAAGGCTGAGCCCCCTGGCACTTGGCAAGGGGTGCCCCCCTGCCACCGTGGACCAGTCCAAGGTCCCCCTAGCCCCTACAAGTCATCCAGAGTGGATGCTCTACGTTGACTTTATAGGGTCCCTCCAAAGTCGACTTAAAATTTAAGTGTAGACATGCTAAGTCGACTTAACAAAGTCGACTTAAATTAACAAGTGTAGACATAGCCCATGATGTGATCCCACCACTCTGTGCTTGTTTGACGGGCCCAGAAATGGTGGTCCACTGGCTGCAGATGCAGCGTTACCGCCTGCAGAAAATGGATATTATTCCGTTTGACGGCTCCTAGCAGGATGGCCTCAGTAACTTCACATGTTTCTGCACTTCCGATTTTGCTGCGCTGCTGGAAATACTGCAAAACAAGCTGAGATTTGTTCAAAACACTGTCCATAATTCTGCAGAGATGAGCAGGCTCCATGCCTGAAGCGGAGAGAAATGACGTGAAAAATATTTCCTGTTTCTTTGCAAGAAAGAGCACGGGGAAGGGGGTGCATTGCAACATGAGAGGACAAGACAGAGTACTCCATTGCATCGTGGGATGGCTACCCACAATGCAACACTTCTACATTCAGTCTAACAGCTAGCAATGAGGACGCAAGAAGCTGGAGCAAGGAGTATCATGTGAACATGCTCCTCCGCTTTTATTAATTTGGTGTCTCTAGGTCAACTTTAAATCTTATGCCAGTGTAGACATGGCCTGTATTAGAAAAACTTAGACCTATAGTCTAATATGGGTGAAATTGAATTTGTTCTAAGTGCTAGTGAAGTTAGTGCTATAAATGTTTGACTCTTGTCACTAATCCTGGTTTTATGGTACAGTGGTTAAAAGTGCTGGCTCATTTTTTATTTGCACAATGATTAAAACCAGTGTAGCAGCTCTATGTTGAAAATAGCTGAATTAGAGATCTATGTTTTCTAATGTGAACAAAGTCTAAATGGCTATGTCTACACTAGAAAAGTTAACTTAATTTTTCTAGTGTAGACATAACTCTGTGTCGACTGTATTAAGTTAACTTGATGCTTTAAGTCGACTTAATAAGGTCGACTTAGGCGCTGATCCCCGTCCACACTGGCTTTAAATTGACTTAAGGAGTCGATTTAAAGCTTAAGTTGACCTAAAACCAGGTGTTATTAAATCGATTTAAGCTTAACTTAAGTCGACTTAAGGAAATGCTTAAGTCGACTTAATAAAAGCCCAGTGTGGACGCGGCTTTGTTTAGGTTGACTTAAGCCTCCTTAAATTGACCTAACTTGCCCGTTTAGACGCACCCAATGTGTGCTGTTGGACTCCTATGTCTTAAAAGCAAGAGATCATAGGTATACAATACAAATGCAGCAGTCAGTTTATATCATTTGAACTTGCTTGGAAATTTCCATAAACTAATGGAGCATGATAATGAGAGGGGACTGCTTTGATTGGGCGCAGCTGTGCAGATATCTTTTCAATTGCAATTAATTTAGAAAAGAGAAGGACTCTGCCAGGCAGAGGCACTTGTAGACAAGTAGTACATCTCAAATGCTAAATTATAATCATTATGAACTATAAACTCATATCAGACAAGATGGAGAGCAACTGTAGTCAAAGAAATCAAAGACATCTGACCATGAACCAAAGTCTTTTGCAACTTTACCCTCCCCCCAAGCATTTTAAACTTGTAATAAGGTGAACTGTTAAAACTCAGAGCACTCAGTGACTTTGTCTGAAATGTTATCAGACGAAAGGAAACTTGGTGGTGACGTTTGGTTTTACTACAGAGGAGTACAAGCCCCAGCACTTGGTTTTGCGAAAGGAGAGAATGGAACGCTCTTTCTTTCTTTCTTTCTTTCTTTCTTTCTTTCTTTCTTTCTTTCTTTCTTCTTTAGGTTTATTATTATTGGAAGAAGAGGGAAGACATGAATAAAGGCTGCGAGTTTATTCAGAATTGCAGGCAAGGAAATAGGAGCTGGGGTGGCTGGCCCTTTAAGGCAAGCAGGGCTCAGCCTCGCCCGTGAGATACCAGTCAATCTCCACCTGATAGTAATATGGCAACTAATGATAACTAGTGATCCTAAATATGCAAGGATCAGGAAAAGACATAAAGAATGGAGAACTTTATTAGGGGGAAGCCTTGGGAGAGAGGAACAAAGGTAGTATACTGTCTGGGAAAAACCATCTTGGGGCACTGGAGTGGTGGTACCCCTACAACTAGACATGAAGGCGAGCGCCCAAGGTGAAGGCACACTATAACAGACTGAGAAAGATGTGGGGTACTGAGGCAGAGAATACTATTTGGTTATACGAATGAAAGTTATGAATATGGATGGTTCTTGTGACAAAGAAAGTCTTTGTGGTCAAAGTTCATAGTGGAGAGGAGCATTTTACTAAAGAAAAGATTTGTCCCAACCCCTGACTTTAAATAACTATTGTTTCAGAGCAGTTGACAGAAAACTTAGATACCAACAGACACAGGATTTCTCTTTGTCTGCTTCCTAGAATACAGACAATTCTATGTCTATTGAAATGATGGCATAACCCTGTTATGAATCTTGACCAGTCCTGAAGCTACTGGGTGTAGTTTTTAACTAGATTATTCCAGTTTTTGTACAATTCTGCATTGCTTTTAGACGTAATGAAGATCAGCTGTAGCAGCACAGGAGGCAGCAAATAATGCAGATAATGGGAATCTGAGTGGGAGTTTGGAATGGAGGTGGAGATTTGGAGGAAGTGTGTGCTGCAGGAGGGAGAGTGGTGTTCTGGTATTGTTGGGGTGTGTTTTGGTGGGTTTTTCTGTTTTTCTGTCTCACTGACAGGAGAAGGGGGAAGGCTTTGACATACAGAAGCAGCAGTGGTTGTCACTCAAACAATGGAAGATGGGGCGGGCAATAATTTTGGCAGGTGGGCCACAGGGCACCACAATAAGGCGGGGAGGGGTGGTGAAGTACCAATCACAGAGTTGACGGGAGGGGAACATAAGAACATAAGAAAGGCCGTACTGGGTCAGACCAGAGGTCCATCCAGCCCAGTATCTGTCTACCGACAGTGGCCAGTGCCAGGTGCCCCAGAGGGAGTGAACCTAACAGGCAATGATCAAGTGATCACTCTCCTGCCATCCGTCTCCATCCTCTGATAAACAGAGGCTAGGGACACCATTCTTAACCCCTTTCTGGCTAATAGCCATTTATGGACTTAGTCACCATGAACTTATCCAGTTCCCTTTTAAATATTGTTATAGTCCCAGCCTTCACAACCTCCTCAGGTAAGGAGTTCCACAAGTTGACTGTGCGTTGTGTGAAGAACTTCCTTTTATTTGTTTTGAACCTGCTACCTATCAGTTTCATTTGGTGACCCCTGGTTCTTGTATTATGGGAGTAAGTAAACAACTTTTCCTTGTCCACTTTTTCCACATCAGTCATAATTTTATATACTTCTATCATGTGCCCCCTCAGTCTCCTCTTTTCCAAGCTGAAGAGGCCTAGCCTTTTTAATCGTTCCTCATACGAGACACTCTCCAAACCCCTAATCATTTTAGTTGCCCTTTTCTGAACCTTTTCTAGTGCTAGAATATCTTTTTTGAGATGAGGAGACCACATCTGTACACAGTATTCGAGATGTGGGCGTACCATGGATTTATATAAGGGCAATAATACATTTGCAGTCTTATTTTCTATCCCCTTTTTAATGATTCCTAACATCCTGTTTGCTTTTTTGACCGCCTCCGCACACTGTATGGACATCTTCAGAGAACTATCCACAATGACTCCAAGATCTTTTTCTTGACTCGTTGTAGCCAAATTAGCCCCCATCATATTATAGGTATAGTTAGGGTTATTTTTTCCAATGTGCATTACTTTACACTTATCCACATTAAATTTCATTTGCCATTTGGTTGCCCAATCACTTAGTTTTGTGAGATCTTTTTGAAGTTCTTCACAATCTGCTTTGGTCTTGACTATCTTGAGTAGTTTAGTATCATCTGCAAACTTAGCCACCTCACTGTTTACCCCTTTCTCCAGATCATTTATGAATAAATTGAATAGGACTGGTCCTAGGACCGACCCTTGGGGAACACCACTAGCTACCCTTTTCCAATCTGAGAATTTACCATTTATTCCTACCCTTTGTTCCCTGTCTTTTAACCAGTTCTCAATCCGTGAAAGGACCTTCCCTTTTATCCCATGACAACTTAACTTACGTAACAGCCTTTGGTGAGGGACCTTGTCAAAGGCTTTCTGGAAATCTAAGTACACTATGTCCACTGGATCCCCCCTGTCCACATGTTTGTTGACCCCTTCAAAGAACTCTAATAGATTAGTAAGACACGATTTCCCCTTACAGAAACCATGTTGGCTATTGCTCAACAGTTTATGTTTTTCTATGTGACTGACAATTTTATTCTTAACTATTGTTTCAACTAATTTGCCCGGTTCCGATGTTAGACTTACCGGTCTGTAATTGCCGGGATCCCCTCTAGGGCCCTTTTAAAATATTGGCGTTACATTAGCTAACTTCCAGTCTTTGGGTACCGAAGCCATTTTAAGGGACAGGTTACAAATCTTAGTTAATAGTTCCGCGACTTCACATTTGAGTTCTTTCAGAACTCTTGGGTGAATGCCATCTGGTCCCGGTGACTTGTTAATGTTGAGTTTATCAATGAATTCCAAAACTTCCTCTAGTGACACTTCAATCTGTGACAGTTCCTCAGATCTGTCACCTACAAAAGCCGGCTCAGGTTTGGGAATCTCACTAACATCTTCAGCTGTAAAAACCGAAGCAAAGAATCCATTTAGTTTCTCCGCAATGACTCTATCATCTTTAAGCGCTCCTTTTGTATTATCATCATCAAGGGGCCCCACTGGTTGTTTGGCAGGCTTCCTGCTTCTGATATACTTAAAAAACATTTTGTTATTACCTTTGGAGTTTTTGGCTAGCCGTTCTTCAAACTCCTCTTTGGCTTTTCTTATTACACTCTTGCACTTAAGCTGGCACTGTTTGTGCACCTTTCTATTTGCCTCACTAGGATTTGACTTCCACTTTTTAAAGGAAGTCTTTTTACCTCTCAGTGCTTCTTTTACATGGTTGTTGAGCATGGTGGCTCTTTTTTAGTTTTTTTACAGTGTTTCTTAATTTGGGGTATACACTGAAGTTGGGCCTCTATTATGGTGTCTTTAAAAAGCGCCCATGCAGTTTTCAGGGATTTCACTTTAGTCACTATACCTTTTAGCTTTTGTTTAACTATCCCCCTCATTTTTGTATAGTTCCCCCTTTTGAAATTAAATGCCACAGTGTTGTGCTGTTGAGGTGTTCTTCCCCCCACAGGGATGGTGAATGCTATTGTATTATGGTCACTAGTTCCAAGCGGTCCTGCTACAGTTACCTCTCGGACCAGCTCCTGCGCTCCACTCAGGATTAAATCTAGAGTTGCCTCTCCCCTTGTGGGTTCCATACCAGCTGCTCCATGAAGCTGTCATTCAAAGTATCGAGAAATTTTATCTCTGCATTATGTCCTGAAGTGAAATGTTCCCAGTCAATATGGGGATAATTGAAATCCCCCACTATTATTGGGTTTTTAAATCTGATAACCTCCCTAATTTCCCTTAGCATTTCATCATCACTCTTACTATCCTGGTCAGGCGGCCGATAGTAGATCCCTAATGTTATAGTGTCATTGAAGCATGAGATTTCTATCCATAGCGATTCTATGGAACAAGTGGATTCGCTTAAGATTTTTACTTCATTTGAATCTACATTTTCTTTCACGTATAGTGCCACTCCTTCTCCTGTACGACCTGTTCTGTCCTTCCGATATATTTTGTACCCCGGAATGATTGTGTCCCACTGATTGCTCTCTGTCCACCAGGTTTCTGTGATGCCTATTATATCAATATTCTCCTTTACCACTAGGCACTCTAGTTCACCCATTTTATTATGTAGACTTCTAGCATTTGTGTATAAGCACTTTAAAAACTTGTCCCTGTTTATTTGTCTGCCCTTTTTTAATGTGCCAGATTCTTTGTTTATTTGTCTGCCTTTTTTTAATGTGCCAGATTCTTTGTCATGCGGCTGTTTATCATCGGATCCGGCCCCCACACCATCCTTTTCTGTCCTCTGTTCCTGACTATAACTATAACCTGGAGATTCCCTCTCATCAGACTCTCCCCTAAGAGAAGTCTGTGTCCGATCCACCTGCTCCTCTGCAGCAGTCGGCTTTCCCCCATCCTCTAGTTTAAAAACTGCTCTACAACCTTTTTAATGTTTAGTGCCAGCAGTCTGGTTCCCCTTTGGTTTAGGTGGAGCCCATCTCTCCTGTATAGGCTCCCATCCCAAAAGTTTCCCCAGTTCCTAATGAATGTAAACCCCTCCTCTCTACACCATCGTCTCATCCACGCATTGAGACTCTGAATCTCTGCCTGCCTACCTGGCCCTGCGCGTGGAACTGGGAGCATTTCTGAGAATGCCACCTTAGAGGTCCTGGATCTCAATCTCTTCCCTAGTAGCCTAAATTTTGCTTCCAGGACATCTCTCCTACCCTTCCCTAAGTCATTGGTACCTACATGTACCACGACCACCGGCTCCTCCCCAGCACTACACATAAGTCTGTCTAGATGCCTCGAGAAGTCCGCAACCTTTGCACCAGGCAGGCAAGTCACCATACGGTTCTCCCGGTCATCACAAACCCAGCTATCTATGTTTCTAATGATCGAATCTCCCATTACTAACACCTGTCTTTTCCTAGCAACTGCAGTTCCCTCCCCCGGAGAGGCAACCTCCGTGCGAGAGGCAGCCTCAGCACCATATGGAAGGAGGGTCCCAACTATGGGAAGGTTTCCCTCTGCTCCTGCTGACTGCTCTGCTTCCCTTAGGCTTTCTTCCTCCTCAACAGCACAGAGGCTGTCTGAGTGGAGGTGGGACAATTCTACAGTGTCCCGGAAAGCCTCCTCAACAAACCTCTCTGCCTCTCTCAGCTCCTCCAGTTCCGCCACCCTGGCCTCCAAAGCCCGCACGCGGTCTCTGAGGGTCAGGAGCTCCTTGCACCAAATGCAGACATACGCCACCCGCCCACAAGGCAGGTACTCATACATTCCGCACCCGGCGCAAAAAACTGGATAGCCCCCACTCTGCTGCTGGGCTTCTGCCTGCATGTCTCCTAGTTAATGACAGGGTGGTTTGAAAGAAAGGGGTTTTAGAGTATGGTTTGAAGTATAGGTTATATGGGGACAGGGGACCAGGGTGGACCGACAAGGACCCCCCCCTCCCTTGAAACTCCCTTCTAAACTCCCTTGCAAAACTCCCTGTTAGCAGACCCCTGTTCGCAAGCTCCCTGGTCGCTTGTGTGTGTGAGGGGAGGGGCAGAGCCGGCCCTGAGGAGCCAGCAGGGGGAGGGGGGCGGTGCACAACCAGCCCCAAAGAGCTGGTTGGAGGGGCAGAGTGGGTCCCAGGGAGCCAAGGGAGGTAGGATGCAGAGCTGTATGTGAGGCCACTGGGCAGCAGAGTGTCGGCCCCAGAGGTGGGGTTGTGGCCGTGCAGAGCCTCCTGGTGGTGGGGAGCTGGTGGGGGAGGAGGGAAGGGGGAGGGGGCGGCACGGTGCTGGCTGTGGGGCTGCAAAGAGCCAGCCCCGGGGAGTCAGCAGGGTGCGGGGGGGGGGGGGGAGGAACAGGTCCAATGCAGGGGTGCAGGGGTCTTGCAGCAGCAAAGAGACAGCCCCGGGACCAGCTGGTGGGGGGGGCGCTGTGCCGTCGCCCCGCGCCCCCCCGGGGCCCCCCCCCCCCCGCCCGGGGGGCCGGGGGGCGAACTGGTGGGGATCATGGTGGGCTGGACCGACATGTTAGACAGGCCGCATCCAGCCCACGGGCCATATCTTGCCTACCTCTGGTGGAAGAGATAGTGAGGATGACTGGATGTGGAAGATGCAGTATGTACATGATCTTGGAAGGGGTACCTCAGAAGAGATTCATATCTTTCAAGTGCCGCCTCATACAGCTGATGAAAGAAAAGATTTGAGGGCTGGAGATGCAGGTGGAAACTCTGGTTGAGTATAGAAGAGTATTTGAGCAGCTGATGGATCAGAGGAATGAAGAGGCTGAAGGGAAAAACCCAGATCTGCAGATAGAAACAGGACCAACCAACTCTGAGGGGAAAATGCTAGGTGAGGAAGGTGGCCAGTGAAAGCTTGTGACTGTGAGAACCTAAAAAAAGATGGAAAAAACTAGTGAAGGAGAAGTAAAGCTCAGAAACAGGCTTGGGGGGTTGGAAAATGAAGAAGGGGCACAGGAGGTGGTTACTGAAAGTGGGACAGCAAGGAAGAAGGGAAGAGGAGTGGATGAGCCAATGGAGATACCACCAAATAAAAGCCCAAAGAGGATACAGGAGTGGTTGCAAAGGATTGTCAAAGGAGAATTATAGAAGAGATGACTTGCAGCCAGAAAGAACTTGGATATGCTGGAGAATTGCACTGTTGCAAGGAAAAGGCAAGTCTACATGATTGGAGATTCCCTGCTGAGTAGAACAGGCAAGTCTGTAACCAGGACTGATCCAGAGAACAGAAGGGTGCGCTACTTGCTAGGTGCTAAGATTTGGGATGTGGATCTGAGACTGAAGAGGATCCTAATGATTGTCCTGATTGTCCGTCATGTGGGTACAAATGATAATAGCTAGATTCGCGTTGGAATGTATCAATGGAAACTATGCCAGGCTGGTGAAGCGTCTTAAGGAAATTGAGGCATAGGTGATCTTCAGTGGGATTTTGCCTGTCCCTAGAGGAGGACAACAAAGGCGTGACAAGATTCTGATGATCAATAGATAGCTCAGGCAGTGGTGCTATAAAGAGGGCTTTGGTATGTATGGTCATTGGGAGGCCTGGTTGGGAGATGCCCTGGTAGTCTTCATGCCTGATTTTAGCATTGAGACAGGGAAAATGAGGAAAGAAGGGACACAGCAACAAGGAGCAGAATGGACATTAAGAGGAAGGTTAGTGTAAGTCAGTGCTTCTCAACCGTTTGCAGATCATGACACTCTTGATGGCATATCATGATCCTACTGGACACACCAGCCCACCCCCGCCCCAGGCCAAATCCAGCCATCTCCCCGGCTCTCTGAGACACTTTTCACTGTGGGGTGACACAGTAATGTGTCCCGACGCAGCGGTTGAGAACCACTGGTGTATCAGTCTAATACTAGCTTGTTCAACCTACAGCCCACCAGGGCCTGGAATCCGGCCCGCAGGATGTCTGGGAGCTATGGCCAGGCTGGGGCCTTCTCAAATCTCCCACCCTAAGCATACTCAAGACGCCTGGCCCAGGGCAGGAGCAGCCTGGCCATGGAGTGACTCTGGCCCTCTTTCAGCTCCTGCCAGGGAGGTGGAGGGGAGGGGTGAGGGGGTAAGAGAGTTGTGGAGTCAAGGAGAAGAGACGCCAAAGTCCTTGAAGGGGCCTGGGGAGGTGGAAGGGTGCAGGGTTGGTGGGGCCCAAGGCGGAGAGTGGGGGGGCTAGACAAGGTGGTGGTGAGGTGTGGGGGCCAGGTGAGGCCATGGCAGCATTGTGGGGGGGCCTCATGGAGGGGGCCTTGGTGCTGAGGTACTGGTGGGACCCCCCTGGAGAGGTTACGGGTGGGGGTGTCCAGCAGGGTGGTAGCTGAGGCCCCAAGGGATCTTGTAGTGAGGCGCTGGGTCCCCCAGCAAGATTGCAAGGGGCCTGGTGGGGTGGCAGCGGAGGCTGGGGGGGTGGCAGGTCCATGGGGGTCTGTGGTGTGACGGAGGTTGTGGGACTCCTAGTGAGGCATGGGGTGGGCTGGGCAAGGCCGCTGCGGGGGCAGTGAGGCAGTGGTAAAGGGGGGCAGCTGCCAGGCATCCAGCTGGCACTGTTCTGAGCCTGCGGGCATTGCTTCGGGGGGGGGGGGGGTGTCTTCGAGTCAGGGCTTCTTCACCAGCTCCGAGCCAAGGCTTCTTCAGGGCTTCTCCTGTGAACTGTGCGCCTGGCTGGGGCTACTTCGAGCCCTGCAGACAGAGGATTCACCCGCCAGCCATGAGCCAGGGCTTCACCCTCCGGCTGGCGCTGCTCCCTTCCCTGAGCCGGGACTTCTCCCCCAGCTCCAAGCTGGGGCTTCTCCAGGTCTTTTCCCCCAAGCTCCATGATCCTCTGTGGCTGCCCTGAGCCCCACGGGAATTGCTTAGGGTGGGGGCTTCTCCCTTCAGCCACGAGCCCTGAGTGCTCCTCCAGGGCTTTCCTGTGCCCCGCCCCCAGCAGTACTATGCTGAGCCTATGGATGCTGCTCCAGCCCGGAGCGTCTCTTCCAGTCCTGCACCTGGCTAGCCTGGGCTGCTCTGGGGAAAGACAGCTGCCCTACGCCCAGCTGGGGCTTCTCCAAAGGCTGCCCCATCCCTGACCAGGGCTGCCCTGAGTCCCATGGCTGATGCTTCTGGGCGGGGGCTTCAGACCCCAGCCACAAACCCCGTGCCTGGCGCCTGGGCTTGGGGCCAGGACTTCTCCCGCACAAGCTGGGGCTTCTCCAGGGCTCTCCCCCGCCCCTCAAGCTGGGGCTTCTCTAGGTCATCTGCCCAGCCCCCTTGGATAGGGGAGGTATCAGCGATGAGAAATGTAAAAGGACCCCGGCTGCCCTGGAGCAGATCCTTTTCAGCTTGGGGGAGGGTCCCCAGGGATGCTGCAAAAGGAAGTACTTTGGGCTTCTTTCAGCTGCTACTTGCCCCCCTCTCCCTCATGCCTGGCTGCCACCTTTGGTGGCAGCTGCTATTTTTCAGCAAAGGGGGCCGTGGCACTGCGGAGGGGTTGGGAGCTGGGTCCTGGCAAAAAAAAGTTTAAAAACCATTGTTTTAGAGAACCAAATTGAGTTTGTAAACCTGTTTTTATCTTTTGACTGTTTACGTTTTATTAATAGTAAGATCAATTTCTATGCCTTATCTTTCCAAAATTTGCTCACCGGCCCCCTGAGTGAGAAAAGAATTGCAAAGTTGCCCCTCACCCAGAAAGGTTGTACACCCCTGGTCTAATAGGTAATATTGGCAGTAAATGAGTGAGACAAATCAGGTAAGGAATGTGAGCAAAGCCAAACAGCAAAAATGAATGTGTTTGTATACTAATGTGAGGAGTCTGAGTAACAAAATGGAGGAACCAGAACTACGGGCAGAGGAAGTGAAATCAGATATTAGAGGGATAACAAAAACATGGTGGAACAGTAGTCATGACTAGTGTAGAGGTATTGAGGATATGCACTGTTTAGATGGAAAGACAGATATAAAGGTAAAAGTGGAATATTGTATATCAATGGTGAGGTAAGCTGTAAAGAAATTAGAAGTGATGAAATTGATAAGACAGAGTCAGTCTGGGTAAAAATTACATTGGGGAAGAAAACTACTAGAATTTCTCCTGAGAGAGTGCTTGAGGTGTGCTACAGACCCACTGGGATCTGATTTGGACATGGATGGAGACCTCTTTAAGGCTTTTAATGAACTAAATACTACTGGGAACTGTGTGATTATGGGAGACTTTAACTTCCCAGATGTAGAATGGAGCAGCGGTTCTCAACCGCTCCGTCGGGACACAAAGGTGTGTCGCAAAGAGCCGGGAGATGTGCCACAGAAAATTGGCAACTTAGCTTGTAACCAGCTTGGGGCTCCTGCTGCCCTCAACAGCCTGCTCCTTCTGCACCACACAGGCAGCAGCCAGGGCGAGATAAGTAAAGGGACTTAGGGGCTGCAGCCCAGAGATCCTGGGCAGGGAAGAGGGGGGCACCACCTGCCTCACAAAAATAAACCCAGTTCCTATTGAGCCAGGCCGCCAGGGTACCAGTCTGCTCTGGCTTGACTCTGCCCCCACTCAGGTCCCAGGGTGCTGCATTCTTCAGAGTGCCGCTGCCTCCCAAATGCTCCCAGCCCAAGTGCCACTGCTCCTGGCAGATTGTAGTGTCACACAGGGGAACATCATTTGTCAGGTGTGTAGCAATGGAAAAAAGGTTGAGAACCACTGGACTGAAGGACATGTGCTAGTAATAATAATAGGGCCCAGATTTTTCTGGATGTGATAATTAATTAATTCCTTCACCAAATAGTTACTGAACTAACAAAAGGAGATTCCCTCTTAGATTTGGTATTGGTGGGTCAAGAGGACCTCATAGAAGAACTGGTTGTAGGGGACAATCTTGGTTCAAGAGACCACGTGCTAATTCAACACAAACTAAATGGAAGGATAAACAAAAATATGTCTGTCACTAGGATCTTTGACTTCAAAAGGGTGAACTTTAAAAATTAAGGGAATTAGTTTGGGAACTGAATTGGACCGAAAACCCCTTGGATTTAAAGGTGGAGGAGGCTTGGAATTACTTCAAGTCAAAGTTACAGAAACAATTTGAAGCCTGCATCCAAAGGATGGGGGAAAGTTCACAGGGAAGAGCTGCAGACCAAGCAGGATGAGTAAGCATCTCAGACAGGTGATGAAGAGAAATCAGAAAGCCTACAAGGAGTGGAAGATGGGAGGGATCAGCAAGTAATGCTGTCTCTTGGATGTCAGAACATATACGCTATGTCTACACTTGGAAATTTAAGTCGACTTTAACTGAGGCTATGTACACACGATCACTTTATTGCATGATAAGGCTCCTTATCGTGCAATAAAGCTTCCTGCGTACACACGATTTTTCTTGTTGCGCGGCAACACCCTCTTGCCACGCAACAGTTAAACCACTCAAATCGAGAGTGGTAAGATTACTGTGGGACAGCTGTTCCGCAGTAATGCTCGTGTGTACGCTTTTTGCATGTTAGACAGCCTCTGGAAATGTCCCAGAATGCCAATCGAGGGCAGTCTGGGACATTGGAGCTGTCAAATATGTCAATTTCACTGCTCTGGCTGCTCTACCATCCTTAATGGCTCATCAGGTTACTCCCTGGTCCCATATCACCTGGCAGATTCCTTAACATTAAGGAGACAATGGTTTTACACAGGTGCCTGTCTCAGGCAGTTCCATAAAATCACACAAGTTAAAGTATAGATATAACACCAAATTCCTAACTAAACTAACTTCTAATCAAAATACAATTCCTAGACATAAACTATATAATCATTCCCAGCAAATTACTACCTTTCTATTGATACCAAACATGACATAGTTCCTATGGATTATAGCATTTATGAGATATGAGTAGAAAATAATATCATAAATGCTTCCCTAAATCCAGACAGCATCACACCCTGCCCACATGCCCTGCCCTTTGGGGGGCATGCCAGGCTCCCCCTGTGCCTCCCCCCCGGCAGGGAGGGCATTGGTGTAGTCCTGGGGTAGCCCTAAGTCGACTTAGGGCTATCCCAGGCCTACACTGGCTTAATTCGACTTTAAAAAGTTGAATTAAGCCTTAAGTCTAATGAAAAGGTGGTTTAATAAAGTCAACTTAATTTTCATTAAGTCGACTTTATTTTCCTTAAGTTGACTTAAGCAAGGTGCTTAAGTCGACTTAAGGAAACTGTAGTGTAGACGCAGGGTAAATTAAGTCGACTTAAGCAAGCTTAAGTCGACTTAATTTACCAGTGTAGACGCAGCCACAGAGATAAATGAGAAAGGCCAAAAGCCAAGTAGAGTTGGACTTGCAAAGGGAATTAAAACCAGTAGTAAAAGGTTCTGTAGGCATATAAATAGGAAGAAAATATTGAAAGAAGAAGTGGGACTGCTAAGCACTGTGGATGAGTTAGATGTTAAGGATAATCTATGCATTGCTGAATATCTAAACAAATACTTTGCCACAGTTTTTAATAATGATAATGATGAGCTTGGGGGTGGTAGTAGGATTGCTAAAGGCAATGAGAATATGGAAGTAGAAACTGCCACATCTCAAGCAGAAGCCAAACTTGAATTGCTTAATGGGACTAAATCAGGAGTTAGATTTTCTAATGTAAACAAAGTCTAAAGACTACCATAAAAGGGCTTATATTAGTATAGTTCATTTCTCTAAATTTAGCTGTACCAGGGTGAGCAACTGTTTCTGAACCAATAGTTAATACAAATACTGTTAAGTAATTCCTACGTTCTCTGCTTTGAAGTTGAGTACTTAGTGGAGGGGCTGTGTCCACAAGGGGGAGCTGATAGAGAAGCTGAGGTGTGGGGAGAGTCAATTTACTGTTTGCTTTCCAGCGATTACAAGCGGGTGTGAGACTGGTGCTTCAAAGCGTCTGACAAAGTGGGATTTTCTCCCATGAAAGCTCATGTGATAAGTAAATCTGTTAGTCATTAAAAGTGCCACAGGACTCTGCAGTTTTTTTGGTGCTCCTCTGTTTCTGGTGAGGAACTGACAGAAGACTTTCTGCATGCTTTTTAAGACCGGATTTGAAACCTCTTACGCGTGTGTGTCATAGAAGAAGCTGTCGATGTGAATCCAAAAGTAACGGGTGCCAGGCTTTTGCTGTATCCAACTCAGTGGAATGTGGATCTTGCTTCTGTTTCATTACCCAAAGAAGGTAACTGGCACCAAAGAACATTACCATAAACAAGAAAATGCTGCAAAGCTCATAATCTGATCCCTTGTGAGTTTTGTTCAGACAGCAAGGCAAAAGACTAAGTGAGTGGATTTTTTATATTTACATGCAGTGAATGCTGTTTAAATAAGAATGGTTAATGCACTGTTTTTAGTGTAACTGTAGTGTTTGCAGTTGTCCTATAGTATTTTCAAAAACCATTTAAGTTTGATAAATGACAATGTACTTGACAACCCATTTCTACAATGCCTTAAGCACATCATAAGACTAACACTGTCAGCCTATTACATTTTCAAGTTACAGTAGAACATCTATTTTGTGAACTAATTGAGGCTTCAGACTAAGAGTTGGGGAGACAGTGATGGATGTTGGGAGAGAGGACATAGTCCTGGGGAATAAATAATATTTGCAGAAAACCTAGGGTACTGCTTTTTTAAGGACCTGGAGGGTCATATGTCTTGCGGTGTGGGGGGAGGCAAAGTCTCTCTTTCCCATCCATCCAGGATAAGCTTTGGGAAAGATGACAGTATATATTGTGCCTTTTCATTCACTACAGGGGAGAGGCTAGCAAGGAAAGGGCACCTGCTGCATTGAGACATATACCTAGGGGATGTTGCCACTGAAAGGCTGTGATGTAGGGTGACCATACATCCCAATTTGGCTGGGACAGTCACTTTTTTTTAAAGCCCTGTCCTAGCCATCCCACTTTTGGGGGGCAGGAGGGGGGGTGCAAAACTGGATATTTATTGCATTTTAGGCTGACCTGGCCCTGTGTGGGTGGATCGGATCCTGTGCATGTCCTGTTTTCCTTAGGGGAAAATATCGTCATCCTACTGACTTATCTCCTAGAAAAACTGGTAGTCAGTTTTTCCAGTGTCGGCATTGTCTCTAGACTAGTCCTACTTAGGGTGGCTGTGGGGGGGGGGGGGGGGCAGTTGTTAAGAGTATCGTGTGTAACCGAATATGTTTTCTTTTGGTCAAGAAATTAACATTGCTGAAACAAGTGGTTACTTCCACCATGTCTATGAGATATATTATATTATATTATATTATATTATATTATATTCCCCTGGCATCTGGGGCAGAACTAGCAATTGCGATTGACTATAGACCAAAGAACCAGTTGATGGAAGCCATTAACATACTTTAGCATAACAATAGTCCCTATTTGAGTTCCACTCATCCTCCCTGACTCCCAGCTAAAAGAGAAATGAAATGTATTTGGGAGGAGGGGCAGGATGGTGTGAAGGGGAGCACAAATCACCCAGTAAGTGAAGGGAAAATGGGTGGAAAATAAGGGATCCTAGTATGGGGGAAGAGGGACACACAGAGTCCTTGGCATGAGAAGGGAAAGGGGAACAATGGTATGGGGGGAGGGATAAAGGGGGGAGACACAGTCACTGCCATATGATGTCAAATTCCAAAGGGGTAGCCGTGTTAGTCTATTGTAGAAAGACAACAGACTCTTGTGGCACTTTTAAAGACTAACAGATTTATCTGTTAGTCTTTAAAAGTGCCACAAGACTCTGTTGTCTTTCTGCCATATGATGGAGAGGGGATTGGTGGACCCTATCATGGGAACAGAGGGAGAATGGGGAAAATACAGACCCCATGCAATAGTGGGGGGTGGAATGGTGGCCCACAGGAAGTCTAGGTTGTGGGTGGAAATGGAAGACTTCAAGTCATGCACGCATGGTATACACAATGTGTTCAACTGAAGGAAGCCACAAAGCTTGCGACCCTCCTATGAACAATTGGGAGTATTTTCAGTGGAAAGATGTTCTTGCTGAAAACTTCACTTGTTCAAAATGTTTTTGTTTTTATCCCAGGAAAGCAAGGGTGACTAACTGTTAAAAGATGACCCCTACAGATAGGGCCAAATTAATTCCTGCTTGAGGTAACTGCTGAAGTCAGTGGTGTTAAATCAGAGATAGCTCTGTCACATAGCATGTGGGCAGAGCAGACTCAGTGCTTTTGTGGGTAGCCATTAGGCTGTTGTGGCTATAATTTTACTCCACTGAAGAGTTAAGGCAGAAGGAAACAGGTGAAAAAGTAGATTCTTCTAAAGCTTAGCAAACCTGAAAAATGTGGCGTTCATGTTTCCACTCATCCTCTCTTTGGGTGCGTCTACACTGGCAACTTAGGTTGACTTAAGGAGGCTTAAGTCAACCTAAACAAAGCCACGTCCACACTGGGCTTTTATTAAGTCGACCTAAGCATTTCCTTAAGTCAACTTAATAACACCTCATTTTAGGTCGACTTAAGCCTTAAATCAACTCCTTAAGTCGACTTAAAGCCAGTGTGGATGGGGATTAGCGCCAAGTCAACTTTATTAAGTCGACTTAAAGCATTAGGTTGATTTAATAAGGTCGACAAGGGGCTATGTCTACACTAGAAAAGTTAAGTCGAGTGTGTTAAGTTGACTTAATAAGGTCAACTTTAAGTCGACTTAAAGTTGACCTTATTAAGTCGACTTAACAAAGTTGACTTAACTTTTCTAGTGTAGACATAGCCCATGATAGGTACTACACTAAGGCTTTGTGTTTCTCATGGCTGTCATGTCAGATAGGGTATCTCTTCTGAGCCTGGTTTATTAAAAAAAGTATTATCTCTGACTTCCTCACATTGCTGTATGCACGTGGGCAGACATGATAGCAGACAAATGAGCCAGCTTTAGAGTGTGGTGAGCTACCATATTAAATCTGAGGCAACATGGAACAGAGGAGCAAGAATTCCACGGGAACGCTAGCAACAAAGGATCACTCTAGGGGAGAGATTCTGAGAGAGCTGTAGTTCCACAAGGACTGGCTGTACAAGCATGGGGTTAACAAAGCCTAGTTTTAAAAAAGAAAACAAAATAGTTTTCTCAGAGCTGTGGTTTCTCAGACTCATGGTTTAAGGCCTGTGGATTCTGGACATTCTTCTGTGCATTACAAACAAGGAGTCTTGTGGCATTTTTAAAGACTAACAAATTTATGTGGGATTTTCTCCCACGAAAGCTCATGCGATTAATAAATCTGTTAGTCTTTAAAAGTGCCACAAGACTCTTTTGTCTAACAAATGTATGTATTGCATGAGCTTTCGCGGGAAAAAATCCCACTTCGTCAGATGTTTGAAGATGAAGAACTTACATAATGGGAGCCTAAGTTCTCCATCTTCAAGCGTCTGATGAAGTGGGATTTTTTTCCCGCGAAAGCTCATGTGATACATAAATTTGTTAGTCTTTAAAAGTGCCACAAGACTCCTTGTTTGTTTTGCTGAACTAGACTAACACGGCTCCCTTTGGATTCTGTGCATTAGTTATAACCACAGCAGAGCCCGCATAGTGTTACACACTTCCCGCTCTGGTAGGGATGCCACGGCTGGTCTGAGAGTGGGCAGAGGCAGAGCTGTGGCCATTAGGAGATGTGTCAAGTCAGTGGTTCGCTGTGGCAACCCTCAACCAGCGGAGCTCTTTTGGAGGCCATCCTGAATTCTGCTGATCCCCACCTAATACCTTCCCTCCCTCCCTTCCCAGGTTAGTGGTGAATGCTCCCAGTTCAATGCAGTTGACTTCTGGCTGTGTGCACAAGAAATGACCCTCTGCACCTATGGACTTGATCTGGTCTGTGGAGTCCAATGTGGCAACTTGTCTGCTCATTCTTCTCACAGCTAAAGCACACTCTTGTCCTTAACACTAAAAGTCCATAAATAGTGTGAGGCCAAAGGAGTCATTGCAAACTTTGGTCCATAAAGACCTTTGAGTAGTGCCTCAAAAGGCCAGATTCCACAATATGCAGAGCACCCGCTGCGAGAGATTATAGGGCACATACAATCTCCCAGAACCTGGTCCATAGAAGCATACAGTTCCTAAAACAGCTACCTATATGGGGCTGGATAAAGCAATCTGGGACCTAGGCACACTATGAATTCCCACCACACACCCTGACTCCTTCCAGTGGCGTACTGAGGGCGGGTGTGAGGGCCATGCCTCTGGGCGTTTGCCTGGGAGGGAGCACTGGGCAGTCCCTCACCAAACTCTGTGCTGGAGGGCTGTTGCCTGAGAGTCACTCACAGCTGAGCTGAGTGTGAGTGAGTATCAGCAGGAGATAAAAGCTGATCTGGAACCAGCTGTTTTGGAGTGGGAGGGGGCTTCCCCGCCCCCCGCTTTCCACTGAAGATGTTGAGGCTAAAATGCTGCTTCCATCCCTGACGGAGTTGGGGAGGGCAAGGTCGGGGGCTGTGCCATGTCTTGGTTTACCACTGACTCCTCCTCAGACAGTTCTCCCACCTGCATTTGGAGTAGAGGTGACAAGGGGGGCCCTTTTTATCTAAAGAGCAGCAGCAAGGAGCCCACTTGGGGCAGCAGAGGGCCTTTTTGTCTCTGGCATTATGGCCCGCCAGTAATGACTGTAGGAGCTGGGGTGCATCTGTTTGCTTCCCTTTTTGAAGCATTTTCCCCACATCACTGGGGGACCCTGCAGGTGGTCCCTGACAAGCTTTGGGCTCCCCACCACCACCAGGGGACCCTATGGGGGGCCCAATCCTGGTACCAGGCTCTTTCCCCCTTCCCCACCCCCTGCCAGGGGACCTTGCCACAGGTGCCCTGGCCCAGCTCCCTCCACCCCCCACCAGGAGGCTACACCCTTTGCAGTTCTCAAAACACTTGATTATTGAAGGAATTTTTAAAAAATGGCTCTTCTTGCCTTTTGGGTTGCTGACCCCTGGGCTACACCATGGAAATACTGTGATATAACTACATTGCTCAGGTGTATGGATTATTCAGGTATATCAAGATAAACACTGATGTAGAGTCTAGACAACCCTATGTCAGTGAGGAAGCTCCACCTGACGATATAGCTACTGCCGCTCGAAGGGGTGAATTAACTAAACCAATGGGAGAAGCTCTCTCCTGTGGCTCAGAGTGTCTTTATCAAAGCGTTACAGCAGTGCAGCCTTTTAAATGCCCTTAATCTGCCTTGTACCTGTCAAATCTTCAGATTCCTTCTGGAGCTCAGTATGTGTGCGAGCGCCGATTGCCCATGTGATGTGGCTGCTATTGAAACTTTTTAAATACTGCAAAGTGGAGGCTTACATGTGCTGCATAGCAGAAGTGATTAACCTCTTTAAATAAAGGAGTAAGAGGCATGCCCAGGGCTGCTTGTTTTCTCTCTTGGGTTGAGATTATCCATGGTCTAAATTATGCAATATAAACAAACAAAATTTTCTCCCATATCTCACTGCTTTGGCTTTTAGGCTGCAGGAACTCTTCAAGACAACACCCATGTCTCACGAAGAATATTTCATATGCAGGGAGCCTATTTAATGTTAAAAAGATGCCTTGTTCTGGCTAACTGAATCATGCACAAGGCATAAATGCTTTCCCCAGCTATTCTGGGCTGAGGCAGGAGAAGTTAGCCTCCCAGGGGCCTACAGAGCTGGGACCAGATCACAGAAGATGTTGAATATGCTAGCAGAAGTGATTAATCTCTTTAAATAAAGGACTAAGAGGCATGCCCAGGGCTCATTGCAGAAGGATATGCACACTCTCTAGGTGTATAAAGCTGAATCAAGAGCATTCTGGGTTTCAGACTTAATTCAGGCTGTGATGATTGACAAAATGGAGCACAATTCAGAATCTTCTTCTTCAGTGGGGGGTGAGGTTGCTAGGGTTGCCATGCCAACCATCCCTTGCTACAAGGGCTGTTCCTTATTTTTTTTGTCCCCGTACCATAAGTACCTGCTGAGTGGTGCAAAAAGTGACAGCAAATACCATGATGAATGTAGGTGAGCACTGCTTATTATTATTAATTAATTAATTATTATTTAACAATAATATCAAGAGGCAGGGTGGGGTGGGGGTACTAAGGAAACAGTTCCTTATTTTTGAAATACAATGTTGGCAACCCTAGCTTTTGTTAGGGATCAGAGTTAAGTTTCAAAACAATCCTTCTGCATCCCATGGGAACACCGAGTGGGTGGGAAACTGCCACTGTGCTTTCTAAAACAGGAAGAAATGCCACAAAGAGATAATGGGGTGGCTTGATTAAAGCAAGGTAGGTTTTCCTGTTGGTCCCAAAGGCCTTTGTACTCTGTCACAGGCTGATACTTGCAACCTTGTGTTTTTAAAGAGGACACTTCTGTTTTGTACTTGAGCTGCAGAGGGGTGTCAGAAAGGGATATTTAATTAAAAGGCAATAAATAAAAAAGGGGCCAGACTGATTTGGACAGAACATTGTTAAGGTATCAACTTCTGTGACTCCACTGCTGCTATCACTCACCCCTGCACTCCTAACGCAAGGTTTGTCCACACAGGGACACTCAGGAAAATGAATTCAAATTAACTAAAGCCCAGATGTAGATTAAAAGTGGATTAGTTAAACTGCATTAAAGCCGAGACACGCTCATTCAGAATTAAAGTTGCCTTGAATTAAGCTAAACTTAGGTAATGCCACTTTAATTCTGCATGAGCGTGTCCACACAGTGGTTTAATACAGTTTAACTAAGGGCTTAGCTACACAGTGCCACAGTGTGTGCTATCGGGGTGTGGCAAGCTACCTGAGAGTCGTTCGACACTGGCCGCACTTAGCATAAAATACCTTGCATATCTCCCATTGCCTTACTAATGTCCACTTACCACACTATTCATGTTGTGCTAAGTCAACCGGAAATGCTGTCTGGTCGACTTAGCGCTACTCCAGTTACGGGGCTGGAGTTACAGTGTTGAGCTGGGAATGGATAGAGCGCGTCTTGACAGACAGCTCAGTCGAACCTGAAGAGCACACTGATGGTGACGAATTTGCCACCGTCCGTATAGACATACCGTGAAAGACCAAAAGCATACATGAAGGAATAAGGGAGGGTATGTTAAATTAGCTGTAGTCCCTACTTCATTGCAGCTTCCAAAATCTTTCTAGACAAACAAGGAGTCCTGTGGCACTTTTAAAGACTAACAGATTTATTTATCGCATGAGCTTTGGTGGGAGAAAATCCCACTTCATCAGAAGCTTTGAAGATGGGGAATTTACAGAATGGGAGGAAATTAAATGCAGGGAAATGTATGACACAGGATCAGGTCAGGCTGTAACAGCAAATCAGAATAGGTGTTGGGATTCAAACACTGGTGAACAGCATATAGAGGAAGGTGAGGTCAAATCACCTGTTGTAATGAGAATAAAATCTGTTGTCCTTGTTTAATCCGGAGGCAACGGAGTCGAATTTACATATAAATTCCAATTCTGAAGTTTCTCTTTGAAACTGTGATTTGTTATTCATTTGTTTGAGCACCGCTATTAACAAGTCATCAATGGAGTGAGGAGGGAGATTGAAGTGTTCCCCTATTGGTTTTTGAACGTCGTGATTTCTGATGTCAGATTTGTGTCCATTTATTCTTTTGCGCAGAGACTGTCCTGATTATCCAATATATAAGGCAGAGGAGCATTTCCAGCACATAATGCATAAATCACATTGGTGGATGAGCAGGTGAATGAGCCCTTGATGGAGTAGGTGGCTTGATTAGCTCCTATGATGGTGTCTTTTGTGTAGATATGTGGGCAAAGTTGGCAATGTGGTCTGTTACAGGGATATGTTCCAAATTCTTTCTGGCTCCTTTCAACCATTATAGATTCCCTTCAGATCATTTGGATATTGATAAACAAATAGAACACCTTTAAGAAGTTGATCTAAACTACTGGGAGCTAGGCTGCCTCCCATTATCACTGACATTAGCCAGCAGTGGGGGAGGTGCAGCAGACACAGGGAGGAAGTAGCATGATAACCATGATAGTGATAAAAGGTGTAAGTGTTTAAAGAAGCCATAGCAAAGCTCATGTAACGGGTGTGTGAAAATTACAACAAACAGCAAATAATGGAGCAGTGCGGAGTGTCTAATAAAAAGCTGGAAGTCAGAGATCCTTGAAAGTCCTTAAAGGGACACTAAAGATAACTTAAATAAGGTTTTCTTTTTAATTTGTATCAGCTACACCTGACCTGAAAACTGTAAAATAAATAAATGGGATTTTTTTTTCTGCTTTGTTTCCTGTCTGTGTTTCACTCATCTTGAGAAATGGAACTATCTGCACTGGCTTCAGGTTTTGAGTCACTCTTGCCTTCGTATTCACATTGGGCAGAAACACAAGCACTTTGAGTTTCTGCCACTTCCTGGACTCCCTAAATTAAGAACAAGGAAATCCCTCACAAAACCATTACATTTCATATTAGGATTTGTAACCAGTCTGCGGGGCTGGATTAATGCAGGGGCTGACTGGTGTGACCAGCTCTAACTAGTGAGAAGAAACCCATTGGGAACCACACAGTGCTAAATTTACATTGAAATTAAACACATTTAAATTACATTTAAATTAAACAGCCAGCTTGATAAACATTTCTTATCTGACAGAAATACTGTTTTTCACCTTTGCTGTTGACCAGTCCCTAGAGGCAGAATTCACAGATATAATATTCAGTGTATATACGGAACTCCCTACGCAACATCAGTGTGTGTGTTGCGTGATAACAGTGGTAACCAGAGTGGCACCAGCTTTTATTTGAAATTTACCACACACAGGTAATCTTTATAACTCCTGTGTGCCCCCTCTTCATTTCTTGGCAGTTGGCAGTAAGAAGCTCTTGGGTGGCAGTGTAGAAAGGTTAGTTAACATGGGAGAAACATGGAAGATTTCTGGGGATGTAGATGCAGGAAAGAGTCCTTCTGTCAGTTGAGTCTAACCCTGTGGAAATCAGAGGATTTCCAGGGATTGGTTGGCCTGCGTTGGAAAATGGTTCAACAACATCCTCCAAACCTGGCAGTGGCACTTCTCTGAACTTAGAATGAGGAGAAGGGAACGATGAGGGTTACTCCTGCGATTTAAAGCTAGAAGCGTTTGGTGCTCTAGTGTTCCTTCTAGAAGGAACAGCACTTGGGTTTTAATCAGTATAAAGTTGATCTATATTCAGGCTGTTAAAAACAGATTGGCTTGTTTTTTCTGACTTTTGAAGCAGCATAGGCTGCATTTGCTTAGTTTGAGAGCTAATATCACCAGACAAGGTTGTGTAACTGCTGGCCTGGAGCAGGAAATCATGGAAAAGTTGATCCTCTGGGAATTGAAGGTTAAAGTGTTCTCACTGAACATTATTTTCCCAATAAGCATGTTTTTCCTTTAGTATCACCATATCCATTTGTTGGGCAGCTTTCCAAGTATTTGCTATATTACTTATTATAAAATAAACTTCTGGCCTGGAAAAAGAGCAAGCTAGTTTCTCCAGAAAACAAAGAAATCCCATTTGTAATCTTCCAAAGCAAAAAGGAATTAAAGAATTTACCAGAACAGCAGCTGGCATCTTTCCAAGCCCACTGGACCAGTGGTACCAATGTAAACCCAAAGGTAATATTTGAAATAAGACCTACACATAATCTTTATCACTGTGAATTTGATTTTTGGAAGGCAAGTTTGGGATAAGAGTGCCAGATGTTGGTTTGGAAGAGTGGATGTTGAGCCACCATAGTATTACTCAATGTCTTGTAGAAATCTAGAAAAGAAAATAAATAGGGAAAGAATAAAATGTCATTCCCCACAATGTGCTTTCAAAAGGATTTTTATTTTAATATCTTTTCATTCTTTTGCTTTAAAGAAAGAGGACATGTTAAAAGGGTACAGTTGGATTAAATTGGAGTTTTAAAAGTTCTAAATTAAAAATCCTTACACTATTTAAAACAATTTCATTTAAAAATAACACACCTTCTTATTTAATGATCTTGCATTCCTCTAATCTTGAACAATACAAATAGGCTGGTCAGATTCATTCTTTTGCTTAGTATTCCATATATGTCATGCATCAGCAAAACAAATGAAACGTCTAGGTTAGAAACATCTCAAAATCTTAAAATAACAAACTTTCTCTGGAATGGTTTGTAATGTAATGACTATTCATCTGTTTACTTTCATTCAGTTTAGGTTTTGTAATCTAAAGCTCCACTAAACAAACAATCAGTCCCTTTCTGTAAGGGATACCATCAATAGGTAATTAATTTAAGGTGATTTAAATTCATTTCAGATAGTACAGCTGTTCCTGGATCACCAATTTCTGTGGTTTTGTAATTAATCTGTTGAATAAGGGTTCTTTTCTCCTGTTTCTATGAGAGGCCCACATAAAAGGGAAACAGATTGCGACGGGTAGCATAAAATTGATTAGAGAGGAAGTTCAGTCAAATGCAGCAAACAACATTTTTTTCGTTTGTTTAGTCTTTCTGTTTCAGTAATACAATTGTTAAGACCAGGAGAGATTACTAACTAGTCCGAGCAGATGAAATTCAACATTGATAAGTGCAAAGTAATGCACATTGAAAGAAATAATCTCAACTGCACATTGATGATGTATTCTGAATTAGCTGTTGCCATTCAAGAAAGAATTCTGAGAGTTATTGTCCTCTGAAAATTTTAGCATCAGCAGTCAAAAAGGCTAACAGAATACTAGGAGCTAGTAGGAAAGGGAAAGAAACTCAGATAGACAGTAACATAATGCTACTCTTTCTCTCTCCATATATACACTTGCAACTTGAATACTATGTCTAGTTTTGATAGAATACTAGGAGCTATTAGGAAAGGAATAGAAACTCAAATAGATAATAACATAATGCCACTCTCTCTCTCTTTATATATATATATGCACTTGCAACTTGAATATTATGTCCAATATTGGTTGCCCCATCTCAAAAAGGATATTGTGGAACTGGAACAAGTTCAGAGAAGGGCAATAAAGAGAGTCAAGGATATGGAACAGCTTCCGAATGAGAAGAGATTGAAAATATTAGGGCTGTTTAGAAAAGAGATGATTAAGGGAGGATATTATAGAGGTCTATAAAAACATGTATGGTGTGGAAATAATGAACAGAAAAGTGTTATTTGCCCTTCTGCCCAATACAAAACCCAGGGACCACCCAATGAAATTAATAGGCTTTGGGTTTAATACAAACAAGAGGAAGTACTTTTTCCACACAGTGCACACTTAACCTGTGGAGCTCATTGCCATGAGATGCGGTTATGGCCAAAAGTGTAATTGGGTTGAGATAAAGAACTAGACAAGTTAATTGTGGGATAGATCCATCAATGGCTATTGGCCATGAAAGTCAGGTCTAGAGTTCCCTGGTGAGGGTAATCCTAAATCTCTGGAGGGCAACCTAGGCTGCCTGCTTCCCTAGTATTGACCACTATTGGAGACAGTGTAGCAGGGTGCATTTAACCAGGCTGGCTCCTACTACTGAACCTAATTAGAGGGAAAGGGAAATCAGCTGAGCAACTGGCCAGGAGCTGAACTGAGGACCAGCTGTGGAACCTGGGAGGGTTATAAAAGCTCCCAGGAAGAGACAGGTGAGGCTAGTAGTTAGAGTAGGGGAAATGCTAGCATGAGATGGCTAAGCACCCTGCTGCTTCAGGGTGAGAGCTGTATTTAAATGGTGGTAGGAAATTCACTGTGAATAAAGAACACTGGTGGAGCATAAAGTGGTGTCTGGATGTGGTTTGTGGGGTAGAACAACAAGGGAGTCAAGCTTGAATCATTGCAGAGGGGATACTAAGCTAGATGGCCTGACCCAGTAAGGCAGTTCTTGTACTAAGTTCACCTGCACAATACAGGCTGCTTATAGCCCATCCACTAATTCCTACAGGGACCAGACCCTGTTTTCTACGCCTGGGGGCAGGATGGCCAGGTGGCTCCTCATGAGGCCACCCGCTGCTGCTCTGGCACAGCTTTCCAGGCCCCATGGCCCTGGGGGGCTGTGTGGGAGGCTTCCATGCCCAGGGCAGATTGGCCAGAGCAGGGCTGGGGTGGGAGTGCCCTCTGGCCCCTGTGGTTGGTGGGGGGCAGGCAGGGGGTCCCTGTGGTGGGGAGCAGCCTGGGGCCGTCACTTCTGTTAATCCAGCCCTGGGTTTGTTGCTACCCTCATTGCAGTGGGTTTATTTTTTGTACAATAAAGAGTTTGTTTTCAAGTGAGACTTGGAATATTGGTAAACAGTTTCACTAAAAGTTTAAAAGGTGAGGAAATCTGCTTATTTCTACATGCAAATCAGTTAATTTCAATCTCAAATGGGGAAGTAGATACATAGTTACACATTTTGGAGATGTATTTTGGACTAGTGGGTAGATGCAAATTGAGGCCCACATATTTCCTTCAGCTGCAAAATGGGTAAATACTTCCTCTGAAGTTCAGCTGGCAGCAACAGCAGTATTTGGACGGAAGGTGTAACTGAAATTTTTGAATACTAGTTGGAAGTCTTAATCTCTTAATCTCACTTCGTCAGATTTTCTCCCACGAAAGCTCATGCGATAAATTCATTAAAGTGCCACAGGACTCCTTGTTTATCTTTCACCTCTACTCTCCTTTCTTACTCCGTTCCTTCCTTTTGTTTTCTTTCAGATCTTTCTTCATGTGTGCCTTACCAACGACACAACAGCTCTGCCAAAACCAATAAGCCTAGAACCTTTGTAGACTGGAAATTTGCTGCTTCACCATAACCAACAGTCCATGGTGGCAGCTTGCTCCCAATTACCATCTCTGTGGAAATGAAGAGTGGCTCCATGAAGCAGTTCCTGTATCTCTTGCTGCTTATCTCTGATGTTTGGGTTTTTGGTAGATCAGTACATTGGTCTCCAAATGGTGGGTTGGGACCTACTTCTGAAAGTAAGACTGATGTGTTATCTGCTCGCAAAAGGCTGGGGACCACTGCAATAGGAGAAAGGGCTATTGAACTAATGAAGAAAGCCCGTCTAATTGATGGGTATGTAGAATGTTGTTTTTCGTATACATCCTGGTAACTTTCATTAACAGCGTTAATATACCTCTAAAATGATGGTCTAACACTATAAAGTATTCTTAGATGTTCGGTATACCCTATATGCAGGTATGGAAGATAGGCTTATCAAGCCCACTTTATGTAGTTGGAGGACTGAGACTGTTCTGTAGGGCTGAGGGAGATGCTAAATTATGTGTAATAAAATACCTTTTTTGTTTGGAGATGTTACATCACATAGCCTCAAAATCAGATGAAAACCTTTAATTCACCGCTTCTCATACACCGTAAAGAGACCTCCATAACCATTAGTTCCCTTAAGCACAGATACTTAAGACTAGCAAAACACATTAGATTTAACTGTACTTTACAGTGAACCTCTGAAGTCACTTATGAGATGTAACAAGAGAGCCAGCCATTCAACACAAATTATAGAAAATCTGAAAGCCATGGGTCTAGCATACCAAACAGGTCAGTGATTGAGAGTCACTTCTATTCTTCATAAACAAACACGAATGTATTTTAAGGCCTCACCTTGTTCTCTGTATGTTCAATAGGACACTAAGGCCAAATTCTGTAAAGCCGGAGCAGCACAACAAGTTCTGATTTCAGGACTGGGCCCTAAAAGTAGAGGATCATCCATTGTTGCATATTGTCAGTGGGTCTTAGCAAATGAGGAGATACGAGAAAGATATTTTGATGATCAAAGATGTTATCAGCTGTGGCAGCTGGTTTATGTATCTTTGCATAAATTTATCAATCTGAAAGCATTTTCAATTTGAATTCAAAGGCTGTTTATAAATTTCTTTGGATCGAATTGCTTTAGTCTTCAGCTAGGATTCTAGCATTCATCTACTTCTGTGTTATGTAATTCTACCATCTCCTTTGTATAGTTTTATAATGCTCTTCAACTATCACTTTACTCCCTTTTGCCTATGTTTATAAATCAGTCAACCTGCCATGAAAGTATGCCCATGCAGCTCTAAGAAAAAGGGTTTGTGATAACTCTGACTTGATCTAGAAACATAAAGGAAAGGGGTCACTCTGGCGCTTAAATAGTATTGTGCTGTAACACAAGTTAAAATTCTAAAGTCGAACTTGCAAGCCAATAGCATGGCTGCTTTTTGGAGTTCCAATATCTGAACAGAAAGAGTGGAGATGGGAATAGAACTAGAAGAATGTGTTAGAAAGAGAGGGGTTTATGAGAGAAAATTCAGCATCAAGAAGTGAAAGGAAAAACTATGAGGACAGAAAAAAACCACACACACAAAAACCGCAACACCCCGCCCCCCCCAACAAAACCCAAACCACCACCTGAGAGGAATAAGATTTGTTTCAGAAAGTGAAGCTCCAAAGCAAACTTCACTGTGAGGCTGTGCTTAAAGTGGTCAGAGAAAAGTTTGTAGGGATTTATCATAATCTGTTAAACAGTTTTGATAGGATAGTACTTAAAATGCGCTCTTCAACAATCCAACTTGATTTCAATTGTTTTTTGTGGGAGGGGACAGGTTTGCAACCTCCTGCTCCTTACAGAACTGTTGAAAGAATGTTGGCAGTTAACATTCAAGGGGAATTGAAAGTAGATGAATGAATAAACATTTAGTATAGGAAAGATCAAGCTTGTTTGTTTCATTAATGCTATTTATTTGACTTTTTAGGCATAATGACCTCGCATTACGCCTAAGGATATTGTACCAAAACAGGCTAAGCAAAATCAATATAACAGTTCTCAACACCACAGTCACAAACATTCAGAAACTTAAGTCTGGGAATGTTGGAGCTCAGGTATGTACTGTTGGTGCCTTGACCTGAATCTCTTAGAATATTTATGAATCTAAGCAAAATCCAGATCCATGTTCGTATTTTGGATGTGCCATAGTTTAGGAGAGGTGGTTTAGATCTGGGATTTTGATTCAGCCAATGATAGAAAGAAGGGGAAAACTACATGGTTGCAAAAGCTTTTATATAATTTCATTTGCCAGACTTTAAAATGTCTTTGCAGAATCCAGCTCCGCTTACCCAAAGTGTTATGTATTTTTTACAAGAATTCAATTAAAAAGTTGTCTTCTTCCCCTCCTTGGAAGACTGTGAGAGTGATTGGGTGTGCCAAGAACCCCTATTATCTGAGAGTGTGCTTATATGCTACATCTATACAACTGCCAAGGTTGGCAAAAGTCACGTTGCTCTGGGCTGTGAATATTCCACTCCCTTGAGTGACATAAATTACACGGACAAAAGTAGAGAACTTTTCCCAGCAACATAGCTTACACTGGGTGTGGAGCTGTTTTTATGCCAATGGGAGAGTTCTTTCCCGTTGCACAGAGCATCTTCGCCAGACATGGTGCGGCTGTATCCGCACAACTATTAGGAATCCAGGCATAGATGGGGCAAGACCACTGAGAGCTGAAGGGGTGGAGCTATATCAGTACAACCACGGTGCTGTTCATGTAGACATGCCCTTAGTCAGACTAGGTGTTCCTTTGGGTTATCCCAGTGATGAAAACTCCCCTACAAATTGCAGAGGGGGAAGTGGTTTTTTTAAAAAAAATTATTCTCATCTCTTTGTTGCTAATGAAGTTCATAAATACATTAGTTTTCTTGTTGTTAGATCTACCTCTCAATGTCTTTTTTTCAGTTTTGGTCAGTATATGTTCCATGTAGTGCTCAGAACAAGGATGCAGTGCGTCTGACCCTAGAGCAGATTGATGTTGTCAAGAGGATGTGTGAAATTTATGAAGATCTTGAACTCGTTACTTCTTCTCAAGGTGATACTTTTTTATGAGTAAAATGTTTCTTCAAGGAGACTGCAGGAAGGAATATATGAGATGAAATACTTTGCATATAACACATTGATATGTTAAACATGCTTGTATTGGCATTTATGGGTGAAATGATTGTCTGAGCCTCAATGCAGGTAGCTCCAAGTCTTTTCCTTCAATTTACTGTGGTGTTTATCTTCCTTTTAAACTCCAGGTGTTGCTGATAGTAAAAAGATAGCATGCTTGATTGGAATAGAAGGTGGCCATTCTATTGACAGCAGTCTCGCAGCACTAAGGATGTATTATGACCTGGGTGTTCGGTACATGTCTTTAACGCACACCTGCAATACTCCATGGTAACTGATGTGCACTTGTTTCTGTAACGCTTACTTTTCTGGGCAAATGGATGGCAGCTTTAAGATGTGCCAAAATTGGTTTGAAAAATGTGGGGTACTGCTATCTCTGACTAATGGTGGAAGAGTTGAACTGGTGTCCTTTGGGTAGGTCAGCAGGGTTGAGGATGGAGTATCTGTCCACCATTTGACATCTCAGTGACATCCTGTGATGCATTTTTGTTTGTTGGCAACATAAAGACATGAAAATCACCATGTCGATGGTATTGTGAAAACTAGGATAGGATGTAATTGACCTTCCTTTCAGAAAGGAAGTATGTTACTGAGGCAGTAAAAAGTTCATTATGAGCAGGAATGTTGGTAAGAAAGGATTTGCTGTGTGATTCAGCTAGCTTCATCCTGTCCTGACTGGGGTGGTGAGTGATGTGTGTGAATTCAGTTGTTGAAGGCACAGGAAACTGGTGGGCAGGCTGGGGCTCAGTTCACTCACCTTCACATCACACACCTTTTTGTGTCTACCACCCGCTGGCCAAGCCTTGCACAGTTTTTTTGGTGAAAGATACCAGATCAATAGTCCAGAAGTCTGCTAGTAACCCCTGGAAGTGTCACAGCTTAAACAGTGCATGTGTCCTCAAACTACCTCACCCATGTGAACAAGTTCTGACATGGAAGACTCATGCTTAGGAGTGAGATACAAGCATGGCATGATACATGAATGAGGGCTATATTTATCTTCTTTAAACTCAGTTCTGTGACTTCAGGGTGAGGGTTTTTTACTGTTGTAGTTTGAGACTCGATTGTTTGGATATAACCTACTATGCAATGGTTTCTACATATTTTCTTTTTCAAGGGCAGAATCTTCATCAAAGCAAGTACATAACTTTTATCCTCATGTGAATGGTCTGAATTCATTTGGCAAAGTAAGAATCTCTCCTGAATGGCAACCTAAGCAAACTTTTCTATCATTAACACCCTCAAAGGTTTAGATCCTATTTTTTGAAAAGCAATTTGTCCTAAGACATTTAATTAGATGGTCTTGGAATGGGGAATTCAGAAGTTAATAGTAAGAGGGGTAGTAAGATAAGTAAAGAAAATGTGACTCTATATAGTCATAGAGTATATGAAATAAAAAGTGTATTCTTTTTGTATAATTATATAGATGTTATTGCCATCCAACAGAAAGGATTTTAATAGAGGATTTCCCTCTGTTAAACTCTCTGTTAAGTCAGTCCTCAGTCTTTTCCGTTTGTAACAACTCAATAAATTTCTACACAACCTTATGGATTTTGTCCTTATCAAATTCTGTATCACTTTCCCAAAACGGGATATGTTGAGGCACTGGGATTGAGGTATTGAAGACTTGAGACCATAGCTTGCAGGAAATGATAAATCAAGATTTATAAAGGATAAGCTGATATCTTTGCATTCGTGAGGTATGGCTTCCATTTTTGTGCTTGTAAAGTTGAATATTTTTTTTAAAGGAAACTTGGAGAATTTTAATAGAAACCGTCCCAAATCCTATGGTTCTTTAACTAATTTTTACTCAACTTCAGAAGTAGCCTGTCAGTTTGTCTGAATAAATCTCAGAATCTGACGTAACCCAGTAACAGCTATACTATGGTCTTGACGTTCCTGTTTCAAGATACTTCATATCAGCCGTTCCACAGAATCAAGTATTATTCCTTTAAAAAGTGGTCTAGGGCTTCTAGGGATTAATATTGCCATTAGAGATGGACCTGAGAAATTCTAATACGGATTTTGAACTCACTTTCCCCTGCAAAAAAAATTCTGTGGTGGTTGGATCCATGACTTAATCAATGCCACTTCTATTTACCAAGGTATTTTTAAACCAGAAAGTCGAAGAATGAGATCAGTGCAGTTCATCCTCACCAAAATATAGAACATAAAACAGAAAATTGCAAAATGGGAGAAGGAAAAAATTGGTCTGAAAATGGATGTCAGTCTGGTTCCAAGATTTTAACTTCAAAAGGAAATTAAATAAGTTTAAACTCATGACTTCGAGGTTCCCATGCTCCTTTATTTTCAGTATGTGTCAAAGTTTATCTTGGGAAGTCCTCCTTACCTTTCAAGTTTTGAAACTTCTGGGATGAACAAATAAGGTTAAATTTTCCTGTCAGGAATGCATGCAAGTCTCCATGGGTGTTGCAAGTGCTTATTTAAAGCATGAATAACTCAGAATTTGGCAAATGCAGCAAATAATTTGGTAAATGAATACAATTTTGTCACAGCTGTTTCAGAACACTGAGATTTGAGGAGTATGAAATTGCAACATTTTGTATGGCAGCAATACTTATTAGTGAAGTATACAGTGAATTATCAAGTCCTGTATGAGCATGTATATATATGTATATATTTAAATATGTGTGGCTGAGCTTTTAAAAACTTGATAACAGCAGTTAACATTGAAAAGGAGACTGTGATGTGCTAGAGCGTCCCCATTAGAGAAACTATTAGGACGCATATGCTAGCCTGAAAAGCCATACAAGTAAAGACATACCCACTTTTATGAGAGCCACAGAATATAAGTATTTAGTCACATACATTTGCTAACCTACTCCTTTAACAGAATACAGTACTAATATTGTTGTCTAAATCTGTGTTAGGAAGTGGTGAAGGAGATGAATCGTTTGGGGATGATGATTGATTTATCCCATACTTCAGACTCCACAGCAAGAATGGTTCTCAATATCTCCAGAGCACCAGTCATTTTCAGTCATTCTTCATCCTTCTCTGTTTGTAACCACTCAAGAAATGTTCCTGATGATATTCTCCGGAGTCTGGTAAGTGACTTGCAAAGTTGTCACTCCTCTGGCCAGCCCAAGACAGTCCTCTGCATACAGAATTCAATGTGTACTTCCTGTCATCTCTGAAGTCAGTTACTGTTACTCGGAAACAGATTCTAAGCAAAACAAACAAGGAGTCTTGTGGCACTTTTAAAAACTAACACATTTATTTTATAAATAAATGTTTATTTTACAAATTATTTTATAATATTTTATAAGTACATTTGTTAGTCTTTAAAAGTGCCACAAGACTCCTTGTCTGTTTTGCTGAACTAGACTGATATGGCTACCCCTTTGGAGTTTCTAAGCAATAAGTCAAGCATTTACTCCTCAGGATATGGCTTTGGGTTGTATTTGACAGGCAACTCCAAGGGTGAAATGACTGCTGGTATATTGAAAAGAAATGCTGGCAATGAGAGGAGGTTGAATTGGTTTGACATGGTCACTGAAGTAAAAAGAAACAAGGGCTATGTCTACACTTGTAAATTTAGGTCGACTTTAGCTAAGTCGACTTAACTAAGTTGACTTAGTGCATCTACACCTAAATTTAAAGTCAACTTTGGGGGGAACTTACAAAGTTGACCTAGAGCATCCACACTGGATGCTCTAGGTCGACTTCTAGGGGCTAGAGGGACCTAGGGCAGGTCCACGGGGGCGGGGGGCACCCCTTGCCCAGTGCCAGGGGGCTCAGCCTTTGCCCCATTGTACATGCATACAATGGGGCAAAGGGGGACAGGGACCCTGGCAGGGCATAGGAGCAGGGTGGGCAGGGCTCTGCCCTGCCCTTTGGGGGGGCATGCCAGGCTCTCTCTGTGCCTCCCTCCTGGCAGGGAGGGCAGTGGTGGAGTTCTGGAGTAGCCTTAAGTCGACTTGGGGCTACTCCAGGTCTACACTGGCTTAAGTCGACTTGAAAAAGTCAATTTAAGCCTTAGGTCAAATTAAAATGAGGTTTTGTAAAGTTGACTTAATTTTCATTAAGGCGACTTTATTTTTCTTAAGTCGACTTAAGCAACTTGGTTAAGTTGACTTAAGGAAACTGTAGTGTAGACACAGGGTAAATTAAGTCGACTTAAGCAAGCTTAAGCCAACTTAATTTACAAAGTGTAGATGCAGCCAAGGAGTCTAGTGGCACTTAAAGACTAACACATTTATTTATCGTCTTTAAGTGCCACGAGACTCCTTGTTTGTTTTGCTGAATTAGACTGACACAGCTACCCTTTGGAACTTGAAGTAAAAAGAGTTATGCTGCCTTACCTTAGATGAGGATTAGGTAAGGGATAAGAGGGATTCTCAACTGTCCTTCACAAGTAGAATGGCATTGATGGAGCTGTGGTCATCCCTTGAGGGTGACCATGATACAGGGCCCGTGAATAGCCACTCATAATATGCTCCTTTATCTTTCAGAAAAAGAACAATGGAATTGTGATGGTAACTTTCTATGCAGAGGTGCTGGCCTGCAGCAGAAGGAATGTAAATGTTTCAACTGTGGCAGGTTTGAGACTAAGACTCTACTGTTCTGAATAATGATTCCTTCTATAAATTTCTCTCAAGTCTGAGCCACGTTTCAAGTATGAATCTTTGTTGCTGTAACACACACCTTCACCAAACCCCACACTGTATATATCACCCCCACTTGGAGACTTGTAACACACATCCCTTTACACTGCACATCTAACCCTGGTTGTTTTTAGAGCTTATACTTACTGAGCAATAATAAGATGCTCTGGGCATTAAGTAGTTAGAGGAACTGATGGCCCAAAGTGGACCATTAATTAAAGCATTTCCTGGGTGTAAATCCCCAGGAAACGCCATGAACCTAAATAGTTAAGCTGAGAGTGGAAAACCTCATGAGTGTTGGAATATAAGGGGGGGTAATATAATTTCCTTTAGTAGCTATAGAGAATTTGATGTCCTGCAAGTTAGCTGATCATATTCATCTAATAACTTTTCATCAATCTAGTTATTTTATTCTCAAGATGACTAGCTACTGCACTGAATACAAATGTCAAGTTAAGCACTGGTAAGTATCAAGAGCCTGTCATGTGCATCATTGAATAACCAGTGTTATTAATGTACCTTTTGATGTGACATACTTAAAATGAATATTGTGCTTTGTCTAAACATTGTGAGACAGGTTAACCAAAGACTAATATGTTGGAAATAGTTTATTTTGTCTTACCATATGCTTAGGTATTGTTTTCTTTGGTACTTTCTTCTAGATCATTTTGACCACATAAAGAATATTGTAGGTTCAGAATCAATAGGAATTGGTGGTGACTACGATGGAGTGGATCGGTTAGTAAAAAGATGTATACATTCAAAAATAGAGTGTTTGCTCTTCAAATCATGAGGATTTTTTTTCAGTTCTTTTTCAAAAGGCAGACAGTAGCAGTTGGAGCAAATTGACTTGCATTTACTATTACAATACGTTATGGTAAAGCAAGGGCTTGATCATTCCCTTCTAGATCAGTGTATGTATATGTTTCATTTGGTGTGGGATGGAAATGAGCTTGCCAGCACAACAATACCCCTACTGTCCTCCTAACCTCAGATATGCCCTCTTTTGAGGTCAGGGATTTTCGTGTGCCAGCAATGAATAGCAGAAAAGCTAACACAGCCTCAAACTGTTAGCTCTTCCATGAGCCCTTTTGAGCAGTCCAACTATTCCCCCTAAATGAACAAGGAGTCCTGTGGCACTTTTAAAGACTAGCAAATGTATTTATTGCATGGGCTTTCGTGGGAGAAAATCTGACTTCATCAGATGCTTGAAGATGCTCTTTGTTTGTTTTGCTGAACTAGACTAACACAGCTACCCCTTTGCAGCTTGTCAACTATTCCCCAATCCACCACCTTCTTAGCAACTAGGCATAGCTGTGGCTTCCATTGGTTTCTAAGATCTATTTGTTGAGGATGAGGGAGAGAGGCAACTCTCTGTTCTCTCAGGGAATCCTCCTCCTTTCAAAACAAGCAATCTGATCTCTGCCCAATGACTCCTCCTGGTTGCTTCTGGGGCAAGTGTAGACATAGCCTTAGTGTCTGCACAGAACGTTGCATTTTTCTAGAATGCACGGTGTAGTCCCACTAAAGAGATGCTTCATGCAGAAGAAATCTTGCTTAGTTAGGCTCTGGGACTCAACCCTTCTACCAATACAGTCAGTTTGGCTCTTAATCTTGACTTAATGGAAGAAGATTAGAGTCCTCTGGTGACCTGTTTTTTAGTGTAACTAGACTCTTGCCATAATCATTTAAAAAGCTTTCTCTTCCTTATTCATCTAGATGGATGGGTTATAAGGTATGTCTTTATGTGATTTTTTTTTTTTGCTAACAGCTTCCCTAAAGGACTGGAAGATGTTTCAAAATACCCTGTGTTGATTGAGGAACTTCTGAGAAGAGGTTGGACTGATGAAGAACTCACAGGGGTTTTAAGAGAAAACTTCCTCCACGTTTTCAGGGAGGTGGAAAGGGTAAGATTAAAAACAGTTGCAAAGTTATTTTGACCAACACTGAATTTCTGGTTGCTGCCAAGGGGGAGAAGAGACTGTAGTTTTCAAAGCCTATTTTTTTGCTGTGCTGGAGGGATGTGAAAAGCAGGAGTGGCAATTAATGTGGAAGATTCAAGACAGCTCTTGGGAAGCAATGATTAGAAAAGAAGCAAGGGAAAGAGTATGAATGGGACAATACAGTGAGAGGTTTGGGGTTTTTTAAGTGTATTCCAGTAATTGCAACATTCTTCGAGTATTGTCCCTGTGGTGCTCCACTCAAGGTGCGCTGGTGCCCTCTGTGTCCTCAATTGCAGAGTTTTCAGCAGAGCTCATGGGGGCTGCATTTACGCCACAGATGGCTCGCTCTGGGTTAGGTGCCCTCCTTGGCATGCATGCGGCTCCCACCCTCTAGTCTGGTCCGAGATGGAGTTCTCAGCAGCTCTCACAGCCCGTTTGAATTTAGTGTTAGTTTGGTAGTTACAGTCACCATCCCCATAGTTATTTAGTCAGTTTTAGTAGTATTTCGACCTTACCTACCTTTTTCCCTTAAAAAAAAAAAAAAGAAGAATTTTTCCTCCTTCAGAGCTGCTCTCCTGGCTCTTAAATAGATGCTGGCTTCACCAGGATTTAAATATTGCACCTCCTGTAGGGAGGCTATGCCAGCTTCAGATGGCCACGCAGACTGCATTCGCTGCCTGGGCGAGGGGCACATCCCGCAGAAATGCCAACGCTGTAAGAATTTGAAATTGCGAGTTAGACGCGATAGAGATTTGAGACTCAAGTTGATTCTTATGGAGGGATTGTTAAGACCCACCTCAGACCCTGGACAACCATCTAATGCCTCAAAAGAGGCATTCCTCTTCTTCTTTATCTACCATTATTAAAAGAAAGAAACACTCAGAGAAGGGAACTATTACCAAAGAGGCTGGTGAATCCTCTGGTACAAAAATTCCCAAACCTGGGAAACACCCTCAAAGCCCAAGAACTGGGCAGAGGGAAAAAAACAAACAGCTCCTGTTGGTTCTGACAGCAACGGTCACGGCACATACAACTGCCATAACATCGGCGCCGCACCCCTGGAACCAGCTCCTACAATAACGGGGTCGTTGGCACCGAGCCTGGCACCAATACACTTGGTGCTGACCGTGCCGATGATGACCTCAGTGCCCACACTGGCACCAACACAGGACCGACAGGAGCATTGGGACCCACGGTGCTGCAGTCCTTCTCAGTGGCACTGTGTCAAAACTCACTGCAGCTCTCTCCAATGCCGATAAAGTGTAAAGAAAAAATGCGGCCCTGTCAGGAAGAAGAGGAATCTTGCGCTTCCTATCCATTCTCACTGCTCTATGGCACCAACACCTCCCCAGTGCAGAGCGACCAATGGGGACAATTTGCCCCCCTCATCCTTCTCCTCAGATGATGAACTGGATGGTGAGGATGACATTCTCTCGCTCCATCTACAGTCATTGAGCAATTACTATCCAGGCAACATTTACCAGCCTGCCCGGTCAAAATATGCCTGGCCCCCTCCCCCATGGTATGCACCACCACCTTACTTGGCCAGGATGGGACAATTGGTCCCAATACTCAGTGCCACACAACAGACCTTCGACATCTAAGGTGATGACAGTTCCACCATTACCTAAGACACCTGCAGCAGGTCAGCAAACATCAGAACCTACTAAGACATTAGTACAAACAGCGGAACAAGATACCTCATGTTGTGCCAATAACTCCTCATCCCATCCAGATGAAATCGTGGTGCCTGCTATCTCCACAAGCACAGGTGATATAAAGCAATTTCAAGACCTCTTTAAAAGAGTTGCAGACAGCATGGATATCTCCCTACAAGAAGTGTCAACCTCCCAACATAAGCTATATAGAATTTTATAATCCTCTATCTTGACAAAAGTTGTGAAGCCAATGCACGACGGACTCATGGACCCTGCCAATCTTATATGGCAAATGCCTGCCACAATAATGTCAACTTCCAAGAGAGCTGACAAAAAATACTTTATTGCCCCCCAAAACAATGAGATCCTCTTTACCCATTCTCAACCCTCTCTTGTCATAGACGTGGCGAATCAGAGGTCAAAACAAAACCAAAATAGATCAATGCCGCATAACAAAGAAGACAAAAAACTTGATTTACTGGGCAAGAAAGTCTACACTTCTGCCACCTTGCAACTGCAGATAGCAAACTATGCATCAATGTTATCCACTTACAACCACAACAATTATATAAAGATCTCAGAATTTATTGACTGCATACCAAAAGAAAGGAAACAACAGTTCACCGCGTTGATTAAAGAAGGGCATTTAGCATCATGGACAGCTCTCCAAGCTTCATTGGACATCATGGATATTACTGCAAGAAGCATCGCCACCACAGTAGTTATGTGTAGAGTGTCCTGGCTCCATTCAGCTGGCCTACCTAAGCAATTACAGGCCACTATTGAGGATCTGCCGTTTGATAAACTGAAGCTTTTTGCAGAGAAAACGATGATGTGATTCACATAATAAAAGACTCTCGGGCAACTCTCCGTATCTTGGGTATACATACGCCTGCAACAAGGAGGAAAAATTTTAGATATCAACCATACAATTCCAGATACCCACAATTCCAGTATAACAGAAGATATGACAACTCTTGGCCCAGATCAAGACAACAACACCAACACTAGAGGCAGACAAATCAGCAAATTCCAAATCCACAGATGGCTCCACCAAAACAGCAAATTTGAACACTTGGTTGAGGGTTTGCACGACCACCACAGCATAACACAGGAAGCTATTGTTACAAACTCCCCATCATTCAACAAAAGACTTCACCCATTCCTTCACAGATGGACGAACATCACCTCGGACAAATGGGTGTTAGAAATCATCAGCCGTGGATATACAATCCTTTTTACATCAAAACCTCCATCCCACTCCCCCACCCCCCACCCCCATCCCTCTTCAGGGACCCCTCTCACGAGTTAATCTTATGAGAGGAAGCAAACAACCTACTGTGTATCGGAGCTATAGAGGAGGTTTTACAAAGGATTCTATTTCCACTGTTTTCTTACCCAGAAAAAGACAGGAGTATGGAGATCCATACTCGACCTCAGACAGCTGAACAAACACATCAGAGTTGAAAAATTCAAATGGTAACTCTCTCTACAATCCTTCCTGTGTTAGACCATGGGGACTGGTTAGTTTCTCTCAACCTCCAAGATGCATAGTTTCATATATCAATACACCCCACTCACAGGAGATTCCTATGATTCACAGTCCAGGACAACCATTATCAGTATACTGTTCTACCCTATGGCCTCTGCACCATCCCAAGGATATTCTCAAAGTTGATGGCCACTGTGACGGCGCATCTTTAATAAAGGCACACTCCTACCAGGTAGCTTGTCAGGCAGTCACGACAACAGAAAAACTATTTCATTCACTTGGCCTCGCAATAAACGACAAAAAATATACCCCACCCCCTGCGCAAGAAATTCACTTCATAGGCGCCCTCATAAATACAATCATTGGAAGAGCTTACTTACGATGGACAGATTCAACACCATACAAACCCTCGTACGTGCCATTCAACTAAGTCCTACACTCCCAGTATGAACTTGCCTTCAACTTCTGGGATATATGGTGGCAACCACTTATGTGGTTCAAAATGCAAGACTACATATGAAGCCCCTTCAAATGTGATTGACAACAAACTACAAATTATGCAAACATTCAACACACCACATTATTTCAATTCCAAACAACATAAAGAAGTCCCTAACATGGTGGGCATGTCCCAACAATCTTCTCATGGGGATGCCTTTCACTACTCGAGCTCCATCTGTCCTAATCACTACAGACGCCTCACTCCTGGGGTGGGGAACATACCTACAAAAGATCACAGCCCAGGGCAAGTGGTCAATACAGGAGAAGTCTGTAGGGTGGGTGTGAACAACCATTGTCTCAATGTTTAGGAATTTTCCAGGTAGAATGGTCCCAGGGAGTATCCTGATGAGCCATTAAGGACATAAAGAATACAACCATTGTGTTCTTAATGGCTCATTAGTTTACTCCCTGGGACCATATCACCTGGCAGATTCCTTAACATTAAGGAGACAATGGTTGTTCACACCCTCCCGTCTAAGGCATTTGTCCAGAATGACACAAGTTAAAGTATGGATATAACATCAAATTCTTAACTTCTAATTGAAATAGAATTCCTAGACATAAACTATATAATAATTCCCAGCAAATTACTACCTTTCTATTGATACCAAACATGACATAGTTCCTATGGATTATAGCATTTATGAGATATCCATAGAAAATAATATCATAAGTGCTTCCCTAAATCCAGACAGCATCACACACAGGGCTCTGCCTTGCCAGGGTCCCTGTACCCCTTTGCCCCATTGTACACAGGGGGTGCCCCCCCACCACCGTGGACCTGCCCAAGGTCCCCCTAGCCCCACAAAGTCGACCTAGAGCATCCAGTGTGGACGCTGTAGGTCGACTTTGTAAGTTCCCCTTTAAGTCGATTTTAATTTTAAGTGTAGACACACTAAGTTGACTTAACTAAGTCAACTTTAAGTCGACTTAGTTAAAGTCGATTTAAAAGTGCAAGTGTAGACATAGCCCTTGAGTGGAGCACCACGGGGACACTGTTCGAAGAAGAAGTGAGGGTTACTCACCCTTGTGCAGTAGTCAAGGTTCTTTGAGATGTGTATCCCCGTGCTGCTCCACTACCCACCCTCCTCCCCTCTGCTTCGGAGTATGTGTGCCTATCTGTACCTGCTATTACTCTGCGGTAGAGAAGGAACTGGAGGGTGGGGGCTGCGCGTGCGCCGAGGATGGTGCCTAACCCAGCGTAAGCCACCTGCGGTGCGAGTGCAGCTCCCACGGGCTCTACTGAAAAATCTCCGATTGAGGATGCAGAGCGCGCCGGTGCACCTTGAGTATAGCAGCATGCGGACACACATCTTGAAGAACCTAGGCTACTGCACAAGGGTGAGTGACCCTCACTTCTTTAATTCCAAATTAAATTACTTCTCAGTTTGCTAGCTATAAATGTACCAGTGTTTGAACTATCACTAGAGTTATAAAAAGGTCCATATCTTATGCTGAATTTTATACATGCAGCTTCTACCTGACATTGTGATGTGACAGAAGTTTACATGACAGCTAATCCCTCTTTCAATGATTTAAAATAATTTGGAAGGGTGCAAAATTATTAGAGACATTTGTCTGTATATTGAGACTGTTAGCCGACTATGGTGCCTATACTAATGACTCAGTTCAATTGGAGATTTATGGTAGAAATATCTACAGCAGGCCAGGCCAAAAGATTTACCTGCTGAACAGCTAGGTGTGTGCCACAGCAGGTTCTGGGAAATCTTGTATTGAAGACAAGTTCCAAAGGGGTAGCTGTGTTAGTCTAGTTCAGTAAAACAAGCAAGGAGTCCTGTGGCGCTTTTAAAGGCTAACAAATGTATTTTTTGCATGAGTGTTTGAGGGTGAAAGCTCATATAAAAAATAATTTTAGTCTTTAAAAGTGCCCTAGGACTCCTTGTTTGTTTTGTATTGAAGAAACTCTAAGAGCGCAAAAGATTAAATTAAGACAACAAAATTGTTTTTCTCATCCTGAATTTATTTTGCAATACAGTTTATGAATGGTTCACTTGAATTAACAAACTTTTAAGAATCTCAATAAATGTATTACAAATCTGGCTTTTCAATTCCTCCAGGTGAAGAATGACAGTAGATTAGTGAATCCAAATGAAAATGAAATCCCACAAGAAGAGGTGAAAAGTTCCTGTCGTCTAGACCTAAGGAAACCTCTTGATGCAGCTGGTGTGCTTTCCTCTTCCTCGGTGGTACAGACTTCAAGTCTAATGTTCATTGCTATAATATATATAATATTACATTAACAATGTACAGAAACCTGATGGGTCAATAGAGTTTTTGAATATACATACCCTAGCAGATATTACAGAGTGAATTGCTATGCAAATGGCTGTCTACTTAGCTACAAAGCTGTGCCTTCCTGGTGTATGAATAGTATTAAATCTTCAGCATCATTTCTATAAACCTACCTACCTAGGGGAGAAAGAAATTATTATTTTTTGTCTTGAATGCTTACATAGCAATGTTTAGAATACTAGGGGCCTGATTCTGCATAGTGTTGAACATTCTACTGATGTCAAAAGAAGCAGGTAATGCTCAGCATCTCAAGTCAGATCCTTTGTGCAAAGCCCTTTTGTTTTCAGGATTAATTTTGTTTAAAATTTCCTGGGAATTCCAGGGTTTATTACAAGAAATGAAAAAAATGGAAGAAAATGAGTGCAAAAAATTAACTTAATAGATGTCTGGGTTAGTAAGAAAAAGCAACAAACAGAACATCACCTAATGTAATATATGTATTGGATTTCCTTAACATAATCAGTATTTTCATGTACTCAAGTGGTCCAAAGCCTTGGTGAACATCAGTAAAAACTGAATAAAAGCTTTTTGGAAAAATTTTCACTAAAAACTGAAAAACAGTGACTGCATGGTTCACACTTTTGGCCAGTCATTTTTCTTTGGATGCCTGGTATTAGGACTGGGAACCAGTAGTAGTACTCTGAATTTATTTTTTATTTGGTTACAGTTTCTAGAGGGGTAGCTGTGTTCGTCTGTGTACAGCAAAAACAATGAGAGTCCTATAGCACCTTAGGCTATGTCTACACTTGGCCAAATAAGTCGACTTTGTTGTCGACTTAGCATGTCCACACTATAAAATTAGGTCGACTTAAAGTCAACCTTGTCAAATCAGCTTAGAGTGTCCACACTGGATGCCTAAGTCAACTTCTAGGGGCTAGGTGGACTTGGGATTGGTCCATGGTGGGAGGGGGGCACCCCTTTAAAAGTGCCAGGGGGCTCAATATTTTCCCCATTGGACCAGGGTACAATGGGGGCTGAGCAGGACAGGGACAGGGGCAGGGTACAGGAGCTGGGTGGGCAGGGCTGTGTCCTGCCCTGTGGGTGGGCACGCCAGGCTCTGGCTGTGCCAGGCACCCTGGCAGGTAGGTCAGTGGGGAAGCCCTGTGGGCCCTTTAAGTCGACTTAAAGTCGACTTAGGGCTAAGCCATGTCTACACTGGCTTAAGTTGACTTAATAAAGTCGATTTAGTTAGTAAGTTGACTTTAAACTAGGTTTAATAAAGTCAAATTAAAATTTCCTTAAGTCAACTTAAACAGCAGCAAAGTCGACTTACTTGAACAAGTGGAGACATAGCCTTAAAGACTAACAAATTTCTTCGGGCATAAGCTTTCGTGGGCTAACTGTCCAAGGTCAGATGGCCATGGAAATGGCCAGGGACATGTCAACTCAGTTTCCGCTTCCAGCAGTGGCATAGGGATCTATATTGCATCCTGCAATTGCAAGCTCGCCCAGTTTCATAAACTGAGCAGGGGACAGGCAGCTCAAGCACTGGAGAGTTGCTTGAAGTGAGCTTTGGGGCCACTGCCCCTCAGCAGGATTGTGTTTTGAGGCAACGTGAGCTGGCCATGCTCAACTAAGGAGACAGGCTGCTCAGCGAGAGAGGCAGATGATATATTTTATGTTACACTGATAGAAAACAGTGTTTGCACTAAATTTTCCTGCAAATTTCCAAAACTTGAAAAAAAAAATGGAGAATTTAAAATTCAAGAAAAGTCCCTGAAACAGGCAAATTAAAACATTCCATTAGAAAATTTCACCCAGCATCTCTATCAAGGGATTGGATGACAAAGCATGAAATTTCAATATGTGGGGTTTTTTTTATTTGCCCGCTGGTGTTTGAGCCTTTATGTTCAATTTTACGTGTTCAAGGTTTTCTTTTCCACAGTCCTGAAGTTGGAAACCTTTATTTCTAAAACAGGGAAGAGATGCATCACATGACTCAAAGCTCAGCCTTTAATAAAAACCAAATATTAAAAAAAGCACAACACAATTTGCAACACAAACTTTGTACAGCTGCTTTGATTACCTGCAGGATCCTGGAGCTCTTTTTACTACTTCCTATATTGGCTTTTATTATGACTTTTTAATATGTTTGCTGTCAAATGGTACAGTTTAATTTAGCATCAAGCAACAGCCTGTAACTGGACTAAGAATGATCTTTGTAAAAGCACATCACATCTTCAACAGCAACAAGGAGAATGCTGATAATTTCTGAAATGCAAACAGCAAATCAAGTCTTTTTCAAAGGGGTGTCAGGCCTGATCTACACTGAGAGCTAAGGTTGACATCATGCCGCTTACATTGGCCCTCTAGTGCACGAGTACACACTCATGTGTCTGTAAAGTTGAAGTTAACGCATTAAGTTGGCATCATAACTCCACCCCCACAAGAGGTGTAGCATTTTAGTCGATTTTAGTAATTTGATTTAATGGCAGTGTAGACAGAATGCGAAGTTAGTGGCTTCCGGGATGTATCCCACAATTCCTTGTTCTTGCAGTTTTCCATTCTGCCCCTGCCTCAACCTGTCCATGTCATCAACCAAAAGCTTCTCCCCTACCTGCAGCCCAGGAAGGTTTGAATTCCATTTCTTGCTCGGGCAGTGTGGAGAACTTTTCACTGGAGCAGGTAATGGCGTCCAAGCATAACAAACATGTCCCAACTTGGAGCCATCCCAAGATCTTAGATCTCATCAGCCTGTGGGGTGAGGAGTCGGTGCCCGCTCACCTCCGAAAGGAATCAGGACATTTACAAGAAAATTTCACATGGCATGATTGAGAGGGGCGACTACAGGGACATGCAGAAGTGCCACATTAAAATCAAGGGGCTTCGCCAGACTTATCAGTGGAGCAGGGAGGCGAACAGTTGTTCAGGGTCCACGCCGAAGATGTGCAGGTGTTATGAGGAGCTGGATGCCATTCTTGGCTATGACCTGACCAGCATGCAGCCTCATAACATCGACACCTGTGCGGCGTCCAGGGTGGATGAAGACGACTCTCTGGATGAGGAGTTGGAGGATGAGGAAAATGGGGTTTGCGACAGTGGAGTGGAGTTCGGACAGGCAGGAGCTTTTCATCATCCCAGACCAGCCTGTCCAACCTCAGGATGGCATCACTGACCATGATGTGGGAGAAGGCACGTCTGGTAAGTGTTTGGTCAGTGAATTGCTCATTTCAAGTTGCGTTTCAGTAATAGCTGGTGGAGACAGCTTGTGGGAGGAACAGGGCCATCAGCGTGGAGAGAGTGGGAGGAAGGCATAGCCATGAGGTGTTGGGGAACACAGCCAATCAGTGCATATGGCGGGGGGGGTGCCAGAGGGGGGAAACTGTGGGGGTGTTGTGGCAGGGCTGTGAAGGGGGTGGGGGTGGGGGGCGGCCACCATCACAGATATAACTTGTGGCACGTATCAGTCCCCTGTCTCAGTGGGACTACTCAAACAGCGTTTTGATATACAAGTGAATGCTTTAGTTATCCACTAGGGAAATGATCGAAAAGCTCTCACAGAGGTATTCATGAATCCTTGCAGTAAGGTTTCTGGGGAGGTTGGACTACTCTCCCCCAGCGCGGAATGCAACCTTACCCCACCACTCGGTTATTAAAGCTGCAGGCATGAGCGTGGCACACAACAGGATGGCATATGGATCAGGCATGCCACCCCAAGATTGCAGCAGCTGTTCCCTCTTGGACAGTGTAAGCCTCAGGAGACTGATGTCGCATATGGTTGCCTAGGGAAGATGGTGCAAAAATAGTCACCAAACAAGGAATCCCATCCCATCACTTCACCCCCCCTCCCATCCCAGCTTCTGAAATGGGCTCTGCACAGCACATTGTGTTCCTCTGCCATGCTACCTCTCGTATTCTGATTGTTTGGGGGGGGGGCACTGTTACTGGGGTTAATTGGTTCCCCCAAGCTTACCATCGCGTGGAAGACACTCGGAGCTGTGTTACTGGTCGGTGTCTTCAATTGAGAGTGAAATGGCTTTTAAAATGTACAGTTTGCCACAATTGGGGTTGTTCAGGGAGGACTGTATGATTCCTTGCATTTCTTTGCCTCACCTAACAATGGGACCTGCGTCTTTTACTTCTTACAGTGGATTCACTGACTTTGGGACACTCAACTCCCACAGAGTATCTGAACCAGATAAGGAAGAGGAAGTGTAAATCTCAGGATGACATGTTTGCTGAGATCATGCGCTCCTCCGCAGAGGCAGAATTGGAGATCCGGGCTTGGCAGCTATCTCTGTCCAAGGACAGAAAAGCAGCATGGGAGCAGGATCGTGAAACGCAGGAAGTGATGCTGCGGATCACGCGCGAGCAGTCTGACAGCCTGCAACACCTGGTTGAGCTCCAGGAAGAGCTGCGGTCGCAGAGGGTCCCCCTACAACCCTTGGACTATGCACCACAAGTTGTGGTAGCCAGTGCCTGCCAGCACCGACCAAGGAGGAACAGGGGCAGGGTGCAATATGAGATTGCCTCACCACCATTGCGTTCTGGTTGAGCTTTGTGACAGCCCCTTTTTAGAAACGCGTTGCCCACCTCCCTTCCCCCAGCCCTCCCCATCCCGTCAGTGTTAAGACAAAGTAATTTCTGTTTTCAAGTCCTGTGTTTATTTTTGGTGTTGTTGCACTACAATTCATTGTGAGTTACAAAATGTGTGGGGGTTGGTAAGCAGGATGTGGGGTGGGAAGTGAGAGCACAGGGACAACAGGCACAAACTTCACTGCTGCTCATTGTTAAACCATGGTTTCAATGTTTCCCTGAGATGGCTTCATTAGCTAGGGAAGCAACAGGTATGCTGGATTTCCCAGGATCACAATTGGCATTTCAACATCCCTAAACATGATTTTTTGGTCAGGGAAGAAAGTGTCCACTCGCATCTTTTGGAAAAGACCAGAGCTCCTAAGGTTGCGCGTGTCATGAACTTCCCAGACCACCCCACATTAATGTCTGTGAAGTGGCCGGTGTGATCCACAAGGGCCTGCAGGACCACAGAGAAGTACCCCTTGCTGTTTATGTACTCACTGGCAAGGTGATCAGGAGCCAAAATGGAGATATGTGTCCCATCTATTGAACCCACGCAGTTTGAGAAACCCATAGTTGCAAACCCATGTACTATGTCCTGGACATTTCCTAAGGTCACTACCTGTCTCAACAGAAGTCTGTTTATGACCCTGCACACTTGCATCACTACAGCTCCCACGGTGGATTTCCTGACTTCAAATTGATTGGCAAGTGACAGGTTGCAGTCTGGTGTTGCAAGTTTCCACAGAGCGATGGCCACCCGCTTCTCCACTGTAAGAGCTGCTCCCAGGCGAGTATCCATATGTTGCAGTGCCGGTGTGAGCTCTTGGCAAAGTTCAAGGAAAGTGCCCTTTTGCACTTGGAAGTTTTGTAGCCTCTGCTTATCATCCCACATGGTCAGCACGATGCAGTTCCGCCACTGTGTGCTTGTTTGCCAGGCCCAGAAATGGCAGTCCACAGACTGCAGATGTAGGATACCATAATACTACAGAGATGAGCAGGCTCCATGCCTGAAGCAGAGAGAAACAGCATGAAAACTATTTCCTGTTTCTTTACAAGGAGGGCAGGGACGGGGGTGCATTGCAACACGAGAGGACAAGGCAGACTGCCTCATTGCATTGTGGGATGGCTACCCACAATGCAACATTTCTACATTCAAACTAACAGCTAGCAATGAATATCATGTGAACAGGGTCTTCCACTTTTACTAATCCTGCATCTCAATGTCTACTTTAAATCTCATGCCAGTGTAGACATGGCCTCAGTCTGAAAGCTCCTTTACCCACACATTCAGAAATAGGCTGCCGGAACAAGTCGAAGTTCATTATTGCCTCTGTGAAGGAAGAACAGATCAGCTTTACCATTCTTTAATATAGATATAGCCTCACCTCCTCCTGATCCAGATTCTGCCTCACACACTTGTTATTGTTGATATGTATTATTGTAGCACCTAGGGGCCCCAGTCATGGACCAGTGGCCCTTAGGGTACGTCAGTAGAGCATTCAGGAGTGAAACTTGCAGTCCAAGTCACTAGACTTGGGTTAGTAGGGCTCACGTTAGTGCTTTAAAATACTATATTGAGAACACATTGAAGTTGAAGCTTGAGTGGAGCTCGGGCTCTGAAGCCAATAATGCGGGGTGGGGGGGGCACAGCCCCACCCCGCTGGAGCCTGACTGGCCTGCGGCTGTTCCACTGAGAAATAGATGTCAGGACTCAGGCTCTTAGATCCTGTGAGGGAGCAGCGTCCCAGAGTTTGGCCTCCAACCCAAGCCTAGAAGTTTCCACAGCAATGAAACAGCCCTGTAGCCAAAGCCCCATGAGCTTGGAAGCTGGCAAGGAACCGTTGCTGGTTTTTCTTTGCTGTGTAAACACACGCTCTGTGTCCTAACTGAAACTCTAGCTTTGAGGGGGTTTCAAAGGGTGTGAATGAGGGCAGAAACTGTGCTGAGGATTTGTGATGGGTTCCCCCCTCACCCCCTGCCAACAAGGCTTGGAGGGGTTAAAGTGGTGAGGCCAATTAACTTTCTACGCTGCACCTGACAGAAGAGACAGGGAGCAGCCACTAACCGGAACTGGACACAGATGGACAGAAGCAGGAGGGGTCTTTATAACACCTAGGAGCTGTGAGCACCAAGGGGCTGTCGTAACGAAGTATTCTTCGGGAAATAGTCTACAGTCCCTCTCCAGGAGAAGGGAGCTCAACTCAGGCTGGCAAAGGCAGAAAGAGGAAAGGCTGATAAGGAGAAAGAAGTGCAGGGAAACAGCAGCAAGAGAGTAGGACTGTACAGAATTTGGCTAAGATGATCAGCTTTATCAGTATCAGTAACCTCTAGATAATGAGGTTTTTAAGCCTAGTAATGTTTATAAGTTAGAACATTTGAGTCATATTTTCTAAGAACTGTTTTGTCAATCTATCTTGGCTTCTGGCATAGATATACCACTGTACTTAAAATAGTCCTGACCTTTCTCATTTTGCTTAGATTGTACACTTTAAATGTTTCTCGAGAACATAATGCTGAAATGATTAAAAGAACTGAGCAGAGCAAACTACTGTGTTCTGAATTCAGCTTTGTTATTAACTCGAGGGAACTGTGAGCGAGTCACCGTGCCTGGCTGACATTTTCTCCAAATATAAAATTGTTAACATGGCCATTTTTGTATAAAACTAGAAAGCGTAAAATGCTGAGCAGTATTCCTCTCGCCCCCATAGGTAATAATCCCTCCGTTTACAAACAAGGACTTCTGTGGCACTTTTAAAGATTAACAAATTTATCTATTGCATGAGCTTTCGTGGGAGAAATCCCATTTCATCAGCTGAATGAACTGGAAAATATAGCATGTAGGCTGTAAATATAAAGATACAGATGTGTGTGTCCACATTGTAGCTTGGTCTTCAGAATTGATTCCTATTGGGACGGATTACTGCATGGGCCAACAGGGCCTGTGCCCAAGGAGCCACCACGTTGGGGGGCCATCTGCCCTGCCGGCACTAGGGGGGGGGAGGGTGGGGGAGGAGCAGTGCAGGCCAGCCCAGAGGCCAGGCTCCTGCCCTGCCCCACCGTTGGGCTGGACAATCTGCCCCCAGGGGCAGGGTGAGCCAGCTCAGAGGCTGGGCTCTGCAGTCCTCGTCCACCCTCAGGGGCAGGGTGGGCTGGCTGTGGCCTGGCTGGTCGGAGTGGTGGGGCCAACTGGCCTTTGGTGTGGCCTTCAGGCTGCATCGGAAGCTGCACTGCATGCGCCAGACAGCCCCACCCCCCCGGAGCCTGACTGGCCAGGCCACAGCTGGCCTCTGGCCCCAAGTGCCATCCCAGCACTTGCCCCCTGCCCCTTGCACAGGGCCAGGGCCCTATCCTGGGGGTGGGGGTTGGCCCCAAGCGGGGTGACAGGGTCGCAGGTGGGAGAAGCGACCCACTGGTGAGAGAGGCCATGGGGGCCTGCGGCCCCTGATCTGCCTCTGATTTCCATCCTCAGAAATAAAACCTGGTTGAGTGACGCTTGAGCAAGACGTAATTCTGTTTCCACACCTCTACCACATATTTGCTGTTGACTGACTTGCCTTATCCATGTTATTTCACACTTAATTGCTGACTACTCTGTGCAGCTGATAATTTGTACTTAAGAAGCAAAATATGTGGTGCAAAGATAAATAGAACACATGATTAAAAACAGTCTGGGTGGTTTAATCTTGCCAAACAAATGCTGTCTTTAAAGCTGTAGAAGGGCCTGAGAGTAGTAGATTAGGCACAGGAAGGGTAGGGGTTAGACAGGGACAGTCTTAGTGTATTTGGGGCCCGGGGTCCCATCCTTGACTTCCCTATCCCTGACCTTGCTGGGGCCCGTGCCTTTCTGAGGCCTAGTTTTTATGGTTAATGTATTCAGACTTGTCTAGCTTGAGGCTTCAGGTGACAGCTGATTGATTGATCAAAAATTATTGGTCTCTACTGAATTGCTGTCCCAGCTGCTCTGACTCAGTCTGTCCCACAGCAGTTTCTCTGCATTTTTAAAGTTTACATTAGCACAAACTTTTTCTGTAGAGTGAGCTGTTCAAAGCAGGGGCTGTCTGTTAGTGTTTGGGTGCTACCAATAATTATAAAAAAATGCTATTTAGAAAGAAACTCCTTTAAACCGAATGGTAAAACTGTTCTCTGTAAATAATGCTGTTTCCAATTACTTATTTTGACACTTACTAACCTTGGCCCACCGAATATACATGAGCTGTAATATGCATTTTGGCCAAACCTGGCCTGAGTTCTCCACCCAAGCAGAAAGCAGGTTTAATTTGGTACTGGTTTTCGGTATGAAAGTTTCAAGGCAGCTCTGATTTTAATCCTTTGAACTCAAAAAGTCTTCATATTTCACTTTTGCCCTGAGAGATGATCTACAGTGCAAAGGTTTTCAGACTGTGAAGTGCGCCTCCCTCAAGGGCAGGGGAGGAACATTGGGGGCTGGGGGACGGGACTGCCAGGCAGCTTGTGTTAGCCCCACATGGTGAGGCACTGGGCAGCCCCCAAGGTGGGTGGGTAGGGAGTTCTACCTCCAGTCCCTGACTTACCTCAGCCTGTGGATCAATGTCAGCGACAGCTGCATCTGGGCCAGTTTCTGAAACCTTCATGCCCCAGTGCGGGTTCTACTCCCAAAGTAAGAGACTGTCTCATATGCTTTTCCCTACCCTGAAAACTCAAGGAGCAGGTACTAGCCCTGCCATAGATAGCTGCACTACAGCCGGCTGCCGAGGAAGTCTTGGCTGTGCCATTGGTATCTGCTGTTTGTAATGCACAGGTTTGGGGATTTAATTAAAGTTGTGTTAAGGTCTCTGATAGGCTTATAAGCAAGCTATCAAGCTTGCTTTTGCATGTGTCCATTTTTGTCTGGCTTGAGGGGGCAGGCAGTGCAACCAAAAATTGCATTTCAAAGTGGGGGCTCAACTAAAAAATTTTGCAAACTGCTGCTGTAGTGTGAAGAGTTAAAAAGAAGAGGGAGTGAGGTGAAATTTTCATTTCCTGAACAACTGCTTAAATTCGCTTCCCATTAGCAACATGCAGAGCTGTAGCATCCTCTGCTGAGCCTCACTTCATGGAAATAAGTGTTTAGAGAGCTTTGTGAAGTGTAATGGGAGTTTGGACACACAAGTTGGCAGCTTGCTTTTTGCATCCTCCTAATTTTTTATTTACTTGTGTTGACATTGGCAATCTGCAAAAAGATGAATTTGTATGCCATTTTTTTCCAAAGCAAATCTGCCTGCTAGAAAATGGGCCCATAATAATGGGGCTCATGGCTTTTTAAAAAATGCATTCCATCTTAAAACTTTTGTGAGAATTGACTGAATGTGGAATGCACAAACCAAACCTCCAGGGGAGAGGCAGAGATAGATGGGCCAGCTGATTGCAAAGTAGACACCCTGGCTATGTCTACACTTGTCAAAATAAGTCGACTTAGCATGTCTACAATATAAAATTATGTCGACTTAAAGTGGACCTTGCCAAATTGACTTAAAGTGTCCACACTGGACGCTTAAGTCGATTTCTAGGGGCTAGGTGGACCTGGGACTGGTCCATGGTGGTGGGGGGGGGCACCCTTTCCAAAGTGCCAGGGGGCTCAGCATTTGCCCCACTGTACCCTGGTACAATGGGGGCTGAGCAGGACAGGGGCAGGATATAGGAGCGGGGTGGGCAGGGCTGTGTCCTGCCCTGTGGGTGGGCATGCCAGGCTCTGGCTGTGCCAGGCCTGCATCTACTAATCTGCATCTACACTGGCTAAGTCGACTTTATAAAGTAGGTTTAATAAAGTCGACTTAAAATTTCCTTAAGTCAATTTAGGCAGCAGCTTAAGTCGACTTAAGGAAATTGTAGTGTAGACACAGATTAAATTAAGTCGATTTAAGCAGGCTTAAGTTGACTTAATTCACAAGTGTAGACGCACCCCCTATGCCTAAGGCACCCCCAATAGGAAATCATTTCTGTTTAAGTTTTCCTTACCAAATGGGAGAATAGTGCATGCAGACAATGGCTGGTTACAGCCTGCATCAATTAGTAAACACGATTGTATTTGGAATTGGCTGTATGTGGACTGTGTTTTAAAGCATCTAGAACTGGCACATTTCACTACTGTAAGTCGGGTTAGGGAAGTGATTTTTTAATGTGCAACAAAAATCTTTATTAGCATTCACAGACTGTTCCGTTACTGAAACTTGCATTTAACTTACAATATTAAGATATTAAGGGCTACAGTGCAAAAACAAATGCTATTGGTAATCTTGGCAAGAGTCCACAACAACTAACAGCCACCTCTCAGAGGCAGCACAAGATGGAGAATAGACTCCTTCTGGATGTTGTAATCAGACAGGGTGTGGCCATCTTCCAGCTGCTTGCCTGCAAAGATCAGCCTCTGCTGTCTGGGTGGGATGCCTTCTTTGTCCTGGATCTTAGCTTTAACATTCTCAATGGTGTCACTGGGCTCAACCTCCAGGGTGATGGTCTTGCCAGGCAGGGTCTTCACAAAGATCTGCATACCACCTCTCAGGCGTAGCACAAGATGGAGGGTGGACTCTTTCTAGCTAGGCAGTCAGAAAGCAATCAAATAGGGTGCATCTACACTCACAAATTAAGTCGACTTAAGCTTGTTTAAGTCGACTGAATTTAATCTGCGTCTACACTACATTTTCCTTAAGTCGACTTAAGACAAATTAAAGTCGATTTTATAAAACCTAGTATAAAGTCGACTTTACTGGCTAAGTCGACTTAGCCAGTGTAGACGCAGATTAGCCCTAAGTCGACTTTAAGTTGACTTAAAGGGCTCCAGGGCTCCCCCACTGCCCTCCCTGCCAGGGTGGCTGGCACAGGCAGAGCCTGGTGTGCCCCCCACAGGACAGAGCCCTGCCAACCTTGCTCCTATGCCCTGCCAGTGTCCCTGTCCTGCTCAGCCCCCATTGTACTCAGGTACAATGGGGCAAATGCTGAGCCCCCTGGCACTTGGCAAGGGGTGCCCCCCCCTGCCACCGTGGACCAGTCCCAGGTCCACCTAGCCCCTAGAAGTCGACCTAGGCATCCAGTGTGGATGCTCTAAGTCGATTTGGCAGGGTCCCCTTTAAGTTGACTTAATTTTTGAGTATAGACATGCTAAGTCGACTTATTTGGCCACGTGTAGACATAGCCATAGGGTAATATCCTAGTAATATGCTCTGTTAAATACCTTATGGAGATATGCAAACATTCCGTGGTAAAGGCTGAGTTATACTGATGTCTGTGTGTGGGGAATATCGATTCCTACTGCTATACAAATTAGTGTGTAAAGATCGAACTGGTTTACTGATCAGCTGTCAAGTACTTTAATTCAGTTTTGGGAATAAGTGCCTCCAACCTTTTAAAAATGTGTTTCAACCAAACAGCTCGTGATGTCACATGGGTGATATTCACACTGATAAGCTACAAACAGAATATTGATGTGTCCCTGAAGGACACCACTTCCTTTGTGTATGTATTATTGGTTTTCAAAGCAGTTGGCTGTGGGGCCCTTTGAAATAAATGCTGTGCTCAGCTACCTTATCTGAGTAACTTATCATGCCACAGACCAACCTTAAGAGCTACAGCTACACAGCTGCACTATCACATGAAGTTCAGTCTAATAATGTATCTTACTTCCAGTCATTGGGTAGGGAGTACAAGCTGTGACAGGAATTGCCATTTCCGGCAATATGCTGGATGAACTTTACTGAATGCAGCTGAACCTTATTTCATTTAAGAATTTTAAGCGTTCAGTGTATTAAAATGCAAATGTTGATGTATTTGTAGGGGGTTTGTTGTGTGTAATGCCTGGGGGCGGCAGGGTAGAGACATGACAAATGTCATTCCTGGGAAGTGTTACAAGTTCACAGGACTATTTGAAACAATGGCACAGAGAAGAATAAACTTGGAAAGTGAGGTAGATTTCCGAGGACATTTTGAGGGGGATGTGTATGTATTCCCTCCAGATATGAAAGAACTTGGTCTTTTGGAGCTGTGCCCTGAGGCACGGTCAGATTAAGGTCCTTCTAGGCCCTACGCACTTCTGTTTCTTAGGTCCTTTGGTGGATGCATTTTTATGGTGTATCGATTTCTGTGGGTAGATGGGTGATCAAAATGATCTTGAAAAGTTCCTCTCCGGTGTTAATTTCTTTCACTTTATGAAAAAAAAAGATTGACATTGACATGACTCTGCCTCTTTGTGTATATCTACACTAGAAAAGTTATCAACTTTATTAAGTCAACCTAATAAGGTCGATTTAGGCGCTAATCCCTGTCCACACTGGCTTTAAGTCGACTTAAGGAGTTGACTTAAGGCTTAAATCGACCTAAAAGGAGGTGTTATTAAGTCGACTTAATAAAAGCCCAGTGTGGACGTGGCTTTGTTTAGGTCGACTTAAGCCTCCTTAAATCGACCTAACTTGCCAGTGTAAGCATACCATTAGTGTATATACTGTGCCCATCCATCCATCCATCCATCCATCCATCCATCCATCCATCCATCTGTAGCCCCTCCTGTCTACTGGCCCAGCATGAGGGTGTTCAAGATAGGGGAAGTCTGCCCTGGTGGCCTTTTACACAGGTTAGGGAAACTAGGCCTGATGCTCCTCTGTGTGCTCTGCGTTGTGTTTGTGCGTGTTTACTCAGACCAGACCCACTCAGACCGATTCCCCAGGAACACGGTTTTATTCTGCAAGAGACATAACAGCAGCATTACACTCCATTGGCCTCCTCCCTGCTTGTCTGCCACATGCTCCCAGTTTCAGTCCATGCAGACACTCCCTGCTGGGGAGGGTAGGAGATGCTTCCTGGCAGGAGCCAGGAAGTACTCCCAACGTGCCACAGTTTGTAGTCCAGAACTTGTAGTTCTCACTGTTGCTGCTGAAGCACTCTGGACCTTGGGCTATCTATCTATCTATCTATCTATCTATCTATCTATCTATCTATCTAGTCAAGAAGAGATTTTTTTTTGCAGTATTTATCATACAAATTAAAAAAATCATGGTAAAAAAAATTTTCATAGGCCCTTTAGTTTTCATAGGCCCAAGGCACTTATTGGCTAATAGAGCCCTGCCCCAAGGAGGAGGGACCTTTGTCTGTTCATCACTTGTCACACAAGGACAATGTCAGAGGCCCAAACCGTACCAAAGAGTGACCCTCAGTTTCATGGGTGGGCTTGTTCTGAGCCAGGGTGGTTATGAATGTATAACTTCAGAAAACCCCGTGTGTGTGTTAGTTTGAAGGATTGTTTACCGGCTAGAGCACTTGTTGCAGTAAGGGGGTGATCTCTGCTAACCCTACCAGCATGCATGTAAACAAGTTCCAAAGGGAGCCGTGTTAGTCTACTTCAGCAAAACAAACAAGGAGTCTTGTAGTACTTTTAAAGACTAACAAGGAGTCCTGTGGCATGAGTGTAGTTTCTTTTATTGTTTAATATGCATTTTCTATACTGTTTAAGAATAAACGTGGTTGCTTAGGAAAAGTTGTGTGGTACTTTATGACTGTGCGCAATTAGTGTGTGTGTGTAAACCCCAAAGTCAATTGTTTTAACACTTGTTTTAGATAGACTTTGGGGTTTACACACACTATTAGAACGACAAGAAAAATAGAATGACTATAAAACTCATAAACCTGTGCACAGCTATCTTTTTCAGATGTCTGAGAGGAGGACACTGTGTTCCCATTAGGACCATGTGGTGGTGAGAAAGAACTGGAGACACAATCGGCCCATCCCACTCTTTATTGCTTCAGATGGAAGCATGAGGCAAGCCAGGGCGCATGCGGGAACCAATAGATGCTACTTTCAAATGTTCCTAGTCTGAGCACACAGTGTGCATACATCACACTCAGTAAAAAACAATAGGGACCATCACTTGAAGAAGAAAAATACCTTTTTTGGAGTTAATTTGGGGTAATATAGTTGCTTGAAAAATCTCCCTAATACTTGGCACTATAGTGTTACCCACAGTAGAGGAAAGGGAACTAGATTACATTTATTTTAATTGGCCAGGACTCCTTTTATGCCCCGAGTTCTTGCTGTGCCCATCTATCCTGGCGTGTGAGCATGTTGATTGACCAGAGAGAGATAAGATAATCAAGAAATAACAGTGTTTTATTTAAGAACATAAAACAGATAATGACAGGGAAACAGCTTTGATCTTGCACCCACCCCAGAGTCCCAAGAGTCTCTAAGAGCAGTGACTTATCTCCGATTTCTTCCCTTATTTAGAGAACTGACATCTACCGTCCAGGTGCCACTCCAATGGCAAAAGAGGCAGGCTTTTGGAACCCCAATGGTATCAGGTCATTAGGTCCGGTCCGGAGATGGTCCCTCGTAGTCTAAACTATATACAGACGATACTGCGCTACACTGCCTCTCGGTTGGGCAGCACGAGGCAAAGGGCTGGCTACCTTATACAGGGTGATTTCCCACCACCAGTGCACACAACCCTCAATTAGGCTGCGTCTAAACTGGTAAATTAAGTCGACTTAAACTTGCTTAAGTCGACTTAATTTACCCTGCGTCTACACTACAGTTTCCTTAAGTCGACTTAAGCGGCTTGCTTAATTAAAATTAAGTTGACTTTATAAAACCACTTTCCTAGTAGACCTAAGGCTTAAGTCGACTCCCTAGAGTCGACTTAAGCCAGTGTAGATGTGGGGTAGCCCTGAGTCGACTTAGGGCTACTCCAGGGCTACACCAATGCCCTCCCTGCTGGAGGGGGGGGCACAGGGGGATCCTGGCATGCCCCTCCACCTGGCAGGGCAGAGCCCTGCCCACCCTGCCCCTATGCCCTGCCAGGGTCCCTGTCCCGCTTTGCCCCATTGTATCTAGGTACAATGGGGCAAAGGCTGAGCCTCCTGGCATTGGACAAGGGGTGCCCCCCCTTCCCCTGTGGACCTCCCCTTAGTCCCCTAAGCCCCTGGAAGTCAACCTAGGTGTCCAGTGTGGACGCTCTAGATCAACTTTTTAAGTTCCCCTTTAAGTCGACTTTATTTTTAAGTGTGGACACGCTAAGTCGACTTAACTAAGTTGACTTAAAGTCGACTTAGTTGAGTCGACTTAGTTAAAGTCAACTTAAATTACCAAGTGTAGACATAGCCTTACAGTGCACATGACCCCAAAGTTATGCACTTGGCACCGATCTGCACTAGGCACTCCAAAATTCTGCACACACTCCTATTATAATTGATGCATGAGTGACAGCCTGGTTTGTTTACCAAACACCATAGTGCCTTCTAGGGTCCTCAGCCTGAGTAGACAACCACCAGAAAACATCTAGTCAACCCAAAGAAACCTGTTTAAACATCTACAACAATACTGTCCTCTTGTGGTTGATTCAGAGGGGTAGCCATGTTAATCTATTTCAGCAAAACAAAGGAGGAGTCCTGTGGCACTTTTAAAGACTAACAAATGTATTTATCGCATAAGCTTTCATGGGTATAATCCCACTTCATCAAATGCATGAAATGGAAGCTGCCGTATGTAGGTGAATATTTACAAGCAGAGAAAGATAAAGTCACCAGGTAAGTTAAGACTTTTTCAGCAAACCAAGCAAGTTGTTTTGAGTCAAACAGTGTGGAACAACGTAACTGTCTAAGCCTTGATGTGCTTTGCTGTATATCTCACAAAACAAAAGCAGAATTTCCAGAGCTGCAGTTTACATGCAGACTTTTGCATAATTATACTGTTAATGTCCTGCAGATGTGTCTACTCTTGGGAGCTCATGGTTGGAGGGAAATGAGCAGGATGTATCCCCACCCAATTTTTTTAGTATCATTTCTCAGTATCTCTCATCATTTGATAAATATTTGCATCTTTAATAACTATTTTTTGCATCCCTGGCTGGAAGGGACCTCCATCTGCAACAAATTATTTGCAGTAAAAGCCTAAAACTTTCACTTTTATAGTGAAAATTTCTTATGTCCAATTTTTGGTCTGATTTTGGATCACAAAGTGTTTTCAGATGTTTGGCATGATTTTCAGAGGTGGATAAATGCAGATGTACTTAATGAGGAAATTTCACTTGTGACAACCTGTTTGGCCTTGTAGTCTTAGGATATAATTTTATATATAATATAATTTTCTTTTTCTCCCAAAGAGGTCAAACCCTGACCCATAACACATAGGCTGAATCTGTGGTCAATGCAGAAGGGATGTGGGAAGAAGGAATGCCTTGTGATAGCAAGTCATAGCCGTCAATCCATTGGCTTGACCAGGGATGTCTCATAGAGCTGTTCTCCATAGCACAGAGGTGATGCTGTTGCAAGGGCCCCTGGTATTTAGGAAAACCACTTTGGTCTCATTTCCCTCAGGCCACTTTGGATCCATGAAATATTGGCAGGATGTAATTTTTTAAATCTCAAATTTACCATTTTAAAACTTTGTATTTGCAGTTGATTTTGATACTGGTTTTAAAGCTATAGAAGTATTTAATCTAATCATTCAAAAATTCAGGCATCATAGACTCACAGGGTGCGTCTACACATAGAAATTAAGTCGATTTAAGATTGCTTAAATCACTTAATTTAAGCCGCATCTACACTACACTTTCCTTACGTCGACTTAAGCAGCTTGCTTAAGTCGACTTAAGGAAAATAAAGTCGACTTAAGGAAAATAAAGTCGACTTTATTAAACCTGCTTTTAGTTCGACTTAAGGCTTAAGTCGACTTCCTAAAGTCGACTTAAGCCAGTGTAGACCTGAAGTAGCCCTAAGTCGACTTAGGGCTACTCCAGGACTCCCCCACTGCCCTCCCTGCCGGGGGGGGGAGCACAGAGGGAGCCTGGCATGCCCCCCCCACAGGGCAGGGCAGACCCCTGCCTACCCTGCCCCTATGCCCTGCCAGGGTCCCTGTCCCCCTTTGCCCCATTGTGCCCAGGTACAATGGGGCAAAGGCTGAGCCACCTGGCACTAGGCAAGGGGTACCCCCCCTGGCACCGTGGACCTGCCCAAGGTCCCCCTAGCTCCTGGAAGTCGACCTAGGCTTCCAGTGTGGACGCTCTAGGTCGACTTTGTAAGTTCTCCCCTAAGTCGACTTTAAATTTAAGTGTGGACATGCTAAGTCGACTTAGCTAAAGTCAACTTAAAATTACAAGTGTAGACATAGCCACAGGGCTAGAAGAAATGACTAGGATCACCTACTCTGAACCCCTTTCCTTCTAAGGATGTGAGACACTTGATCAAAGTTTGAAGTTTCAAGGTTGCATTTTGCAGGTCACAGAAGACACTGTAAGCCTGTGATGTGACAGTCCATGTTTTCAGGAGGCATGGGGCTGCTGCTGTTCTTGATTTGTTTTCCCTGTATGACTCAGATCTATTAAAATATTAGTGAAAAAGTTCCTCTTTGCTATAGTGAGAAACAAATAAATACCTGAATACTTGTTTTTAAAGAAGTGTAATCCCCCAAGTAGATCTGTATGTTGATTGAAATTCCACCCAGATGCTGCTCTACTGCAGAGTAATTGGCTATGGAGTTTGAGTCTGTTTCCCTTGACAAAATTCCCCTTGACTTCAGTGGGAGCAGTGTAGGACCCTTAATTTTGTGATGATAATTGTCAATCAAGGATGCCAGCAGTGGTGACTTAGCTCCATAGCCTGCAGCTTAAGCAATTAATTTGAGGTGCTGGAATGAGCATCAGTGTAGTAGTGTATCTATACTTACAATAGATGGCACTGAAACACTTCCATTAAAAATTATGGGGACAGCAAATGATGGACAGAGGTGGTGAATTATTTTTGTCAAGGTCCAAATTTCTCGGTCAAAGTCCAGACTGCAGAGAAAATAATAATATACCACCCCCCCAAATCCAATAATGAAAACTATAGTATGTTTGAATTGAACTGACTGTGTTACCTCAGCTTTCATGTGTATATACAACTAACATACTACAATTTTCATTTCATGCATCTGAGGAAGTGGGATTACGCCCACGAAAGCTCATGCATTAAATAAATGTATTAGTCTTTAAAAGTGCTAGAGGACTCTTTGTTTGTTTTGCTGAAATAGGATAATACAGCTACCCCTCTGGAACTTGTCAACACGATAGCTAGATAGCTAGCTAGCTAGCTAGATACTTGTCAAGAATATATATATATATATATATATATATATATATATAAAGATATAATGAATACCACAGGACTCTGTTTGTTTAGCTCTTTATTATTTAGCTATAATGTTGTTTTTCTTTTTTAGATTAAGTGGCTAAATGGGGTGCAAGTTTCTAAAAAGACAGTTTTTCAAAACCATTCTAATAAAATAATATTTATAAAATACTAATAAACTCAACCTTGTAAAAGACACATTGAAAATAATTTCCACCCTGAGCAACACCCAGTTTTAAGGGCCTCCTCATCTTCCTAGTCTGTTTCACCTGTATAATGTTACGTACACGAACAGTGTAGTTTCACAAATCATATATACATGCTTAACTTCACTCACAAGTATTTGTAGGATCAGAACCAAACTGAGATTACTAACTTTTTTTCCTTGAGCCATGAAAATCATCCCCTTTCTTCCTTTCTGATGCCTTAAAGTGAATAAAATATTAACATATGTTTTTGTAATAATCTTATGTGTCTGTCAAGCATCATCAGTGTTTAGTGTACTATGTATGTACATAGTATGTTCCCTCACTAATTACTTATTGTAGCCTAGATTCAGATAAATGCAAAACACCCATTCAGTTCTGAGTAGCCTAGTGTAGGGCTGGATTAACACCCTTCTGGGCCCAGGGCTATAAGATTTTATGGAGACACTGGCCGACCACTGGCCAGCCTGGGGAGCCTAGGGTCAAGAGAGTGGGGTCCCACCCACATTTCTTTAATGTCTGGCTGGTGATTCTTGCCCACATGCTCAGGGTTTAACACAGCGATTTTCAAACTTTTTTCCACGGGACACAGTTGAAAAAAATCATTTATGCCCGTGACCCAACAATTACATCTTTGAGCAATGCATTCCAGTCTTTTGGGAGCAGCAGCAGGTGGCCTGGGTTGCAGTGCCCTCTGCTGCTGCCGCTGTCAGAAGACTGGAATGCATGCTCAAAGATGTAACTGTTGGGTCACAGACATAAATGATATTTTTCAACCAGGTCCTGAGGAAAAAAGTTTGAAAACCGCTGGTTTAACGGATCACTATAATTGGGGTCAGGAGGAAATTTTCCCCCAGGATAGACTGGCAAAGGCTCTTTTTTTTTTTTTTTTTTTTTTCACCTTACCCTTTAGCGTTAGGCACAGCTTACTTTCTGGTGGATTCTCTGTACCTTAAAGTCTTTAAACCAGGATGAGGAATTTAATAACGCAGTCATGGATAGGTTAGAAATTTATTACAGAAGTGGATGGGTAAGGTTTTTGTGGCCTGCATTGTGCAGGAGGTCAGACTAGATGATCATATTGGTCCCTTCTGACCTTAAAGTTCGTGAAGCTCTGGTTACAAGGCATTTGCAATATCAATATCCCATGCAATTTAGAGCTTTGTATTTTGCATAAATGTAGCCATAGAGGTCATCTTGCAGTATCCTTGACCAATACTTCCAGTAGATGTGCCTTCAAACACACTAGATGTACTGTGCCGTAGCCAGATCCTCAGGGATACAGATGGTACTGCTAACTATTAATAGCTTTAGGCCAGTGGTTTTCAAACTTTTTTTTCTCGGGGCCCAGTTGAAAAAATAATTTATGCCTGTGATCCAACAATTACATCTTTCAGCAATGTATTCCAGTCTTTTGGCAGTGGCAGCAGGAGGTTCAGTGACCCCATACCTGAGGGTCTGCGACCCAGTACTGAGTCCCAACCCACGGCTTGAAAAACCACTTCTTTAGGATGCATAACTGCTCCAGTGCTGTATAGTTGTATCTTTGTATATGTCAAATCAATCAGTGGAAAACTCAGTTTTAATCTTGTACAAAGTTTTCTGTACTAATCAACATCTCATTTTATTCTTATTAAACAGCAACCCAAATAGAATGTCAGAGCTAACTTGGTTTCATAAATTTGCACTATGTGAATCTTAATTCATTTTCCATAATCTGAGCTCTCAGTAAAGTTTCTCTTCTGCTTCTAATGATAATTAGAACCTCTCATGAGGTTCAACAAAGACAAGTGCAAAGTCCTGCACTTAGGACGAAAAAATCCCATGCACTGCTACAGGCTGGGGACCGATCGGCTAAGTAGCAGCGCTGTAGAAAAGGACCTGGGGGTTATGGTGGACGGGAAGATGAATATGAGCCAACAGTGTGCCCTTGTTGCCAAAAAGGCCAATGGCATATTAGGCTGCATCAGTAGGAGTATTGCCAGCAGATCGAGGGATGTGATAATTCCCCTCTATTTGACACTGGTCAGGCCGCATCTGGAATACTGTGTCCAGTTTTGAGCTCCTCACTACAGAAAGGATGTGGACAAATTAGAAAGAGTCCAGCGGAGGGCAACAAAAATGATTAGGAGGCTGGGGAACATGACTTATGAGGAGAGACTGAAGGAACTAGGTTTATTTAGTCTACCAAAGAGAAGACTGAGGGGAGATTTGATAGCAACCTTCAACTACTTGAAGGGGTGCTCCAAAGACGAGGGAGGTAGGCTGTTCTCAAGGGTAACAGAGGACAGAACAAGGAGCAATGGTTTCAAATTACAGCTGGGGAGGTCAAGGTTGGATATTAGGAAAAGCTTTCTTACTAGGGGGGTGGTGAAGCATTGGAATGGGCTTCCTAGGGAGGTGGTAGAATCTCCATCTTTGGAGATTTTTAAGGCCTGGTTAGACAAAACCCTGACTGGGGTGATTTAGTGGGAGTGGTCCTGCTTTTCAGCAGGGAGTTGGACTAGATGACCTTGTGAGCTCCCTTCCAACCTTATTATTCTATGATTCTATAATCTTTGATGCACCATCATTTAGTTGTCTGAGCTAGAGGAACTAAAACATGTATCTATAGCTTGTGATTTTGTCCTTTAAAGGTTGTGGGGATGTAAAATTACAAAGCTAGGGCCTAATATAATCTCAGATACTGGGTGTGCAAATCCCAAATCTACAATAATAATTTTTATTTCAAGGAAAATAGGACCCAAGGTGCTGCCTGTTGTTTAACATCAATAATTTAGTTATGAGTGCATTGCAATACATTTAAACAAGTGAAGCCAACACAAATGGTATATTGACATTCACTTTAAATATACAGACAAGTGTAGTTTAGGAGATGGGGAAAACATCCTGCCCGGACCTTACTGTTCAGTTCTACACTGAAAGTGATCTCTAATGATGGCATCATGTAGTTTCATGTCTATTTGCTCTAAGTGGCGTGGTAAGGATGCTGATATTACCTTAGAAATGCCAATAAATTAATTATTGTCTTTCAATAACTGGATATAATTCAATGAATGTGTAGGTAAAAATGTGTTTTAGAACTGCCAGCAGGCTGTGTGCCACCAAGTCACATTGAGCTCTAAAAGTCACACTGGCTTCTTTTGTTTGCATGTTATTATCTGTAATAAAGATTGTGCAGGATAAACTTTGCCATTAATTACACCTGTTTGCCTAAGCTTTACATGGGACTCATCAGCAGGGTATATGAACATCTTACAATATTTCATTTACAGAGTTTTCCAAAAGGCTCTGTGGTGTTTGTGTAAGCCATTATTTTGAATTGAATTGCATAGGACAAATTGAGATATTAGCTGTGTCATTGGAAGCCTGGGCCTAAGCTACTGCTCACTGAACAAATGAGACACCTAGGCTATGTCTACCCTTACAAAAGCTAGTTCGAATTAGTTAATTCGAACTAACTAATTCGAACTAATTTTAGTTAGTTCAAATTAAGTCATTTTGAACTAGCATGGCCCCACTAGAATGCTAGTTCGAACTAGCCATGTCCATGCAGGGCACTTGCTAGTCAGTTGCATGAAGTCGATCTGCCGATTAGTTCGAACTAAGCAGTTAGTTCGAACTAATATGGCCACATTGACTTAATTCGAACTAACTATTTCGAATTAAGGGTTAGTTTGAACTAAGCAATCGAATTTATTAGTTCAAATTAAGGAAGCCCTTAATTCAAACTAATGAAAGCCTAGTGTGGCCAAAGCTTACGTTAGTTCGAATTAAGCTTCCTTAATTTGAACTAACTTGCAAATGTAGACATAACCCTACTGGTTTAAGAAGAGAGTTGGATCCATGCCTTTACTTACTATTTGAATTAACCTTGTGATTCACCCTTGTCTGCATGTGTATATATACCTAACATACTGCAGTTTTCATTTCATGCATCTAATGAAGTAGGATTATGCCCATGAAAGCTTATGCGATAAATACATTTGTTAGTCTTTAAAAGGACTCCTTGCTTGTCTTTTTTACTTAGTTTATAGATGATGCAGGAGCCAATGCAGAATTCAACTCCTTCTGACTGAATTCACAGAAGAAGCAGATCTATGAAGGTGGAAGTAGCCACATTTATAGTCACTTTCCTAACCATATTTGCTTAACTTTCAGTTTGACATGGGAATGAGCAGAACTTTAGGCAAATAATTTTGTCCCAATCAATTTTCCTATCCCTATGTGCACATCTGTCAGATGTTTGCTGACTTTGAGCTTATTGACTTCATTAGGATTTTTCAGTGTGTAAAATCTGCAAGATCAGGTTGTTTGCCATTAACTAAGGCCATGTCTACTCTAGAAAAATGTTCCACAATAAGTCTTTGTGCTATAATAAATGCATTGTATTTATAGCGGAATTGTGCATTCATACTGTGCTCCTTATAATGCAAAGGAATGTCCACACTGTTCTTTGCATTTCCACAAGAAAGAGCATGGAATTGTGGGCACTTATCCCACCGTGCCACTTGTCAGCTTCCAGCGCTAGGAACCCTGGGTAGAAGGAGAGGAGCACAGAGCACTGTGGGAAATTTGCAAGTTTCCCTGGGACGCTGTGTTTCCTTGTCGTCATTCATTGTAGCTACTAGCAACTCACACTCTTTTTCAATGTTGCCCCAGGAAAACAGGAAAAAAATTAGAAGTTCCTGGCAGTCACAGGAGGGAGGGGCTAGTTGCATCAGATCAGCGGAGTCCAAGAGGAAGACCAGAATGATCAGGCTTGGAATTCTGGGACATTTCTGGAGTCTACTTATTGTGGAAGAAAATTCTGTCAGCGTTCACACACACTTTATAGCGCCAGACCTGTTCCACAATAGGCGTTATGACTCTTGAACAGGTAGTATTATTGTTCTGGTATAACAGGGCACTTGTAACACAACAAGGAGCATTCATGTGTGCACGGTGGGCTTGTTTTTCCGCAATAAGACGACTTATTCCGCAATAACTCTCTAGTGTGTACAAGGCCTAAGAATTCATTCTGCCAATCTGACCTGTGTGTGACTTTCATTGTAATTGATGGGTATTCTTTGTATTTGACAACTTCAGCCTTTTCCCAGCCTTTGAAAGACAGGAGTACAAAGGAGTTGTAGGCCCTTTCCTCTGCCACCATTTTGCTTTCACTGTCCCATCAGGCACTTGTAATTAACATAAAAATCCAAACTCCTTCTCACTGCTTCTAATGGATCTTAAAATGAGCAGGCAGGTAATCTACATTTTTCTTGTTCATCTCTTTGGTGTGATGAGAGACAATGAGCAATGTTATCTCTAGTAATTGGAAGACACCACTATAGACAAACTGAGCATCTGGGTCCGCAGATGGTTCCTGTCCATTTCAGACCACCTTTTCAACTAGCTATGTAATTGCCACTTTTATCATTTATAAGTGAGTATTAGTATTTTCAATGAAGAAAAGAAATTAAGGCGAACAATAAACTGTATTAATCACTATACTTAATAGCAGTAAGTTCCCTTCCTCACTAAGCATAGTATCTGGAGAATCTGCTCAGCCTGTTATTAGATCCTGAATACCCAGGTTGAAATTCCAGTTCCCTTTCAACCTAGATATTGTAAAATGAAGTTGTTATGGACAAGTAAGCTCTTATCTTTTCTTATGAACCAGGTCTAATCTGTAAACAAAGGTATTGACTTTAGACAAAAGGAATACCGCACCCTCACATTTCCATTGTTTCCTAGGGCAAAATTCTCTCTTCAGAGATTCAGGTGCAATTCCCCTTCAGCAAGAAAATGGGAATTGTGGGCAGAAGTATGAAAGCAAAATGTTTTTCTCAGCTGAAAGAATTTCAGTGCAACACTTTAATGAATGTAAGACATGCAGTCTGGTTCTTTAAAGCAGTGGTTCTCAACCTTTTGCAGGTCACGACACACTTGCTGGCATATCACAACCCTACAGGACACATCAGCCTCTCCCACCCCCACCCCCACCCACGGCCAAATTGAGCCATCTCTCCAGCTCTCCACGACACAGTGCTACCATGGTTGTGAACCACTGCTTTAAAGTCCTGCATTTTCTAAGGCAGCTCAGGTGCCTCTTCATGGTATCTGAAGAAGGACAAATAATTCCCAGTCAGACTGTGACCCAGAAACTTCTTAATGCCAACTGGCAAGAGTGTGCAGAATGGTTATAGGGTTCCTTTCGGTCTCATTCTAATTTAACAAACAATTCCATGTGAGATCTTAAAGGAAAGCTGGTGTCACAATGCTCATGAGTATCATTATAAAAGGTATGTACAGATACTATGAATCACCTGTATATATTGAAAATACGTTCTTAAAGTCTACATGTTGGGGTGGGGCATGGTCATCAGCAAAGGTGAAAAACAGGTTTTCTGTCAAATGAGATATTTATCCATCTATCTGTTTACATGTAAAGTGAGTATTGTCTCATTCACAATCGGTTTCTTATCACCAGTCTGAACTGAATGCCAACGAAGGATCAAGAACTTCAAAAAGGTATTAACAGAAAGAGAAATACAACAGGGAACAGAGAGAGAACCTTATCTTGAGGTATTCTTGACTATAGTGGGGAGGGATGGGACTGAGAAGACACCCAAGGGACCTTTCACTGAGGAAGTAAACAAATAGCAATTTTGCTTTATGAAAAAGGCATCTCAACCAGGCAGGGTTGAAAATGTGGAGGAAACTTTGGGTAAGAGAAATTTTAGATAGGAGGTTAACCTGTTAGTTAAGTTTACTCTTGAGAAAGCATTTCATGATTTTGGTTTTTATACATGTATGTATGAGAGGAGAAGGAAACTTCTCATTTGATTCAATTCCAGCTACATGGTGTATCACAAATATTCATGGGTCTTGTCCTTGAAAACTTCTCACTTTGTCACCAGGAGTTGAATTGCTGCAATCCCTGATGTTTTTTCTAGGACAGCATCCAGTGAAAAATTATTACAGTTCAAATAACTACATCAGTTTTGTGCGTATGCGTGTGTGTGTGAGATGCTATGGAAGAAAATTCTCCTTTAGGTAAGGCATCAACTTTGGGATTCTTGAATTGTTTTGGAGCAGCTGATAGCTGCCACTGTCATAAACAGTTCCAAAGGGGTAGCCGTGTTAGTCCATTGCAGAGAAACAAACAGAGTCCTGTGGCACTTTTAAAGATAAATAAATCTATAAATGCGATAAATAAATCTGTTAGTCTTTAAAAGTGCCACAGGACTCTGTTTCTTTGTCATAGACAGGATGCTGGTTAGATGGAGCACTGGTCTCATCTAACATGATAAAATTTCCTTGTTTCTAAAATTTACTGTAAGGGCAGATCTTTCAGAAGTACTCAGACTAACTCTACTCCCATTGAAGAAGCTGGTAAAACTCTAACTGAGTTCCACAGCACCAATGAATAATCCTCCCCTTTAATATTCTAAAATTAGTGAGAACAAAATGCATTTATGTGGCCAAAAATAGGGAATTGAGAAGGTGCTTCACAGGAAAACAAATAAGATGCCCCAAACCACACACAGACACATTGTGAAAACATTTATTGGCATTGTTAAAAAAATGTAAATAAAAATTGGATGATAGACTCTTTCCTTTCTTAGAAGTCTTTCCCCCTGTCTGATCACTGCTAGAGGCTGTAATTGTTTTGGCTTTCCTCAGAGGTAATCCATCAGTAAATCTGTGTTAAGTGAACTTAAGAAACCTGCATCCCTCTTGGCAGCAGTTGTTCCACAGCATGGATCCTTTTTATTTACTTCAAAACCCAACTAATTAAAAATGGAATTATTATTCAACTCTTGTGAACACAGAGTTCTCCCTGTTATTTGTCTCTCCTTTCTGCTCAGTATCAGTCTCTTTAGCTTTTGACAACCTGGACATTGCTCTGTTATTAATGTCAAATCCTGGTCCAGAAGGCAGGATCAGGGAAAAACAAAAATAACCCCAAAATAAACAAAACAAAACACTAAGGGTTGGATTCCTCTAAGGTCAGGAAATCTTTAAAATAGATCTTCATCCTGCTCTAAGATTAGTGTTTCCCATGGGCTCCTGTAGCTTAAGCACTGTTGTCTAAAGGCAGAAACTAAAAAGTGCATTATTACAAAACATTTTCATGGTCCATGAGTTTACAGAGTCAGATTTCTGATTTAGGGAATCTTTTTAGCCATAAATCAAAAATCACATTGGACTGAGCTGAAAGTGAGAAGTCAACCATATAATCTCTTCCCCAGTTCTTTTCAGGTAACCCTTTGAGTTTTGCAGAATTTTAACCATTAATTTAACAACAAGAGAAGGTCAAATCCTTATAATTTCAAAGATAACTTCCCAAACGATGTGTGAATGGTTAAATAGAATGTATTTTCTCTAATAGCTAAGTGAAAGATTAGAAAAAAACCCCAAATTTCTGTTTTGTTTGCCTGACTGTACTTTGGGCATAGTCAATTTCCCGTTTCTCTGTCTAGCCAAGTTCCAAAGCAGTAGCCGTGTTAGTCTATTGCAGAAAAACAAACAGTCACCTTCCACCATGTGCTGTTGCCCAGTGTTTGAATCCTAACATCTATTTTGATTTGCTGTTACAGCCTGACCTGATCCTATGTCATACACTTCCCTGCATTTAATTTCCTCCCATTCTGTAAGTTTCCCATCTTCAAAGCATCTGACGAAGTGGGATTTTCTCCCACGAAAGCTCATGTGATAAATAAACTTTTTAGTCTTCAAAAGTGCCACAGGACTCTGTTTGTTTTCCTGTCTAGCCAGTTACTCAATTCTCCATGTTGCTTGTGTGGGTCTTTCAGACTGCAGTGTGAGAGAGGAAATAGAATGAATGTGACACCACCACAAATTATAGAAGGACATGGGAACAATTATAGCATCTTGATTATACTATTTTTAAGTAATATAAAATACACCAGACTTAAGTTGACAGTGTTCCTTTAATTAGTTCACTACTGCTCATTTGACTGGAATTTGGGATCAGATGCAGTCTGGTACTGAACCACCATTGTTTTCCTATCAACACAAATTTAAAGCTGCAAACTATTGCAATTTTATCAACAGTCGTGCACTATTTGGTATTTTTCTTAGAGTCCCAGCTCCTAGAGTCATGCAATTATGTGAGAATCTCAAGTTTTAATTTTATAAAAATGTTTTTTATCCTCTGCAAAAGTTTGAAAGTGTGAACCCTAAGGATTATACACCATACCAGAAGACAAATTAATCCATAATTAGTTTTTTAAACATTATTTGTAAGCTAATCATGACTTTTTGTGATTTGACTCATACTTTTTGAACATATGATATTTGTAATACTGCTGCACTGTTCAGATTCAACCATATTTACCAGGTCCTGATAAAATTATTCCTGATAGATAATTCTGAGGGGCCAATACTGAGCACCTCCAAAGCTATCCTGAAATATCACCTCCAACTATTGCCAAATAATCCTCTTGAATTCAGGATTTCCCCCCCCCCCCCCCCTTTGCCCTCGAATTAAAATGATGAGGAGTAGGTCATCATTAGTAGAAACATACTGATGTCCTCCCTTTGTTGTGTTGCTTCTGGCTGTTGCTGTTACGGGGAGTGTAGACAATTCACAGTAAGGGAAGTGTTCCCAGGAGAAATACTGCTTCTAAGTGGTGGTTGCTCTTAAAAGGTATTGCTATAAACATGCTTCTACTGTATTGCCAAATGACTACGAGAAGCTCTCATGGCTGTAAAACAAGAAGTCTTGTGGCATTTTTAAAAATTAACAAATGTATTTATCGCATGAATTTTCCTGGGAGAAAAAATCCCACTTTGTCAGATGCTTGAAGATGGCTGTGTAGTAGTGACTGGCACACTCTGGCCATGTACACACTACAGGAATAATCACTCAACAAGCCCGTCGCACTTTAAAAGTCACGTGGTTTTTGTAGCGCAGGATCGTGTACACACTCTGCCGCGTGTGACGGAACAGAGCCCTCCCCCCCCCTGCAATTCGCGATTTCACAAGAAACCCAATTGAATTGTGGGAACCTATCCCACAGTTCCATCCATCCTGATTTGGCGCTAAGAATCCTGGGTAGAAGGAGAGTAGTGCTGAGCACCATGGGTAAAGTCTTGGTTTCCCATGGTGCATTCTGTTCCCCTTGCATCACGAGAGTTGCTACTAGCAACTCGCGCCCATTTTCAACAGTAGCGCATTGCTTCCTGGAAGTCCTTTGGCAGCAACATGGATCCAGGTCTGATCTCGACTGTCATCTTCAGCATAATGAATACATCTCGGCTGGTGGCACAGTATGCGTTCAGCTCTGAATCAGACCAGGATTCGGATGACCCTGGGCTGGTGACTGCCATGCAGAACAACAGCACCGCATTGCTGAGCTCCTTCACAGAGCAACTGCACACGGTGCACCGCCGGTTCTGGTCACGAGAGACAAGCACCGAGTGGTGGGACCGCATCGTTTTGCAGGTGTGGGATGATGACCAGTGGCTACAGAACTTTCGAATGCGGAAAGCCACATTCATGGAACTGTGTGAGAAGCTAGCCCCTGCCCTGCGACGCAAGGACACCAAAATGAAAGCCACCCTCACGGTGGAGAAGCGTGTCGCAATCGCGCTGTGGAAAATGGCGACTCCAGACTGCTACCGCTCAGTCGCGAATCAGTTTGGAGTTGGCAGGTCGACCGTCGGGTTAGCACTTTCACAAGTGTGCAGAGCCATTAATCGTGTTCTGCTCCGGAGGACAGTGACGTTGGGCAATGTGCGGGAGATCGTCGATGGATTCGCGGCCATGGGATTCCCAAACTGTGGAGGGGCAATAGACGGCACGCACATCCCTATTCTCGCTCCGGAGCATCTTGCGACTGAGTATATTAATAGGAAGGGCTACCTCTCCATGGTGCTTCAGGCACTCGTGGATTACAGGGGGCGTTTCACGGACATAAATGTGGGGTGGTCGGGTAAGGTGCATGGTGCTCGCATTTTCCGGAACACGGGCCTGTACCAGAAGTTGCAGGCAGGGACCTTCTTCTCCGATGATAAAATTACTGTTGGGTATGTGGAGATGCCCATAGTCATCATAGGAGACTCAGCCTACCCACTGATGCCTTGGCTCATGAAGCCCTATACTGGAAATTTGGATCCCAGCAAGGAGCACTTCAATTACTGGTTAAGCCGGTGCCGAATGACCGTAGAATGCGCCTTTGGGTGCTTAAAAGGCTGCTGGCGCTGTTTGTACGGGAGGCTAGACTTAAATGAGGACAACATTCCTGCTGTCATTGCGGCGTGCTGTGTCCTGCATAACCTCTGTGAAAATAGGGGAGAGAAATTTCCCCCTTCATGGGACGTGGAGGCTGAGCGGCTAGAGTTTGCCTTCCAGCAGCCAGCCACTAGGAGTATCAGGGGGGCACAGCTGACAGCTGTCCACATAAGGGAGGCACTTAGGGTGCATTTAATGATGGGGACTTATAGGACGCATTGCATCACTGTGCAGTAGTGTTCCCAAGCACTACTGGGTGCTGATTGGGGGGTGGAGGGACGGTGCCGGTGGGCATGTACTGTACTATGCTCGAATGAGTGAATACTAAACATGCAACAACTAATCTTATTGTGTATCAATAAAGACACTGTGCAAAGTTCAAGTGATTCAATTTTATTATTATAAAACATTAAATATTTACAGTAAGCAGTGCCTGCAAAAGGGGCTATAGATGTGTGTAGATGCATGTCTCAATGCCATAGCTTGGTGCAGGAGTGGATGTAACATTGTACCAGGAGGGTCCCTGGGTTTCAAAGAACTGCTTTGAGGGAGAATGGGGCATGGGGGACAGAAAGTGTTGCTGTGGCTGTGGGGGGAGCAGCCTGGAGCAGCTGGGTCTGCAGACCAACCATGGTCTTCAGCAGTTGGGTCTGCTCCTGTAGGATGCTTATGAGGGCATCCTTCTGCTTCTGCCTCTTCACATTGTTTTCTTTGTGCTCCTGCCAGCACTCCTGCCTCCATTGTCTAGTCTCCCTTGCTGATGCCTCGTTGGACTGCATCAGCTCCTGGAAGATATCCTCCTTGCTCCTGCGAGGCCTCCTCCTTATCTGTCTCAGCCGGTCAGCTGGCGCAGACCACCGACTGGCAAAGGTCGTTTCTAAGGAAAAATGAAACATCATAAGTAGTGCTATTGTTCTCACTTTGGTTAAGGAGCCGGTAATATGCTCTCCCGCCACATTCCGCTGTGCCCACGGGACAGGGCATTGCCGGGGACTGAAAGGGCTTTTGCAAAGGGAGGTTCGGGTTGCCGAGACAAGACACACAGCTCCGTGAACTATTTGCAGTGCTTTGGGCAATTAGTTCACATACGGCACTGCCATGGAAGCCGATATCTCGCTGCTTAGAGTGCCTCTGCAAGCCAGAATGCAAATCCTGCATGTCACTGGTTTTCAGCCAGGACCGTACGCAGCAGGCTTGTGCGCGGCCATGGTTCCCACTGCTGTGCTTTGCAACTGGCGAGGGAGATTATCCCTCTATGGGGGAGGGGAAACAGTTGCTCTCCCATTGAATTTAACCAGGAGGCTGTGGAAGTACATCGAGGACACCTTCAGTGATCTCAATGGAGAGGATTTCTTGGCAATTACAGCATGCATTGATGTAATTCATGTAATGCGGGGTAGACCCCCCCATCCAAAAAAGAAAAGAAAGGATGAAACTCAAAACGCCTATTTCCTGCCCGCTCTTCATTTGCCCGCAAAGCTTATCCAGATAGCATAGAAGCCACTTCTGATGAAACTTACCCGAGCTCCCCTCTACTGCCTCCGAAGACAATATGGAGAAGGAATCTGGGCAGCACAGGTCAGGTGGTGTGGAGAACAGCTCCTGGCTCCCTAGGTCGGCTGCACCGCTTTTACCCTTCAGGTCATCTTCCACCTCCACGTCCTCGTCGACGAATTGCTCGTCACCGTCTGCTCTGGTATCCTTTTCATGGGGGGGTGCTGACGTGTCCACAGGAGCTTTTGGGGTGGTTGTGGGATCCCCGCTCAGGATTGCTTCCAGCTCCTTGTAAAATCGGCATGTAGCCGGCGCTGAGCCGGAGCGCCGGTTTGCCTCTCTGGCTCTGTGGTACATAATCCGCAACTCCTTCACCTTCGACCTGCACTGACGAGTGTCTCTCTCGTACCCCTTCTCCGTCATTGCCTGAGAAATCTGGCCAAAAATATCGAAATTCCGCCGGCTGCCACGTAACTGTTTCTGCACAGCAGACTCTGCCCAGATGCCTATGAGATCAAGCACCTCGGCTGTGGTCCAGACTGGAGCACGTTTGCTGCGTTGAGCTGCCATTGCTCTTGGAGTACACAGCTGCAGCTGCACCCCACACCAAGCAAACAGGAAGAGTGAAGAATTCAGAAATTCCCGGGAATGATGGGAGGGCGGGTACAGTCACATCACAGCCACAGAGTGCAGAAGGAAGTGCAGAAGGGATGGAATTGGAATTCTGGGACATTTCCGGAGGTTTCATATTGCGCAGCAACCGTACACACACGAACTATCGCGGAACAGCTGTTCCGCGGTAGCCGCTACCACCCTTGTTTTGGTGGTTTACATGTTGTGCGGTAAGACGGCTGTTACCACGCAACAACATGGATTTGTGTGTGGACGCTGTGTCTGTTATTGCGCAATAATGAGCGTTATCGCACAATAACTTTGCAGTGTGTACAAGGCCTCTGCCTCCCTCCTGGGGCTCAGCTGGGATCTGTTTAGCTTCTGCCTCCTCCTGATAGGCTCCATTTGTGGAGGGTTGGGCCAGTGGACAACCCAACTGTATACAGTAGTGAGAGTTTGTTCTCCACTGTAGCAAGAAAAGATTTTCTGTTCCCTATTTAGACACGGAAGCTGTGAGATGCGCAAACAAATTGGCTCAACTTGCCTGCCTCCTGCTTTCCCCAAGCCAGTCCCCTTAGGTCCTAGGGCAATTACTCTGCTAATTACTGCTCTGACAAATGAGTCAAACAGACAAGCTCATTGTGTTCTCTCTGTCCCAGGAGCCTCTACTTAGCAGAAGAGACTAATTTCCTCTCCCTGTCTCAGTTCTAGTTGCAGGAAAAGGAAAAGCACCAGGTTTCTGAGGCACCTGATCCTGCCTTAGGACTGGCCTATTTTCCCACTAGGCGAGCAGTCAGCAACCTTTGCCAGCCTCCATGCCAGCCCTGCCCACCGCACTCTCAGCAGGTCCCAGGGGTGGGGCAAAAAGGGGCAGGGCCCGATCTCCAGTTCCCAGCCAGGGCTGACTCCCGCTGGTGGGTGGCCTCTGGTTCCTGGCCCTGGAGCTGGGACCGGCTCCTGCAGGCAGCGGTGGCTCTGGGTGGGGCCGACCTGCCTCACTCCCCTCCAGCAGCCCTGCCTAGGAGGGGCCGGAGCCAGGAGCCCTGCGCCAAAGCTGCTTTTTTCCTGCTGGCCGCACTCCCCAGCGGGGAAGCCACAGCATGCGGTTCTTGAGGCCCCAGGCCGCGCTAGGGGGCAGGACCAGCAAGGGAGCCAGCCTGCGTGCCATGTTTGGCACGCCTGCCGGGGGTTGCTGACCCTGCACTAGACTATGAGCAGAGGCTTCCCTGAGCTGCCCCAATTCCCCAGCAGCCTTTCCTGCAAGAAAACCAGTCTTTAACGCAGGGCTGTCAAACTCATTTGCTGTGGTGGAGCAGATGTGGTTAAATGTACTTCAAGTGGTCCATACATACCATAAATCAAAATACCGTGGCACTATTGTGGAATCATGGAGTGCTGCTAGGGGAGAGAGTGTGGCCTCAAGGAGCGCAGTCTTGCATACCCAGCCCTCCGTGATGTCGTGGGACCTAACAGTTTCACAGCATTGCAGAGTGCTGGGTATCTGAGACCACACTCTCTGTTACGGAGGGAGTGTGGTCCTGGGCCGGATGGAGGAGGTGCAGCCCGTGAGCCACAGGATTGACACCCCTGCTAATGCAACAGGCAAGGCAGGGTCCCTGTAGTAGGCATCATCAAAGTGATGGGAGGGTTCTGGAAGAGCAGGGGGAAGATGTTACTGTTAGGTGTTCCCCTGCTTTAAGAGCTCTCTCTGGTTCCTGGTGCTGGAGAAAGGGGAGTGCAGAGAGAGAAGGAAGAGGTCTGATCTCCATCAGTCCTTCCTTCCCCAGCTGCTCTATGGCACTGATGACTTCTTCCCACCTCTGTCCTGACCATCCCTCTTACTGCGCCTTCCCTTCTGCCAGAGCCCTGCATAAGGGGGTCCCCACTGCCACCCTGGCAGGACTGAACAGGGTCCCCCGCCCCCGCCTCTCCCTGCTGGGGAGCGGATCCCGCCCACTCTGACTCTGGGACTCCCCCGCGGCTGAGTGGAGTCCCTCCGCGGGCTGGGGGAGGGGGAGTGGAGGCGCCGGGCTCGGGCTGCAGCCAGAGGAAGTGAGCACACGCGGCTGGAATGCGCAGCTGGCTGCGGAGGGCGTCTGGCAGGAACCCGGGGGAGCCGCCGCCGAGATGCCGCACTTCACCGTGGTGCCGGTGGAGGACAAGCCGCGGGGCGACTACGACAGCCTGGAAGGGCTGAGCTGGGTGGACTACAGCGAGCCGGGCGGGGCGCGGGGCCCCGCCGACCCCTACGACACGGCCAGCTCGGACGGTGAGTCGGGAAAAGTTCCCCCAACTCCTCGGCCCCGGCCCGCTGCTGTGCTGGGGCGGGCTCACGGCAGCCTCCGCTTCGGCTGGGGGCCTGGGGTGTGCGCGGCCTCCATCCAGCCCGGGCTGGGCGCCCGTCCCCCTCCCCGGGCCCCCGTGCAGTCAGCGGCTGGGAATGGAGGAGGCTTGTCCCGGCGAATGCAGCGCGCGATTCCCTTTCCGGGCAGGCAGAGGGTGGTGCAGCCTTGGGAGAGAGACGGAGCTCGCCGGGAAACGTGGCCGCGGGTTACATCAGCTGATGACGCGCTGTGCTGTCCACGCTCTCCTTTAACGAGGCGGCGGCGGGGAAATGTCCATTGCACCGCAAGGAACAAAGGCTCCTCACTGCCCCTGTGGGCAGGCTGGGGCCCTTCGCAAGTCACTGGGTTGGGATCTCATCAGCGACTTTCTAAGACACGTTCAAGGGGTGGCCTGTTAGTGTAGTTCAGCCAAACAAACCAGGAGCCCTGCGGCACTTCCAAAGACCAACCCATTTATTTATCGCATGCGCTGTCGGGAATAAAAACCCCATTTCAGCAGACAGGTGGGATTTTATCCATGAAAGCGCATGCGATAAATAAACCCCTTGGTCTGTAAAAGTGCCGCAGGACCCCTCGTTCGTTCTACAAATAAAATAAAATAATGGGGGGTGTGAGCAGGGCCGGCCCAAGTTAGCCAATCATATAGGTGAACTAGGGGTGGTTGCCTAGGGCGCCAGGCTTTAAGGGGCACAAATTAAATGGTAGAGATTTTTTTTACATAGGTTATCTCTTATAACTTGTGGGGAGGGAGTGCCAAAATCATAGTTCTCCTAGGGTACCAAAAACCCTTGAGCCAGCCCTGGCTGTGAGTAAAGTTGCTTGAGCACTGGTCATTGTCTTTTTCTGTGGCCGAGCTGTGACCCTGATGATGATTTGGCCCTCTTAATGCCAAATATTTTTAAGAAACTAAGGCAACAGTAAAAGAGCCCCATGCTATTCTGGAAATGGTTCACAATCTTGTGAGTGCTTATTTATTGCTGGTAACTAAAAAGTTATTGGGATGGAATATTTGAATCTTGATTGTTGACCTTTTCACTATTGCATGTTTTGGACTGGGGCCTGTGATGTTTACACAACATTGTAAAGAATTGCTGTGTGAAAAATCTTGCCTAAGAACAGTGACAGTCAATTTTAGCTTTTTTTAGCCTGAGGATACAAGAATAGCAAGTGAAGATGTCACACTTTTGTTTCTAAAATAACTGGTTATAGACTTTTTAAAAAATTCTGTTTTCTTAGGCATGATATTCAATTACATAATGGGCTATTATCTGGAATTTTAAAAAAATTAAATAACAGGCTTGCCACCAAATAGTAGTTATGGCTAGCCTGTCGTGTTGCACTGACATTCAGTGGGAGACAAGAAACAATTTTAGTTACAATGGTTTTTCTCTGATGCAAAAAGACTATATGACTCTGCAGTTCAACAACTAAACCATCCTGTGCCCAACTCCATCCCCCTCCAGCTCAAAACAACTTTTGCTCTCAATCACTTGTTGGTACTTCGTCTTGAAATCTGATTTTCTTAATGAAGAAGAATGTAGAATTTATGGCCTATTCGTGCAGAAGGAAGACTTTTTCACAATTTGTGATGGGAGCATTAAAAGCTGACATGAGTAAATATTTAAGTGCTCTCGATTAAATAAATTCACAATAGAAACTATAGTTAAACAATCTAATCTCAGGTTGTTGTTTGCTTTTCCTTCTGTGCGTATGTACTTTCATTCCTTTGGGCTACAAGGTCTGACAGCTATTTTTTAATGTAAAATCAGTGCTTAAATAATGTAGCAAATACTCTGTCCATTGTCTCCGGGCTGCTTTTTCAGCTGCTTCTGTAGGGCATAACTGCATCTCATTAGCAGTTAATTTATTTAAAGAAGGTGATTTTCTAAAAGGGAGGGGCTTGGCCTGGGGGTTGATGGTGGGGAAATAGAATTTTAATTAGGCCACTGCTCAGCTGGTTGCTCATGTTACTGTTTAGCCTTTCTGGATGTTTCACTGTGATATTTAAAATGAAATGGAATTTAAAAGACCCAAGGTGGGTGACCAGCGGGGCTACAATACTGCAAACAACAATGGAGTTTTAAACAGGCACAACAAATATAACCTAACTTTCTAAGTGATCAAAACAGGGAGGCTTCAGCTGGAAGTGACCTTTGCTTTCTAATGTGCTGGTGTGTGTGCTTTTGTACACTTCTGAGACGCTTAATTAGTGTGCCATTGTAAAATGCTTTCAGGAGTAGAAATACTTTCCCAAGCATAATAGTGGGATCCGCATTCAAAAACTGCCATGATATAGGAAGATCAAGCGTGATTTTATGTTTTGTAGTTTTTCAGTACTTTAAAATGATCTATAAAGTATACATGCTGATGAGATTCAAGCTGTTTCCTTTGAGGGCCAATTGCCAAATATTGTTCTTGGACCACTGAAAGAATGCTCCTGTTCCTACCACTCTCAGTCCAAAACCCAAGCCCAAGGAAAAGAGTCTTTTCTTTGTCTTATATATTTATTTTTGTAAAGGTCAGAGTGTATTTAGAAGACTCCAAGTGCAGTGTCCATCAGAACTATTCCAATGAAAGCAGCCATCGGACAGTACTGTCAGCATGTATCTGATACTGATACCATCCCATTCCACACGATAGAAGAGAATTTCTCAGCTTCAGAGAAAATCAGACACATACTTCTTATCTGCAACATAATCTACATTTCTCTTGTGGACAATTATTTTCTGCCTCTACATCAGGAATTCCAAACCCAAATTAATCTTCCGTGGCCATGATCCACTAGGGCCAAACTGTCCAAGCCTAAGTTCTTTCATGAAACCGGCAGTTACTATGAGCTTTTCTGGATGTATCTTATCACTCTGCTTTAACATTTATAGAGCAGACACCTTGATAGTTTCCAAAAGAAGAGGTGGTGACAAAACTGTAACATACAGATATCTATGGAACCAGCAAGGCTGGCACTTCCTTACCTGCCATGGTGTTGCCACAGAGGGCGCTAAGCGCGATGGAGCCGGACATCTGGGCCACAGGTGTGGGGAGCGGAGGCAGGGTATAATGGATGTGACGCTAAGTGCAATGGGGCTGGACCTTTGGGCCACAGAGTCGGGGCGTAATGGACATCGTGGGTGGTGGGGAAGGGTGCTACAGGCCACTATGATGTCTTAAAAGTCTTGTGGTTGAGTTATTGGTCTGGAAGTTGAGGGATAATGGTTCAGGTCCAGGCTCAGCTAGAAGTATATTCCTCAGTCTTTGGCAAGTTACTTTGTGCCTCAGATACCTATCTGTAAAACTTCTTTTCTCTCTTCTCTCCTTGCCTCCACTCTGTTTTCACTAGGCTTTAGATTTCAGTTTCTCTTGTTGAGCAACTTGCTAGATAGGTGGGTCGGTGTCTGCTAGACTAGTTCTTAATCCTGAAAACCTTTACTCCTAAAGGTTCTACGTGAATTTTATGGGTAATCCCTCACTCACTAAATAAGTTTAAGGAACTAGCCTGTAAAACTTATGAGCTCTTTGGGCCTTGTCTTCATTGAGCTAAGAAGTGTTAATGAACGTGTGATAACTCATAGGGGGTAAAATTCAAGTGAGGACAGGGTTATTGATAGTTTTAACATGAGTTAGTCTTTACCTCAACTAGCTATGGTGGGGAGCCCTTCTCCGCATAATGGAGCAATTGATCAGTTCCTGCCCCCCTTGTGAGGAGGGAGTAGAATTGGCCTCTGCGACTATGAGTTGCTGCCATCTGACCCATTTGGGTAGAGAGGCTTTTGGCTGAATCTATCATGCTCCACTTAGCTACCACTGAAGTCCTGAAAGCAACTTCATTTCCTATAAAAATACCCAGTGGTCTGTCCTGCACTATTGGCAGGCTGACACATCATGGCCCTGTGTGGTTGCTTTTTAGATGGTGACCCAAAAATGTGCATAAAGGGCTACAGCTGACTTACATATATGTTGAAGCTGACAATGTGGTAAAAGATAATATATGTCATGCTTCAGCTGTATGTTTTTGGTATTTAGTTGTGTCACTTTACATTTCGGTAGCCCCTTTATATTTTTTTTATAGGTTGGATCACATCAGCAGGATATGGGCATAGAGATGATTGATAGCCTTGCTGCCTCTACAGAGAAATTAGTTCCTTTTCTCAGGCCCCACAGCTGCTCGGAGGTTTGAAGAAGGGCGACAGTCTTCACTCCTTATTTCTCCATGATCTCCAGCCTTGTAGTTAGGGCCAGAGAAGTAAAGGCAAACTTACTACTACTGTTTCCTGAGCCCAGGAAACTCCAGGTCTGGGGAGAAGTCACCTGTCCCATTTTTCTCTTGCTGGATTTCAGCCATTTGTGATTGCATGGAGGAGGCTACAACTCCCTTTACCTTTTTTCTGTTTCCAAGTGCTTCCCTCCAGTTTAAAGTAGAGGTCCAGGGGAGCCTCCAGTGCATAAGACACATACTGAGTGAGGGAAGCTCCCATGAAAGGTTCGGCAGCTCCATCTGGAAACCCTTTAAAGTGGGCCGAGTGGAACAGAGGATGGGCATAAGGAAGGGGAGGAATTGGCCTGCAGGGAGTGTTCCAGGGTGTTCCATGGCAGTTGTGAGTATGGAGTGTGAGTTGGACGCTGACATTTGGTGGGAGCCACGGCACCAGATAGGATGTTATGCTTCTGTGTAATTGGAATATGTAATGTAACAATTTTAGTTTGTGATTCTACCCAAAGGGCATGTGTGGTTATATGAGCAGCCCATGAATATGTGCAGGAGTTGCCTGACATACCTGTTCTGGCATGTTGTCCACTTTCCCCGTGTGGTCCAGTGACATGACGCCTGCAAACACGGCTAGTGTGGTGAACTAAGTGTAGTTTTTTTTGTGGACCTCTTTGGCAGCTTGTTAGTAAGGGCCATGTTTAAATGCTGCTCAGTTTAATTGAGTTCATGGATGGCCTAAAATGACTGAGTAATGGTATGATCCTTCACATATAAACTTTATCATGGTAATGTTGGAATAATGGGGGGATACCATTGGCTTTGCTTTTCAGAATATTTCTCTCTCACACACACTCTTTAAACACCTGTCTCATGCTACAACACAGCTGTGTCCTTGTTTTCTGTGATTCCAGGGAAATATAATTTGATTCCCCCCCCTCTCTTAGCCCCTGCCTGTTTGCTTCATGGGAGTTTTTGTTATGAATGTGTTATTTTGTTTTGTATGAGAGATCAAGCGATGGATTGCCATCTTACAATGGCCTAACGTTTTAGTATTGCAATATCTTTCCAACACTAGTTACGAGCAAGTAAAGAAAATGCAGTGCGGCACGTTTTAACAAAAACATTTAACATCTGTCTATTTAATCCTATCGATTGGCCAAAATGCTCACTTGTAAATAAAACAAATCCCTCCTTGATGAGCAGGAACTTCTTAGTCTCATTGTTTATGACTTAACTTCATCTGGACGATGGATGCAAATATGTGAGTGTAACAGGCTACTCCCCAGATCCGGTCTGGTGTGCCGCTATGATTCCTCGAACCCCACTCCTGAACTCCAATTTACCCCGCTCTGCTGGGTGACCGCTCACTCCTGAGTCAGTCCACACCAGCCACCAGAATGTAATTGGTCCCAGGCAGTGGGTGTAAATCTACTAGCCACACTGGCATTGGTCTCCAAGAGAGCACCCCAGCCCCAGACACTAAACCGGGAACCACTGTCTTACAGGGATTAGGACCCACCCCCAATCACCCTACTCAAATCTGACCACTTAACAAAGAAGTGGATTATGCCTAGCCTCCCACATCCACACCTTCTAAAGACCACACAGCTTTAGATAATCAAATACTAGTTCATTGATCAGAGTACAATTTCAAGTGAGAAAATGGCCAATCAAGGCAGAATCATACTATAAATGAGTCAGGAGTGACCACTATCAAATAAAAGGTATAAATCGCATACTAATCTAACATCTCTACCTAAACTGACCTCATAGTCCAAGATTATGCGCAAGGTGTTCAGCGTTTTACAGCCATTCTCTGCCTGTTATAAGACAGGGCCCAGATCTTGCTTGAAGTTGGTGAAAGTTGCAAAATGGAGTCTCTCAGGCAAAAGCCTGCAGCTTCTCCCCCTCAGATGGTCTGCATCTTCGTTTTTACAAACTCTTGACAGTCCCTCCCACTCTATGCTGCTGTGAGATTCTCTTTACTCCTACCTGAGCCAGGGAGGGCATTTGCATTCTCTTTGTCCTGTAATCCTCCAGCCTCTGTGCTAGAGATAGTCCTGAGATCTGAACTCTGTAACATGCTTCACATCTGTACACACATTTTGCTGTAGGAAACATGGCACCACAGTAATTATGCAGAATATATTGTGAGCATTCACAAAGGAACCTGGTATAGCATATTTAGCATCAAATCACACAATTACATTGCAAAACTGAACCGAAAAGTTACATAGATCATGTCCTAGGGATGTACGGATGTGCATCCCGTCACAGTGAGCCCCGCTTTGTGTATCAGCAACATTAAGAATTCAAACCTGGCATCCCTTTAAGGTTTGAGATAAAGCTGGTGACTTGGGAGGTGCTATTTAAAAAGGGACAAAGAAATGGTCTGAAAGATAAAAACTTGCTTTATCTTAAAGCTCATCTTTCATAGATATTATTACTTTTTCCAATCCTTAGAACAGTGGTTCTCAACCTTCTGTGGGTCACCACACGCTTGGCAGCATGTTGCATCCCTACAGGACACCACCCCCGCCACCCTCCCTGGCCAAATCCAACCATCTCCAAGGCTCTCCGCGACACACTTACTGTTGTGTGGTGACATAGTAATGTGTCCCAACACAGTGGTTGAGAACCGCTGCCTTAAAAGGCTAGGCTGTTCGCCTTTGTGATATGTTTGCCCTCTGCCAACTCAAGTATGATAATCCATATATGTGCCCTGTGGGAAGTTGTGTATCGTACAGCGATGTCTGTGGAACTGAGATGAACAAGTGTGTCACTGACCTATTTGGGCAATGGTCACCTGTAGGTTTGCCAATGCACTTCCACACTTATTGGCCAGTTGTATTACAGCTTTGGTTGAATCCACGTAACTCACTGAAACAGTGGTCTAATCAGACTCAAGTCCTCTCCCCCAGAGATGGCAAGCTGGGAGTATGCTTACAAGCTGTACTCGTGTGGGGTTTCTTTTTGATAGCAGTAGATTATGGTGGCTATACAAATAGCTTTGTTGCAAGCTGCTTTTTTCTTTTTTGTTTGTTTGTTTGTTTAAGTGGTTGGGGGAACAGAAGAGGGAAATCATGATATCAAGATTATATATTTTTTTCATTTTAATCTTCTCCCCAAATTAGGTATTTTTGAGGAGCTGATGACAATATTTGCTGTTAATTAAAGTTGTAGCTCTTCAAACTTGTAACACAGCTCATTTAAAATGTATATGAAAATTCTTTTAGGTTATGTAGCATTTTTTTCATTCCAAACCACTTGAGACTTTGGCAAAGTCTGGAGGCAGGAGAAAAAACTGGACTTTTTAATGCAGTTAGATAGCTTAATCTAGTGAGTAGCCACAGAGTCTTTCTTATATGCATACATAAAAGCACCTTCCTGAAATTCAGGTATTTCGGGGCTTGAGGGTAGCAGCCCTGTGGATAAATAGTGCCCAATCCCCTACACAAAAATGAGGGCGGGCAATTTTTGGCTGGATGAAGAGACAAACTTATATTCATACATTACCTTTGGCATTCTTCATGTTACTTAAAAAACATACAATGAAGCCAAATAAAAGGGTGTTGAGGAAGTTTCTAGGAAGCAGCTCTACAGGGAAGCAGAGTGAAGTAACTTTGGAATGCAGTACACAATGTTCTCCCTAAAGTTACTTCCAATAATGGAGGAACTGACTTCTATATGATTTCTTTGCCTTTGTCTTGTGATAAATGACATGGGGCTTTTGTCTTACTTTATCTGCTTTTCAAAGATACAGGGCTGAGTAGCTCTGCCAAGGAAGTCACTTCAGCCCACTTTTTCGGTGTTTCCATTTGTTAAGTGGGGACGATGATGCCATGTGAGGTTCTTTAAAAGCCTTCGAGGAAAAACACAGTGTGAATTCTGTCATATTTATTATGTAAATCCTTAGATCAAAGAAGTTGAGATATTTTCAGTCTGATGCTTTGATCTGACTCACCCCCTTCAAATACCATATGGATGCGATGCAGAGCCAGGTGGTGGTTAGGTGCATGAGTGAGAAATACTGCAGAAACACCTTCTGAACATCCACCCAGGATATATAATGATCTGTAATGGAAACTGAGAATCTGAAACTAGGTTGTAGCAGGTTGAGCTAAAAATCTCTCCCATCTTTGTGAAGTCAAGCAGATGGTCCAGTTTCTGTGCAGAGGGCCAAACTCAGGATTCAGTCTTCAGCATCCAGGTGCATAAGTATGCAGATGTACTCCACTGAAGAAGAAAGGATGGTGGTTTGTGGAAATGGAAAGAATGGAGAAGGGCTTCAGGACTTATTCAGAAATTGAATACAACTGAATATAGTGGAGGGAAAAGTGTAATTGTTCTTCCCATGTTTCAGACAATCTCAAAGTGAAGGTGCTGCCCTGATAGTCTCATTGGCACCCTATTTTGTGTTGCCCTAGGAAACTCAACAGGTTTCTGAAATTTTTCAGCAGTCTGCACTTTGTCATGCTTTCTCTGTATGTATAGCCGCTTACTTTATAAAATCACGCTCCTCTATAGCCTTTTTATACGCCCTTTTTCTATAGCTTCTGGTTTCAAGAGGCAGAGTGGCTGAGGTAGCTGCAGCTGTCCTGCACTGAAGAACTCCCATTGCTGCTGCCAGCAGACTCCTTACGTAAATTTAGAAGAAGCTGTGGCTTTTTCTGGGTTCTCTGGAATTGAAGTAATTTGGAAGAGTTGGGAAAAGGTTTCTCTGATGTATTAGTATTCATTAAAAACAACCCTACGAGCTGTTTGTTGGGATGTATATGGGTGTAAACCAAAAATCCCGCTGCTCAGTTTTTATAACTGAGAGCACTTGTGATTGGAAAGCTTAGCAATGAATTGCAGAGAAATGGATTTTCTAGTTGATTTTTATCCACAGATGATGACTTTCAGCGATTGCTGATTAATGAATGTTTTAAATCAGAAGTCAGAGGGGTTTTATACATGCTGAAGCAGAGGGAAATTTATATCAAAGAGAATACTTTTTCAGGGAACCTTACTGAGCTATCAGTACCCCAACTTGTCTTTTCTCTCTTAATCTTTGTTTCATAGACAACTTCATTCTTTACAAACTTTATTTATTGTTTTTTCTCCTCCCTCAGCTTGCTACCAGTGGTTGGCTTCATTAAAGCAAATAGTAACATCCTTTCTCCTTTTCCCCACCCCAATGACAAAGTTTTATTGATCTTTTTAAACTTGGCTTTCCCGGTGAAGCCCCATGCTAAGTGGAGATTAAGACACTTTGCAGCCTCATTGGCCAGCAAATGCAGCCAGGCATAAACACCATTCACTCAAGTTTTTTTAAAAAAACCCTTAGTGCTCATTATTTTCTTTTTAAGTGCGTATAAAGGAATGGGGGAGACTCAATGCCACAGAGAGATAAAAACACTTTGCGGTAAGTTCTTTTTATGTAGAAAACTCCAGGAACAAGCTAAAAACTGAAATTCATCTTGACAAAATCATTCCAGATAGCTTTTCCAAATTTAATAAGCAGCTTTTTTTTTGTAATGCAGTAAAGCAATTTCCAGCACTTCTGTTAGTGCAACAGTCTTACTCGATCAGTGGCTTCGTTTTTGTATTCCTGTTTGAGCTGGCAGGTAAAATCTTTATTTCTTAATTGTTCCTTTGAACAAGAATAGTTCTGGGTAAAATTAGTTTGTTCTCTGTCATCCTTGCAACAGACTAGTGAAAGCTATCAGTGGTATCGCTGTATTATAGTTTTCCCTTCAGTATTTCTCAGGAAATATGTATTTTGGCAGGTAAAGAACTTTGTACAGTTAGTTCTGCAAACAATGGTAGATATTATTTGAATGTTTATGGCAAATTAAGAGTGACAGTATGGATGAGGTAGTATCTTTTATTGGACCAACTTCTGTTGGTGACAGAGACAAGCTTTTGAGCTACACAGAGCTCTTCTTTAGGTCTATTATGGCATATGCAGTCAAGTAAATTCTTACAGAGCTAAACTGAATGCTATATTTGAGTATTCTAAGTTGCTTAACCAGATCAGGTTCTTAACTTGTATATGTCTTTTCTCCATCCTGTTTTTAATGTGTTTGAGTTTTCTAATATTCACTTAAAACATTATGGCTCAGTGCCAGACAAGAATGTATTTTAAACTTCTAGCTTGCAATGTCAAGTTTTCTCTGTAAAATAACTTGCCTTTGCAAATATTTACAGTATAAGAAATCTTGATGTGTTAGCCTTTTCTTTAGTTATCAAAATAATTGTAGTAAACAAAACCATCCTCTCAATTGGTGTCTTAATTTATAATTTGTAAATTCTACTACCTATGGACTTGTCCTCAGTATAAAAAAAAGGGGGGGGGGGACTTTCTAAAGATGTTATTCCTATGCCTGTTGCAGCATCATCATGATCTGTTACACCTCTATTTATTTTCTGGTTACAGGTAATTTTTCATTATAATGTAAATACTGCTGGCAGTTGAGGTCTAGATTCAGCTTCCCTATTGAAGGGAATAAGAAAGCTTCATAGGAGCCCAAACAGCCATGTTTATTTATTTAATCTCCAAATGGTTTATTGGCTATATAGTCAGAGCAGTCCTCAAGTGCTTTTTGTATGCAGCAACCCTACAAAAGCCTGTGTGCTATAGGGAGAGATTTGTTACACAGAATATCATGAATAAGGGAATATCTTGCCAGGAATGTAAAACTGCTTCCATTCATTAGCCCATTTATACAAATCTATCTGACTACCCTTTATAAATGTGCATAAAATACAATGTTCAACTGGGCATAATACTTTTTTTATCGTGCATAGTTCAGAATTTTTTTTTAAAGTACATGTTATTAATCTTTCTACCTCACAATTAATCCCAGTTGTTATGGAATTAAATCACAAAAGAGCAACAGAAGGAACAACAAAAGCTTCAGTTTCTTAGAGATAGGCAGCCATTTAACATCCAAATAACAAACTTTGCACTTTGTGATAGTCTCTCAGATGGACTATGGTTTTGACGCCTTTCAAACCAAAGACGAAGTCTACGGTATCTAGAGCTTTCTGCTATAATGTTGTTGCTAATGGCAGGTGTACCTTGGGAAAAATATTATAAATTGAATGCATTTCTTCTCCCCCACAGATGAAAGATTATTCTGTTGATTCTACATTCTTCAGGATTGAATACTATTACTTTTTGTCCCAGTCTCTTCAGAGACTTTGTTCTTTACCAGGTTAGGTACATGTAAGTGGAGTTTGTCATAGCTCGGGACAACTGCACTTGTACTTTCCCTCAGTGGTTCAACATGGGCACTCTCATGCAAGCTTCCAGTTCCTCAGCTGTTGGCTTTTTACATGGAGAGGCTGGAAAGGCTTAGCTTTCCCCAGTCTGTTATGCGGCTGCCTGTGGTGGAGACCAAAAAGTGCCCGGATCTGAGGGAATTTTAAACAGGTGCAGAAATTATGGGATCTGGAAAGTGGCGTGGTGTTTGACTTGTAGCTCCTAGAAATCCTTGGGTGAACTGGTAGTATCCCAGAAAGCATTGCGAAAATGTCCCAAAACGCATTGAGTCGGACAATAACAGACTACTCGTCTGTGATGGTTTGTATTTTTGTCAATGCAAGCACTCATGGTGAGCAAGTTCGGTGCCAGGGCAAGCACCCAAGTAGCACCCAAGCACGTTCCCCAGTGATATACAGAGGTCAGCAGCTGAACAACTTGTGTTGACAGGACTTTGTATTGTTGCCATGGCCTGAGATGTTAATGCAGGTTAGCAAGATGTGTTTAAAATACAGCTTTTTTCCTTAATGAAGACAGGGGCCTTAGGCCTCAGTTCCTCATCTCTGAAATGGGCTAATAGAGCTTTTCTAACACTTAAAGGTATTGAAGATGAATTCTTTAGCAAAGATAGAACCCAGAAGTCTGAGTTTTATGGTTTTGTGCTGCTGCCCATCACGTTAGCAATAGAGCAGGTTCACCGTAAATTCAGTTGTAATAGTGAAGTGGATTTTAAGGCGTCTCTGGCACTTCTCCTGTTTTAAGAGGGAAAAGTCTCTGCTTGGGGGTAGAATTTGTGTTTTTGATCTTCTTTTTTCTGTGGGTGTGGGTTTACTAGGTACAAGGGCGTATCAACTGTTGAATGCTATTCTTATGCAGAAAGAATTTTTTGAATATGGTCTGAATCTGGATTTGCCTGATCTCCACTCTAGAAATTCATTCTGTAGCTGGGTCCCTCTCCACTGAAAATGCTTTATCTCCAGCTTTCTCTCATACTTTGTCCTGGGCTTGGTCATTTGCATTGTCCCAGAGGAGTGCAACTGTTGTATTGGTTCACAGATCACAGTTTGATCTTCGATGTAACTGGGGCTTGATCCATTAATTGCTTTGAAAACTAGGATTGAAGTTGACTGGGAGAGATGTTCTGGTGGTGGGAGCCGTATAAATACCTATGATACATTGATATAGCAGATATATGTTTAAATAATACATAATATGCATTCTACTGACAGCTTTAGCTTCCCTGTAACCACATTTGAAAGAGGTTGCGCTTTTCCCCTACAAATTAGCTGCTACTCTCTATCATTTTGAGGCCCATGTTTATAGCTCAGTGCTTTTCTTAGTTGTTTTTTATTGAGTAGGTCCTGTTTATGAGAAATTACTCACTTAGGGCATCAGACACTGTCTGAGAAAGTGTATCTTTAAGATCCAGAGGGGTAGTCATGTTAGTCTGTATATAGCAAAAACAACGAAAGTCCCGTGGCACCTTAAAGACTAACAAATTTCTTTGGGCATAAACTTTTGTGGGCTGCAATCCACTTCATCAGCATCTGACAAAGTGGGTTGCAGCCCACCAAAGCTTATGCCTGAAAAAAATTGTTAGTCTTTAAGGTGCCACAGGACTTTCGTTGTTTTTGTATTTTTAATGGATTCAGATCATTGTAATTTTGCCTTTCATCTCCATTTCAAAGGCAAAAGGATTCTTATTACATGCCATTTGAAGTAATTTGTTTTGTGGATCTAGGTTGGAGAAAGCAGACTTGTTGAGGCTTGCTATTGCATACTTTACATTGCTGATTGCCACAGTTAGGAACAAATTTTATACCTGGGTGCGCACACTTCCAAAAAATCATCTTTAGCAGCACCACCTTGTGCTGAGATCCTGTCTATGCTCCTAAGCTAAACAGCCGTCAGCTTGGTCAGCATACACAAAGATCACCTCCTTAGAAACTCAAGGTACTGCCAGGTAATCTGTGGATCCTCATTGAACCAGGCCTCAGAATAGTGTGCTCTATTGAGAGACATAATGCCTGTGTGTGCTAAAGATGACGCTGCACTTTTTGTCTTTCATAAGGCATGCCACTATCCTCATCAAATGCCAAATCTGGTAATTGCCGTCTGTCTTTTAAATCCTTCCTTCAGCTTCTTTTCAATTAACTTTCTGGCCTAAATTGTCATTTCATGGTGCTGTGTAAATAGCTGCTGTTTACCTCCAGGTTTAACAGGGGATGTGAAATAATCTCTGTATCTTATACACAAGTTTAAATTTGAAGAGTACTTTGGGATGAATACTGCTCCATTAACAAAAAGCCCCACCCTAATCATAAAGTTATGCTACTTTAGCCATAAGAGTAGATTGGCAAAGGGCTGCAGCTTCTTCTTGAGAGCCAGGTGCTCCCCTGAAATTGGAAGTGCTGGTGTGGCCTAAAATGACCAGCCTGGTGATAGAAACCTCAGTGTTTAAACTGATACTTGCCATATATACAGACAGAAAGCTAATAGTAATACATCATAAAACATGTAGTTGGAACGGTATCCATTCCAGTTGTTCTTTGTAAGGCTCATATGTTTAGTAGTCAATCTGGTCGCTTAATTATAAAACAAAACAAAAAGAAACTCCCTCAATGGTCCTGTCTGGATGCAGCTTATCCAAAATAAGTT
>ML685783.1:3449204-3543239 GCA_007922175.1 Pelusios castaneus
ATATTTATAGCGCTTTCCTTGTCCCGCAATAAAAGTTATTGCGGGACAAGTCTGTAGTGTGTACATGGCCTTAGTTAAATAACTGGATTATGATCTCTCTTGCCTTTTTAATCAGTTTAAAACCAATATGTTAAAAAATTAATAGAAGATTTTTGGTTGTGTAGTTTACATTAAAAAATCTCTGAAGAAAATAGAACAATTGCAGATTGAATAGTTTGCTGTGAAACTTTACCAAGAAAAATATGTTTATTTAATAGAAACTATGTAGTAATGGAGCTAGAAGAAGTTTTCTGAAAAAGCACAAGCAGCTAAAGGACAGTTCCATTTCCAGTTTTACTTTACAATACCGTGATATATGGCTATTGTAAGTACATTCCTCAAATAGAATATGTCATCACACTTAGAATGTTTGAAGTGCTGTATCTTTCTAAATAGGTGTGAGGTTAGTATAACACTGTGGTGAATTAGTATTTGTAAACTGTAGGCTTAAGTGGTTTTTACTGTCAAAACATTCCATAGTATGAAGACCAAGACTTTTGACATACATTCTGGCAAAGATTCATAGAGCTTTGCACGGATACAAATATTTGGATCTGCATCCCACCTGCATCTGCAGGAAATGGTCTGCGGATATCCATATTGCATCCATGGGTGCAGATATCTGTGGATTTTCAGGGCCCTATGTCTGTAGTATTAATCCAGAGGCTTTGTTTTTCCACAAGAAATGGTCTGCGGATATCCATATTGCATCCGTGAATGCAGATATCTGTGGATTTGCAGGGCTCTGTGTCTGTAGTATTAATTCAGAAGCTTTGTTTTTTCACAAGAAATGGTCCACGGATATCTGCGGATTTGCAGGGCTCTGAAGATTCAGGGTCGGATTCTGCCATCTTAAAGTATTGAGTAGTCATTGAAGCTATTAGTTGAGCACATACTACTTTCTGTGAGTATGGGAGCAGAAACTGGGCTTCTGATAAAGGACAGTGATTCTATCTTCCTTCATGTCTCCCAAGTGCCTGACACAGAGCTGGGGCTAAAATAATCATCGTTGCCAAGATCTTCTTGTAATTGGAGGAAGACAAAGAAGATGGTGATAATCAGTTTATGCCTTTATCCTTTTAAACAAAACTTGAAAGAAAATTCAAGTAAAGATCAGCAATCTATTTTTAGTTGGGTGGAAGGAAGCCATAACTATATGTTAAAGCTAACTTACTGAACTCTGCTTATGACTCTCAACACTGCAGTAACTTTTGCATCTGAACAACATCTAACTGGTTTGCATTCGTTTGCTCCCATTCTCTTTTAAGAACATGAATATGGGGGTACAAGGCAGAGTTCTATAGCTTTTTCTGAGTTTCCCGGACAAAATATATTTTAAAAAATTCAGTTACACACTATCACTTCAGACAAAGTTTTTGGAGGATTTTGTAGTTTTCTCAAAAGCAAAGAGCAAGTTGGGAGTTTTTACTAAGTTTACACTTTGTATCAAAAACCACAGAATCCTGGCTGTTAGATCACCCAACCAAAATTAACTGTCTCACCAAGAGCTTGATATTCTAATCTTAAATTTGCAGACATCTTTGTACCTTCTGCAGGTGTAATATTGAAACCACAAAGCTTTAGTTTTATAACTGCTTTCACATATGCATATGTTTGAGAGTAACACTCCTGTCTAACACTCCTGTCTAGGTTTGTGACTCAGGTATAACTGTTATAACTCTAAGCAGTAGGTCATGCTGGTCCCTCATGTGTAGTCCGTGGTATGAATATGTCTTTCAGCAGACAGAGCGCAGACATCTGTAAGGGGATCCGCACAAGCAAAATATAATTATAAATAAGGCTTTTGGTTTTGTGTTTCTGGAGAGGTGAATTTGGATTTGAAGGATGGATAATCTACCATTGAATTTCTGACTGTCTAGTTAGCTGCCTCCTTGACAGTCACCAAGACCTAAATAAAAATATTATTAAAACTTTATATAAGAATGCCACTTGTGTTGTAAAATTGTAATTATCTCAAAAAGTCTTCAGTTTACCTAAAATTTTAAAATAAATTCTATGGTGAACTAAGACAGGGCATGTGAAATTTGAGGTGGAACTGTTTTATGTTCCTCATGTTGGGCAGGAGAAGGCTAAAACGAGGCCTAAAATTAATGGAAGCTAGCTTCTCTATTGTTCCTCCTTTTTGAAGCTATTGTTGCTGGCTAGAACGGTCTTTGCTGAGTGTGTCTTTTCTTGAGAAAGAAGTGTCTGGTCTTGTCTACACTACAGAGCTGTAATGGAGATGCCACAGAAGCTGAAAGGAGGTCTGTCAGCATAGCTATGTCACCTCTACAAATAATGTTAGCTGAGATGAGAGAAGCACTCTGTTGTCAGCTTAGTTTTGTTTACACCAGGCATATAGCTATGTCAGCTAGGGTACAGACTGGTATTGCTGTCTGCTAGGAGTCTGTGACATCCAGGAACCTCTAGCTGACAACTGGCAGAGGTCACAGGAAGTGTAGAGACTTTTACAGCTGTCCCTTGGGTCAGATAGGTGCACTGCAGTTCATCCAAGGGTGGTATGTGAGATCTGTGATGAGAGCCAGTAACCCACTATTGTCATAATTGTGAGGTGTCTGTAAGGCTAATATTTAAGAAGCTATGTATATATACTGAAAACTCTGTTCTTAAAGAAAGGCAGATTATAACCAGGCAACCATGCTTTAGACTGGTCCCTTTCAGGCATGTATGGTCATGGTTCTTGTCTGCTTCAGAGTGGTGATCTATTTGCATATTGAATCTGATGCTAATCAAAAGATTGTAAAATTGACAAAAGAGGGAGGCTCCAGGGGATCAGACTCCCCAGCAGGGGAAAAAGGTAGCGGGGTTATCCTGTTTATGAAAATGTACAAAGCTGTGCTGTTGTATCTGAGAGTACCAGTAGACACCCTTGCATCTTCCAGTGACAGGGCGAACTGACAGCAGGACTTGTTTCTTGACTAGACGATCACAGCTAAGCCTGGCTGAAAAATGCTTGAAGGACTTTGAGTTGAGCATAGGGTTACCAGATGTTAGGCAAAAGGAGGACATGTCCTCCTTTTACCTTCATGTCCTCCGTCCGGCAGTTCATGTGCCCCCTGAGAATATTTCTGTTGTTTAACTTGCTCTCCATTTTTTTGATGCTGCCATGCATTCATTAATCATTGCCCATTTTCCATGACATAATATGCTAATGACAGTTATATTAATACTACATTTTCTCCATGTCCTCCTTTTCGTACTTCCCTGTCTTCCTTTCCATGCTTTGCTATCTGGTAAGCCTAGCTGAGCATTACTGTGTAAGACAGGGAAACATCTAGTTACATAAATCTAAGTTCTAGAATGTTGACAAGTTCCAAAGGGAGCCGTGTTAGTCTAGTTCAGTGAAACAAACAAGGAGTCCTGTGGCACTTTTAAAGACTAACAAATTTATTTGTCGCATGAGCTTTCATGGGAGAAAATCCCACTTCGTTAGTTAGTCTTTAAAAGTGCCATAGGACTCCTGGTAGGTTCTAGAATGTGTGTTATGATTTTATTTTCAGCCATCAATTTTTTCCCCAATATTTTTACGTGCTATTACTTGGATCCCTATACTTTGTTAAATAAGCTTTTACTCATCTTCGCTATGAACATACCTAAGCATTCTATGTTAAGTGGAATGGGGAGCTGAGGTGTAACTGGTATGTGCTGCTCATTTGGGAGAAGTGAACCAGTGAATATTGTGACTGTCCAGTAGACCAGGACCTCCAAAGAGATGCTCAGAGTTTGGAGTGTGCCTTTCACTAACCTGCAGAAAGAGAGTGGGGCCTATGCAGGCTATATTGCCTGTGGCTAGTGGATTTGGGGAGCTAATCTCCTGGCAGGTACAGACAAAGTTTTCCTATGCTAAGGGCAGGTGGCACGGAGGTGCCTCACAATCCTTGGTTTTCCAGGAAGCATCATAGTGTGATTTTTTTCCCTACTCCTCTCAGCTCTCAACTGACATAGCTATGTTGGGAAAACATTGTAGTTTAGAGTAAGCCTGAGAGTGATATTCCTTTTGATGGGAATTGGGTGAGTGTCTGAGTCAGATGGTCACGTCCAAATTGTAAGATTTTTCAGGGACTTACAGGCAAAAATCGGCAAACCTCTGCACAGAGCCTTGCCTAATAAACTCTTACTGCATAATATATCTTCCGAAGACTGAACACTTGCTCCTACCATTAGAAAAATACTATGTGGTGATGCCTGCCTTTATCTTCATGCCTCAGAATCTGAGATGATCACATATGGAGCTGAGGAAGGAGTTTCTCTGAATTGCTTTCCTAGCTGTATATACAATGTTGGTGTTTTGAGGTATCAGGTATACCCTACTAATAGAGGTAAGATAGTAGACTCAGTGTATGTCTTCACTGCTGTCTCCACAATGATCAAGCCCAGACAGGCTCTTCTGTCAATGCCAGTAATCACCTCCCTGAAAGGAGTAAGGCTTCATCATTCAGAAGGTGTCTTCCATTGATGCAGCCCCATGAAGGGGCCGTGGCACAGCAGTGTAAGTACGTTGATGGTAGATATACAAGCTACATTATGTAGCTTGCATGTCTCCGATCGACTGCTGGCAGCGGTATAGACCAGGCCTAATGCTCTATCCTGTGAAAATTGCTTTGCATTGTACATTAGAAAATTAATCCCAAAATTTATTTGATTCTTGTTTCATTGAGTAACTAGGGTCAGTTTATATGATCTTACTGATGACATTGGAAGCAAACACAAACAAGATAAAATGAGATTATTTTAATGTTGGGGTTCACTTTAAAACACATTTGAAAGTGCAGATTGCTCAAGAAGAGTTGTTTTTTGAAGGTGATTTTGGTCAACTGGTGCATCTAACAGAGCAATGTAGTACTCCCTGTGAGAGTCTAACAAATACATCAAACAGTCTCTCTGCAGCAGCCAAATCTAAGTATTGATGGAGGCTAAAATCAGATGTCCTTGCAGTGAACTTGACTATTAACCTCTCGGCTTTTGTTCATTATGGGGAAGTGTGCAGTATTTGAAAGTGGGCTGAAGTGGGACCGAAAGTATTTTTTAGCCATTGGACAAGTGGAAGCATATAGTTCAGAGGCCCATTTATAACTTATATGATCAGTAATTTGTGACATTTGCATGATCTTTCAAGTTGATATAATAAATGCTGTACATATGAAGAAGAAAGTGATCCAGGTGTGTTTTTCACTATACCCTTCTAATTTTGAGGAGGCGAGCATCATGTGCTGTTTATGGCGTCATGCTAGATATTTCTGATGACATCAGAAGTTTAGCCACCCCATCACTAATACTCTGATGAAACATAACTTTCAGCCCATTACTGACACACTAATCATCTGAGTGAGGTTCAAGGAGAAGGGGAGAATGATTTTTCTACTTCCCATTGGAGAAACCCAGGTTGGGGTAAGAGTGTTGCAAAAGAGTGATAGAAGTGATGAGAGCTCTGCAAAGAGAGCAAAGAGTTTGTCGTTTATTGAGTTCAAACTACATAAAAATAAAACTATCCATCCCATGACTTTTATAGATTAAAAAGTGCCCAGGCATTTCTACAAAATCATTCCTAATGTTCCCAGAGATGTTAAAAATGAATCCATATCACAATAAACAGATATGTCTGACAGTAGCATGGTGCAGCTACAAGATAAACACAAGCTCTAACAGTTCATTGCAGATGAGGGTACCTTGAGGCTTCAAGAAGCAAAGGTGAAATTTAAAATAAGACCGACTAACTCGTTTTTTAAAACTTTCAATCTACCCAGAGAAATTCTAGAAGATAAGTAACACACCAATTTCAGTACTGCCTAAGACAAAGCTGTAACAACTGCCTGAGTGAACAATAACCTCTTACAGCATGGTTCAAAGTCGTCAAGAAGTAGGTGGGGCAATATTTTTGTTGCAATTATCATTCACCACTGCAGACTGTCTGAAAACTGGCTTAAATAACAAGTGTGGTAAGTGGGTGGTTCTCTGAATCTAGTCTCCAGTAGATACTTAAAAAGTCAGAGAACATCTTTTTTCAGCTTGCCACATTGTTGCCAATTCACGTGCTCTTATGGACTGTTCTGTTATTTTGTTGTTTCTTAAAAGCCCAACTCATGGAGATGTCAGGTTATGCAGGAATCTTTCATTGTTTTTTAAAAAAATGAACATTTCTAGCCCTCATGGTGGTGGTAGAAAACTTGTGAATGTAGGCCCTTAAAAGCTGAAAACCCAGAAGGCAAATAGAATTGAGTTTGAAGCCAGAGATTTAAAAAAAAATCAAAACCTCATAATTTTTTTTTCAGGCATGGCCTATGGGATTTGAATGGTAGGGGTTTGCAGTAATGTAGCCTGCTTGTGAGAACCCAGTTGAGGGAGTCCAGAAGTTATTGCTAGTTAAGATTTTAGTATATTGGCAGAACCATACGAAGGAAGATGCAAAGCTCCCTTGCTCGCTTCAAAACCAATGTAATTAAAGATGATTTGGGGAAAGCTGTATGCTAACAAACTATAGAAAGCCTACCTGGCACTGCCATCTACTTTTTGGAGAACTCTAATGTGACTCTTCTACCATTCTGACTTAAATTATTACACCCCCCCCCAACTCCTCCCAGGTGGTGATCTACTTGTGGTATTGGTTGATACATCTTAGAAATTAGGATAAATGTGTTAAATGTGCTATATCCATTGACTACACCAACTTCTTGAGTTCTGAGAACCCTGGGGTCTTAGGCACAGTTCTAATTTAATGAAATCCTGGTAACGAATAGTTGAAGTACAGCTTTGAAAGTGTGCATCTGGGGAACTGGTTGTACTTCAGCGACATCAAAACTAAATTATTTTACATCCAAAGATCTAGGGGTTTTGACAGCCCTAGCCCTTCATAGTTTTTATCCACAGCTTATTGAAATTTATGCAGGCTCAGTAGTCTGAAACTTTTGCATTTTGAGGGTAAGTCTATACTGATGGCGGCAAAGTCACCACCGTCAGCGTGATTTTCCAGGTTCGATTGAGCCATCTGTGTAGATGCATTCAATTTAAAATGGAACCAGAGCAGTAACACCAGCTCCATAACTGTAGTAACACTACGTCGACCAGACGCCATTTCCAGTCGGCTTCGTGTAATGAGTAGGGAGCAGTTAAGAAGTTGGCGAGAGATACGCAAGGTATTTTATGTATCTTGCATATCTCCCATCAACTGCCACCGAAAAGTGCGGCAAGTGTAGACTAGGGCTCAGTGGCAGCAAGCACAGTGTTGCTCCTTCATGGATTCCTACCAGTTAAAACATTGCCATTCAAACAGTTCTAACCAGATAATGCAGTAAAACTTTCAGCCAAAACGATTGCGGTGTTCGTGAGAGTGAGGTAAATGACCAAATGTTTTGCCCATAATAAAAAATTCAGATGACATTTTCTTTTAAAAGCCTCTCGTGCCCGAAAGTTTTGGAGCAGGGATTTGAAATTGACAAGGTCAATTTTGTGTCAGGAATGTGCCTTGTGTTGTCCTCTTGAAAACCTGCCCAAATCTCTTTAAACCTTTGGAAAATTTGATTGCACATGCTCAATAGAGATTTCTTAGATTTTTTTTTTTTTTAAGCAGCTGAATTTCTTGAAGAGTCTGTCTCCATTGGGCATATCTTGAGCTAAGCAAGACTTTCCCTCAGTTGTAGCACAGAGCTGTTGGACGCTATATTGGGTCTGAGAACTTGAACGGGCAGCAGAGAGGCCCTCTCCTGGGCTCTCAGTGGAGGAGGAAACTGTCTGATTTGAATGTAGGACAGTCAAGTTGGATCTAGGTAGGTGAGAGTAGGTTGGAGTTGAATCTGGCACTGTAGGGTGGTGGGTTAGGAGAGGGAAAATTGGATGGGGAGCGAGTTTGTTGCGGGGGGGGGGGGAGACAGACTGAGAATCAACAAGGTGGGAGGGAAAACATCTTCGAGAAGCTGGGCTAGAGGGGGGAGTGCTGGGACTAGCTGGGTGCAGGAAATGGGATAAGGACCTAGCGGTGTTGGGAGATTAGCACTTGGAGACAGTGCAGACCCAGTTATATGTGGTGACTGGAGGCCAGAGTTGTCTGGAGAGTTGGATAGTGTGAGGAGTTGGGAGTGATACTGGTGGGGAAACAAGGAATAGCTGGGTAAGGGGACTGGGATGAGAAGCCAAGGGTGTCGAAAAGACCGGACTGTCTGGGACAGGCACAGGTTTGAGAGGTTGAAGTAGAAAGAGGTCACATGTGGAACAGGCAGAAGAATTTAAGTCTGCTAGAGCACATTCCCCTCCAGTGATTGTAAATGGATCTTTTGATTTCTGCCAGCAAATCTGTGAAACCAGCTGGCAAAGTTTCTCAGCAACTTTTTAGTGCTGGTCCACAGATGATGACAACTACTGTTATCAGTTACTCCACAGGCTTAAGAGGCAGAGGTCTCTGTGGTGGATCTGAAGGTTTCAGTCTTCTTGATTAATGATGTGGGTGTTGATATTGATGTCACCAGTTGAAATCTAGACTTAATTCCAGGGCAAAAGGCTCACTGCTCTGCCTGCGTGTGAATATATTTTTGCTAGCTGTGTTTAATAAGATATAAACACAGTCATTTTACTATAACAATTATCCATCTAAACATGGTGACTGTTTATACATACTTGAAAGCATTTGATGCTGCACAGAAATAAGAACCTTCTATTAGCTTGTCAACTACTTATCTCACTGGGTTTATTTTTGTAATTTTGTGAAACTGGTCCAGGTTTCATAGTATGAAAATAGATACCTCCACTTACGTGCTGCTAATAATTCAACAGAATTTAACCCAGTTGATTTAAATTGCTTAAAACACTATTGCATTAGTTGTAAGATTTCATTTTGAAACAATGTTTTCAACTTCTAAATCTTCTATTTTAGCAATTTAACATATAGTTTCCTCTTTTATTTTGTAGTATGTGTTCCTGTTAAGATGGTCTTTAATATTATTTCACTTTCTTTAATAGTTTGGGTTTTTTAAATTAGTGACTAGTATTTCTTTTAGTTTATATTTGTTTTTTTTATGGAGATGATCCTGTAAACAACTTGTCTGGTGTATTGGACCAGGGAAACACATGGAATGCAGTTTGGAGTTCTAAAGAAAAGACGTGAATTTAAGAAATGCTGATCGCTACCACTCCAATAGGAGCTGTAAATGCTGAGAATTTCTGAAAACTCGAACCATTACTCCTTTGTGCAGAATATCGGATCACTTTATGCTGCAGTGCCCTTAAAAAGTTGTGACATTGAAACTATTGTAAATCTTTCTATAGGCCTTCTGTTGTGTGGTAATTTTCCTTTCACATTGTACAGTACACAAAAGCTTTGAATTAATTATTGTTTGTACAGCACCCAAATGTGCCAGATACTAGTTTAGACTCATTATACACTTCTTTATCCTAAAAAGCTTGTAGTTTTAAATTAACAGAAACTACATGAGAGGGATGGGATTAATGTATTGAGAGAGTGCATATTTACTTACAGAATTTAGAGTTTGCCATAAAACAGAAAGAAAATACTCTTTAGTTGACTTAACTATCCTGCAACAATACTTAGAAAATATTTTTTTGAATCAGCCTGAGTAGATCTAGCTAATTTGTTTGTGTACTTACTGCTTAATCAGAAAATTGTGTTACAAATCAGCAATATTCTCCACCTATGAGTGCTCTCAAGAAGTGTCTTTTCTGATTTATCTTAGTACTCTACTAAAAGAACTTAAAACGAAATTGTCAAGGTTATTAGGCCTGAGACATCATCTTGGCAGCCGTTTCACCTGTAAACTTCCCCTTGAGGCAGTTTTGTGTTACTCCTTGTCTTTTTCCCCCCAGATGATTACTTTCAACACCGAAAGCAACATCAATGACTGTTTCAATTTCTCTGTGTCATGGTAAATCAAACATAACTAACACAGTTGTGTCATTTTAAAAGAATATGCTGAACAAAACCTGAGATTTAAAAAAATTGAATAAAATATCTTGTTCCTGATTTCCTTGGAGATTGGAGATGCTCCTCAGATTCTACCTCCCTTCCGCACATACCACAAACTGCTTTTTTATTCTCTCTGCAGGTCATGGCAACCATAAAGAAAACAGTCCTTTTCTCAACAGTTCTGAAGCTGGCAAGGGAAGCGATTATTATGACAGAAACTTGGCCTTGTTTGAGGTAAACTTTAACTGTGCTTTTGAGACCACTGGGTGTCAGCATCCTAGAGCTTGAGTGATAAAGAATAGGGGATGAGATTTTTCTCTCTTTCATCTGTGGAAGGAGGGGATACAGATTTTGAAAGCTACCACTGGTAGCTAGGTGCCTAACTTCCATTTAAAGTCAAGGAGTCAGAAACCTAAATGCCATCTGTACCTTTTAAAAATCTCCCCCATCCATACTGCGTTGGGTGGCCTTTGGGTGGGTCACACCTGTTAATATCCACTAATGACCTTATCCTAGGCAGTGTCTATGGGTGGCTGCTCTGCCAATGATGTGTGGAGAACAACAGAAACAGGTGACATCCCAGATGTTGTGCACTCACATGAAACCATTGCTACTTCAACCTCTCTCTACTGTTGGGATCAAGTGTTAGAAGGCTAATGATTGGGAATGTGGTTTCCAGAGATTGGAGACAAGGAGGGATGAGAGCCACGGATTAGGGAAGGGTGGGGAAACAGCATGTTTGGGTTCTAAAGTGCTCCAGAAAATCAGTTTAATACAGCAGCATCACACTGTCCCAATCTACCAGCATCTGCTGTTATTAGCTTTTGTCAGCTGGCTGGGTGATGGCATCTCCCATGCTCATCTCCTTTTCTCAACCTGGGGTTAGTTTTTGTAGTATGCTGTAGTGACACAGTATAATGCAACCAGTTGGTGAGCTGCAGGATCAGAAAGGGGCAATAATGATAAACAAGCCCAGGCTAGAACCCCAGGCACACTGGTAAACCCTTTCCTGACCAACAGCTGCTTGTGTCGTGTGTCTGGGTGAGGAGTGGGCCTCTTCACCCTTTAGCAAGTTTGACCTGCTGAGAGTACAGTTTGAGGGTCTAACAGTGTGGTGGAGGGGTAACTTCATACCAGTACCACTTTTTTGTCTGCAGATTAGTTGTTGAAGCTTGGCTTGATTTGGTTTTACAAGGCTGGGTTAGCCAGGTACTGACTTACATAGCATAGGCCATATTTTTGTAATGGAAAGATCTCTACGTGGAGACCAGAATTTTCAGATTTAAGTGCTTGAAGTTGGTTGCTTAGGAGTCCTAGTTTTCAGTGGTCCTGAGCCCCTGCAGTTCCTATCAACTCCAGTTGTAAATATGGATATTCAGTTCCTCTGAATCAGGCTACACAGGTGGCTAACTTTAGGTAGATAGTAATCTTTGTACACAGGTGTGTGTGTGTGTGTGTGTGTGTGTGTATTTTGTTTAAAGAAAAAGGTAGTAATTCCAGGGATCTGATATAATTGCCACTAAAGAATCACTCAATCTTCCTATTTGCTTCCAGTTTTTTCCTGTCATAGCATATTGTTTGTGCCACTCCCCTAAAGCAAGAATCCTGAACCTATTCCTGAAGGGAGAGTTATCAGCCCTCCATTCAAATGCTTCACTTCATGACAAACCATATTCTGATCTCTCCTAAGCACCCCCTTTCCCAAAAGGCCATTTTAGATTAGAGGCTGCTGAGCAGCTGCTCCATCAGGTCACAAAAGCTCCATGTTAGCACAAGCGGTTTCCACGGTGATGACCCCTCATATTGAGGCTTGTACTGAGGAAGTCTAATGCCTGTAAGAAAGAGCCCCTCCCAATGCACTCCTCCAGTTCCTGCTATTCTTACTCCAAGCAAAACCTTAAGTGAGGCAGCATGATAGTTGATGGACAGAGAACAGATGGTGGCCTATCACAAATGCATGTCTGCCAGGAAAGATACCATGGTCTGGTTGAGGCTGGAGTTGTTTTTAGTGGGATTAGGCATGTTGTGGGTGACTCCGTTAGCACAAAGGGAGTTTGTATATTTGCAGGGCCTGTGAGTCTGCGGTGCTGGTAAATTACGATGGCTGAAAGAGGTGTTGGTGAGAATGTTGGCTTACCTGATGACTTTCCTGATTTTTAGTTATTGCAGTAGTAGGATATACATTTGAGAAAATTTAAGTCTGACAGGTGTGCTCTGGGGTGTGATGGGAGGTGCAGGACAACAGAACTGTCTCAAGGATCTTTAAGGCAGCAGTGCAGGACAGAACGGAGATGGAAGGCAGAGAGGAGAGGCTGTAAGAGTAATCAAAGTACTCTATAAAGGCATCACAAAAGAGCCCAGCTGGTATCAAAATGAGGCAAGCGGCTCCCTTCTGCAGTACTCCCCCAGAAGGGAGGATGATGCTGCAATGTGGGAGTGTGCCTGCTTGCCTCTCCTTGAGTGCCTCAGTGAAAAGCACCAACACGCTGGCTCTCCCCATGTTCAGAGACAACCGCAAGGTAAGGATCCGCGGCTTGTCTAACCTCAAATCTCTCTGAGGTCCTGAATTAGGATATTGCTATGTAATCTACCAGGATGTACACATAATACTGTGGTGGCTGTGATGCTGGCCTCTGGATATCTGGCTTATTTGAAGAGTTGTTCCTGAAAATGTTTTTCTTCCCCTTGGACAGCTTCCAAAACCCAAACATTCAGTAGCCAAATAAGACAAAATTAATATTTCATTTATTCCACTGCAGCCTCTTTCAGTGAGTTTCTTAGTAGCTTCAGCCCTGCTGAGGAGCTATATGAACCCACCCTGTTCTTTCTGAGTGTTTTGGCTTACATAAGTTGTTTTCCTCCATAGGAGGAGTTGGATATACGACCAAAAGTATCTTCTTTGCTTGGTAAGTTGGCCAACTACACAAATCTTACTCAGGGAGCCAAAGAACATGAGGAGGCGGAAAGTGCTGAAGGTTCAAGGAGGAAAGTATCAAAAGTAAGTACAATTTCTCTCACTGGCCAGTTTATAAATGAAATTGCTTTTGTGTGAAGTTTGAGAGTTCTGTAATTCCTGGTGCTTCATCATCATTTTTGAAGGAGGATCTAATCCTACCGCACATTGAAGCCATGATATGACATGGCTTCAGGAAGAACAATACTGGGTCCCAAATGAACACAAAGAGTTGCTTGTAATTTCTTGCTTCTGGACTGAGGCTCTTACCCTCAGAAAATCAGAAGTGAAGTAAAACTTAAGCATGACAGTCATTCCAATGCAATTTGATCATCTTAGTATTCTTAGGAACTTTGACTACATGATTCCCTTTTCCAACAATATCTAAAAATCCTGCATTTAAATCCTATAATCTATTTCTGCCACCCTTATTCACCTTAAATAAAAACTTAATCTGTGAGTCATCACATTGATTTCAAAACCATTTTTACAGGTAGAAATGTGTGTGTTTAGGCTTCTTGTTTGAGGCCCATTTCTAAAAACTACGGTAGTAGATAAGGTTTAGTGGGCTGATGTGGGGATTGTCCAACCCATGGCCCCGAGGGCCAGAATGCAGATTGCCAAAGGCTGCTATCCAGCGTGCTGGGTGCTGCAGCAGCACTCCCCCACCCCAGCTGAAACTTGTTCATCAGGCCCCTGAGTGAGAAAAAAATTCTAATGTGGCCCCTCATGCGAAAAAAGCTGTACACTCCTGCTTTATCCTCTGTAGGGAGCTGCAGTTGTCCCATACCTCTGAAAACTAGGCAATTTGCTTAAACAGGTACTAAAGATCAACACATTAAGGCTAAACTTTTTCCTATGACTTTTACAGGTCTTGCTTCTTTGCTTGCAGGTTTCCAAGCAAAGCTTTAGCAAAACGTTTTCAAATAAACTGCTATAAAACTGAAACAGGACAGATTTATTGTTATCCTGTATTGCCACACGGATAGAAATCAGTAACTATTCTTAACTGTTAAGGTAGTTATAACAGTTTATTTGTCTGGGAATAATTACAAAAATCAATCATGAACTGTTGATGGAATTGCCTAAACTTAATTGATTAGTCTGAAAGTGCTTCCTAAAGAAATAGGGAGAGATTACCTTAATAAAGAATTTGGGGAAATAGGGTAGATAAAAAATCCTTAACTCTTTGAAATGACAGCTTTCTTGGCCATTGTTAGTGTTATTTAATGGCTGTTAATGATTAAATGACACCTCACTGTGGTATTTTAGACTGGCCATCTGGAAGCCAGTCATTAAGGAAAAGAACACGGAGAATTTGTTAGCTGATTCCAGCCTCACTCAGGAAGAGTTATCAGTCCCTAGCAGAGTAATTCATGGCATTGTAAAATTCTCTGTCTGTAGATACTGCATATGTATTGTAACCTGCTTAGGCTTGGTCTACACTAGACTAGGCCTAAGGCAGCTATGTATTAACCCTTTTGCTTACTACCATGTTCAGAACTTCAGAAAACATTACCCTGCACTAGTGTTTCAGTATATGGTGTATGCTGGAACTCCAGTTAGTCAATTTCTGTCTAGAGTTTGTCTTTTGTGAAGGATGCTACAGGAAAGGTCCCACTGTCTGTAATCTAAATTCATTGTAGTTGGCATAGAGAGGAGGAATTGAAATAAAATGAAAGCTATGAGAATGTCAGACATCATTTAGAATATAAAACTGAGAAGTTGAATGCAGACTTGCACTGAAATACTAATTCAAAACACCAAAAAAAGGAATTCAAAGTGATGTGCAGAGACAGTGCAAGTCCCCTGCAATGAGAGAGCCTCTAGAAAGCTGTGGAAATGGGATTTTCATACAGGCTTCTGGTTTTTATTTTAAAAAGTTTCTAGTTCTCCTTATGAAGTGAAATTAGTCAATAGACGGCAATCAGAAACAACAAGGGCAATATTATACCAAACAATTTTGTCAGTATCGACTGGGAAAATGTAAGCATTCCTCTAAAGATTGCACTGAACTAGTAAAATATTTGAAGCAAATACTGACAATTAGCAAGCAGGAAAACAACTTCAAATCTTCTTTGGAAATGATCTGTTTCAGCCAGGCAGTCCATGCTTCCACATGTCTGATATCCACTCTGATCAGCTTCAAACATGCAATTAATGCATGTTATTGATCTGAGTTTGAAGGACATCCCTTCCCTTGTGCCAGCATAATTGGTTTTCAAAACAATTGGCTGCAGGGCCCAAGGAAATTGACAACTGCCATTACCAGCTGCCCAATGTAAGTAACTAATGATGCCACAGAACAGCCGTAAAAGTCATTACAACAGAATTTGCATGAACTGTCCAGGTAAGTTTAGGAGCTGAAGTAGTTAATCTGGTTTCCAATGTGGGAAGTGGAATTTTTATTATTCATGAAGCACCATAACTGTACCAGTACTTTCCTACAGAGAGAATTCCTTAACCTAAAAAGCAAACAAAATCTTGGCCACCCTCTTAAACAGAGAGAGAGAATAACTGGCAATGTATCTTGACACAAAACAATGGAACATTGAATACTAAAAATGTATCATGATACTGAAGGAAGGTGAAAGAGTTACATTGAGCCATATTCCATTTAAGTTTATTCATTCTTGACACTTTCACAAACTGAGCAACTTTCCTAAAGGATGGTTTTTTTGAGGGGGTGGAGGTTGGTGGGGTTTTTTTTTTTTTGGTAGAAAATCCATGTAATGCATCTTCCGTATATCAAGGGTTTGTGAAAAATAAGATGCTCTGAAGAAGGGCCCCGTCACCACAAATCCCTGATATAAATGTTTTTGGTGGTGCAAGTTGTTTTCTGTTTTCACGCTTCATTTCTTTGTTTGCAATATTTTGATCCATCAGGTTAAACAAAACAAGACAAACAACCCAGAGACTTCTTGTGCCTGAGGTGCACATGTTTGATTTGGGCTTTATCTACTACTAGTAGACTTAGCAGCATCTCCTAAACTGTACAAGCTTTGCAACTCAAAGTATACAATGAATGCACAATATTTTGAACTTGTAACTTGACCTAATCCCTCACCCCTGCACGGGAGCCTGACCCACTCACTTTCTCCTCCCTTGGTACGCCACTGAAGGTTACAGAACAAACCTTTAAGCATTACCTTATAACATGGAATACAGATATTATAAGTAGGATTAATAGACACAGCACACTACATGCGTTCCATAAACATCTAAACACATTCTTTTAATTAGAGTGTGTACCATGCAAATTTAACTTCCATTGCTGGCAGACACTATTAGAATGCAGGAGTGGATGCAGGGCCGTCCTTAGGGGGGGCGAACAGGGCGATCGCCCCGGGCCCCGTGGTAACGTGGGCCCCGCACTGTCCCGCTCCCAGCAGGGCAGTGTGGGGCCCACGCCGCGGCTCCCCCACGGCTGCGCTTCCCCCTGCTCCCTTTGGCAGCAGGGCGAGCCAGGAGCACGTCCCCTGGTTGGTCCCTAGGCTGGCCCTGCTTCCCGCCCCCAGGGTGGAGCAGACAGGCCCAGGGGCAGGGCCAGTGCTTGGGTCTCGGTCTCTGGGCTGGCCGCGGCCACCTGGGGTACTGGCTGCAGCTGGGGCGGCAGCAGCTTCGGCCGGGGATGGCTCCCCACCACCTGGGGCTGGGGCCGCAGTGGCGGTTCCACGGCTTCCGGGGCTGGCTCCGGTGGGGACTGGGGTCCCTCGGGGGTGGTCCCCACCAGCATGTGGTGGGGGGGGGGGGCCCGCCTTGGCCGATTGGCCCTGGGCCCCGCTGCCCCCTAGGGACGGCTCTGAGTGGATGGGTGAAGTTCTGTGGCCTGCCTTGTGCGGGAGGTCAGTTTAGATGATCATTTTGGTCCCTTCTGACCTTGAAAATCTATGATGCACAAGAGGTTGCAGGGGAAAGAGGGACCAGAGCAAGAGAGTTGAGATTCTAGTCAGAGAAGAGGAAGCTGAAGAGCTGAGTTGTTAGTCAGAGGGAAAGGAATGGCCCAAGCTGATCTCAAGCACATAAATGATACCGTGAGTGTAGGGGCTGGAACCATGGAAAAATGCAGTACTGAGTCTCATTTTGATTGGGTTAGTACTCTGAGTGACAGAGGAGGGAAAGATAGTCAAGTAACCCAAAGGCAATTTTGCTCACTATTTTGTCATTTATAACTTTGATTTTCCAGACAAAGGAGGGTAGACAGTGTAGCAATTTCAGACCTTTGCAAATTTGATTGCAACACCAAGCATTCACAAACTCTGATTCAGGCACTCCAGAACATGGGATTTTTCTAAAATAGTCAATTTTTGGTCTTTGTTTGCTGGGGGTGGCATCAAAAACATCCGAATGCTGGGAGGTGACAACACCGTGCTGCTGTTGCAGTGCCGGCATGATTTGATAGTAGGACTGAAAACTTCAATGTGCTCTGTTAAAAACCTTACATAAACTTAGCTCCTTCCACCACGGCCAGGGAGTCCAGTTTGCAAATCAATCCTTGAGTTATATACTAAATTTCAAACGCATTCAAATGCAAACTATATGCACACAGATTTGATTGAATTTTGAAATAACTTGAAAAATGTCAAGAATCTCAAACCATCCTGTCTTTTGGAGAGAAAAGAGGATTTAGTATTTAAAACAAAAGACAGAATAATCAGAGATAACAGTGAAAAGCCTTGCAGCAAGTAAACAAAAGCAGTATGCTAGGGAATTAATACAGTGCAAATTCCCAGAAAGTTAGATCTCTGGGTTTCATGTAAAAGACTAAATGTTTTGTATAATTTGCCCACAGCATGAGAACCTTCCTAGACATCCTAATTAGATGGTTTCTAAGACATTCCTCTTGTTAGTAGGTGTAAGACTTTTAAAATAAAGCTTCTAAAAGATATTAGAAACTTCATCCAGATTTACAGACTGAGTGGGGATAGTAAAATATGAGTGTAATGTACTAGATTATGCATCAGAAAATACAAGGACAGGTAATTTTAAATCGGAGACATTAGTATGACAACTGGAAGTGTGTCCAGTGACTAGACACAACCTTACATAGCATCCTCTTAGATTTAATGTCTACACAATTTACGATAAAACTCTGCATCAGCTAGAGATGTTTGTATTAGAGGAGTACATAATCCTCCTATCATTGTGAAGCTTAAGGGAGTTTCTAAGCATATTCTCATAATTATTTTGTGTATGTGTGCCTTGTAAGAAATAATCTGAACAGCTCTTCCAATGAGTGCTGAGGTTTTTTGAAATGTGAAGTGGACACCTCTAATTAGGATGTCTGTGCACTAGAACGGCTTCCATTAGCATCATGGGACAGGCATATCTTGTGCTGCTTCCTATACACCAAGGAAAAGCCAAAACACTTATTCTCAAAATGGTTGATTTCATTTGGGGTGTAATGCAATAACTGTTTGTTACCCAAATAATAGCATTTATGTATGATTGGTGGAGCACAGTAACAGGTACTGACTGCATCATTGATCAGTCACATTCTGGCAGGCTAATAGAACAAAACTATTGTATGCTCTGCACAAGTGGCTACTCCTCCCTCTCCACACTCGCTTCCAAACAAGCGACACACATTGCAATGGCTAAAACGTTATTTGCATTGGCTTGAGTTATAGAAGGAGCTCAGAATAAACATCACCAGTCTGGTCTGAGACTCTTTGGATTTGGTCCTTACTCCCCCTCCAAGTGTCTCCCTGAAACTGCTCAGTCCATACTCTCAGGCCTTGTCTTCACTAGGGTTGCCTTGTTAAAGCCTTTCTGAAAGTCCAGGTCTGCTGTATCAACTCAATCACCCTTGTCCACAGGCTTCTTGGCTGCCTCAAAAAGCTCTTCCTCACTCGCAGAACTCAGGGAGTGTAACATTAGCATCACCAACTGGTGCTGTTTTTATGCAGTCTTTCATTCACACCTTTTAACGCTTCAATGAAAGTGAGCAAAACAAGAAATCGCAAGGACTCATGGTACTGCAGACAATGCATGGAGTGCAGATATCTATTGCCAAGGAGGCCTGCGATAATAGCAGGGCTCAAGTCATACTGGAATGCTCCAGAATGTTCTGGAACTTTTGGAGGGAAGTAATAGTTCCAGAAATGCAGTCTTTTTAGTACTCACACACATTGGATACCACTCTATAGGGCCATGCGCTAGGGAAAAAAGAGAAAAATTAATTCAGACAAATGCATCTTGTATTTCAGCAACATACATGCAGCCACGTGCCAAGCCTTAGCCTAAAGAGGCTGCAATTACTGATATAAGGGCACCTGAAGATGACTATGAGCTTGGAAAAAAGACCAGGGGCAGCTACTTACCAAGCTGGGTTTATACCCTGCTTTGCAGAGTTTTGGCCACACTGAGAAACCTCCCAGAGATGCTCCATGTTCACCCCCCATCCTGGATGGCAGCCATAGTTGGTACCTACTTTGCACTCCAATGCAGGTGCCAGCCAGTTCTCTCTGTTGGGTTGGGAGGTGGGGGAAGCAGCAGCTGCTAAGCAGAGCTACTCATTCACACTTTAGCAACAGCTAATGCTCTTCCCACCCCACCAGTGGCAGAGGCTGCTTGTAGTAACAGGACCTTTAGCATCTGGTCAGTGCACCTGTCAGCCGCTTACCTCGTGTTACCTAACGGGGTATTAAATCCTATAGAATGCAAGGCTGGTTGTAGTTCTAACACATTAGCTGGTTGAAGTAAACATCAGGCTTCCCCCCGCAATGAAGTCGTGTTACCCAAAATTTTGATTTTGCAACACATTTTTATTTGAATCATAAAATTAGAAGGACTGGTGCTATCAAAATTAACACAAATTTTCCTGGTATTGCACTGCACTGCTTAATGCAATACATCACTTAAACATGATCAGGCAGGTGAAGAAATTAACTTCATATATAAACAGAATATGTAAAGAAATGGAAAATTTGTAGCACTCTTCTCTAAGCTGGTTCCAAATCTTTTGGAGCTTCTAATTGTAAACACATTGTTCTTTACTTAGATTTTATGTTCTTTGGACAGGGACTGTATTCTTGTTCTGTTTGTGCAGCTCCAAACACAGTAGAGCCCAGCTCCTTGCCAGATGCTCATAGATACTACCACAATATTCATGAATAATAAAAACATGTTGAGTTGGAAGCTGCTGGAAAGGCGGAGCTAACATGAATAGTTAGCATTCTGATCCAAATGTTGTTGCCAGTCAACCAGTGGTTTGGTTTAAACCATTTTCTTAAAGCTTTTTGGAGGTATAGACGGCACTGCAACATTTGTGTACCTTTGTATAATAATCTGTTACAACATGATATCGTTTAAATACCTCTGTGTTCTAAACCCTTGTGTTGAGTTATCCAGTTTATGAAAGTTGATTTATGTGCTTATTTGCAGTCACCCAGCATGGGCACCATGATGGGAGTGTACCTACCATGTATGCAGAATATCTTTGGGGTTATTCTCTTCCTTCGTTTGACATGGATGGTGGGAACAGCAGGGGTTCTACAGTCCCTCCTGATTGTCTTAATCTGTTGCTGTTGTGTGAGTACATGATCAAATGAAGACACTTCTCATGCCAGTTGTGTATGCTTTTACAGTGCCCCGCTAAGAATATTAGCTGCACCTTGTACATGACTAAAAACAGGACTACACCAGAAACGTTTGGCAGTATAGTAATGTCAATTAGGGGTATGATTTGGGGGGGCGATGCTAACCTTTACTATATTGGCAAAAGTCTTAATGTAGTTGCAGTTATAATGGCGTAAAAGTGCTTTTGCCAGTGTAGCTTAGCCTCTGTCTGCACTAGAGTTCTGCTGGTATAGCTATGTTGGTCAGAATGTGGAGGGGTCTGTGGGTGGCAAAATCTTCAGCTGCATCAGTGAATCTGAGCTCTGCAGATGCTTTTATTTAGCTTATGGGGGTTGGTTTTACTAGTAGGAGCTCTTTGCTATTTTAATGTACTGGCACTCTTTTTCTGGTAAAGCACTCCTAATGTCAATGTAGCCTTATTTTGCTTAGGGAAACTGTGTTGTACGACGGTGCTCTGCCACTTTTTCACTGGTATAAACTGTGACTAAACTTGAAGGGTTTCCTGGTGTAGCTATTGGAGTCCTGTAAAGTTTCTCACCATATGCTTTCAGAAGTCTTACTGATAAACTCTCTAGGTCAGGACTCTTTCTGCTAGAATCCAAAGAATGCTTCCTTTGTTACGTCAGGTGCCCTCAATATGACGGGCAGGGAGAGAGAGAGAAGTGCCTTGGGACATTTTGTTCCTCTTTTTTATAGTACAAGTCCCCTGCTTGAAAAATATTTCCAGCTGGGTAGCAGGAGACAACAAGTCTATGCAGACTGATGTTACCTGCTACATTTCCTCATCTATTTCAGCTTCCTTTGTTTCTCTTCCTGCTTGATGATTCTGTTTACTGCTTATACGCAAATTAAATGGAGCATGCATTCTATTGTATGCTGGTGTTAAGACATGGCCTCAACTGAGGTTGGCAAACAGATTTGTCTCAAACATTTGCTGCCAACCTCAGTTTGAGTCATGTGTTAATAACACCATACAATAGAATCTTATAACTTCACACAGAGCAGTGTTGCTAGACATACTTTGTCAGGACAATACTGATCAGCAAATTATGAGTTTTTAAATGATACCTTACAAGGCATACTTTTAACAAAGATTATTATACTAACATGTAGGGTGTGAGTACAGAGGTACATTCTGCCATCATGTGGTGGAACAGAAATTCTGTAAATTCATATTTAAGCCTGACAACTTTTTCTGTTTTACTTATTTTATTTTACAGGGAAAGAATTGTATTTTTGAGACTGTTACTTAGTTAAATATTTCCATTCTCTTGTTCTTCACAGACTATGCTGACAGCCATATCAATGAGTGCAATAGCAACAAATGGTGTTGTTCCAGGTAACTGTAATTAGCAAATTCCTCACTTCAGTCAGAACAGTATATTTCTAATTTATTTTCTACTCACATTTCCTCATTGTAAATACAAATGTAGACATGCAAATCTGTGTGCTAACTAGAAGACTGTGGTTTAATAAATGTTGATTTTTTTTGTTGTTGTTTTCATTGAAATGAGGGGAGGGGATTAGATGAGAAGGTAAACTAACATTTTGACATGTTAAGTGAAAAACTGTATTGTATTTTTTCCAGAGATGCCAACCCTCAATGTTAAAAAATCATGAGCCTCGTACTCCTCCATCCCATCAGATTGGCTTAAAAATTAGTTTAATCACTACCAACATCAAAAAAAGAGTTTTTTTGTCCTTCTTTAAGGCACATTTAGGTCACATTTTCAAACTTTTCTCTGCTACCTGAGGGCTAGTAACTATTTTTAATGAAAGCTGAGATTCTCCCCATATCACATGCATCCTAGAGCTAGGTATTTAAGAGACACCGTGACTTGCTAAAATCATGAGTTGGCAACACAGTTTCCTACCTATTTGGGAAAATAGTTCTGTACTGAAATGTCCATTAAAGTTATGGTCTCATTTTTCTAAGGTTTTTTTTTGCTTTAGATCCCATAAAGATGACCTTCACAGCCCATTGGGGGACTGTTCTTATTCAGGAGTAAGAAAGGTAGTTAAGTGTTTACAAAATGTGAAATCCAGGAACTTAAAACACAGTTCACTCTTCAGAGTGGTGATACTACCTAATTTTCATTGGACATTACGGAGATTTGCACTGCATGTAACTTAGTTCATCCACCCTCTATTTACCCAGTTTGTCTGTGCATATGACTGTTTCTCTTATTTGAAGAGGGTGAGAATATGATTTGTTTTTGAGTCTGACACATTTGAACAGAATGAGAAATTTCAAAATAGAATAAGAATACATTAAATACTACAAGCACTCTCACAGTTTGTCATTGCAAATTATGAGCACACATCTATTTAGTTGTCACCCAAAGTAAAATGTTTAAAAATTTAACCTCTTCAAGTATTAGTTGACAGAAACTAGTAAGTACATTTCTGATTAAAATTGAGCCAAAATATTTGTTAACCTGTATTTCTGTTGAATGCTGCCTAGGTATGTGAGAGCTTTATTTGTTTAGTTTGCTATTGTGTAAACAAAGGTATTTCTGGTGAAGATCTGGAAAAAGTTAGATATGCAGTTCATAACTTTGTATAAATGTTCTGGATTTTATTAAATGTCGAATTCATCATATAAAAATAATCTGGAAAATATCACCCACCTTTCCTGTCTTGTAGCTGGTGGCTCCTATTTCATGATCTCAAGATCATTAGGTCCAGAGTTTGGCGGAGCTGTGGGACTTTGCTTTTACTTGGGAACAACGTTTGCAGGAGCTATGTACATACTTGGTGCCATTGAGATTTTATTGGTGAGTAGTTAAGCTTATGTGGCAATGCGAGTGTAGAAATTATGGTAAAATTCCTGCCTCATAGAATAGAAATTCTTCTCATTTTGAAGGAGCGTAAAGGGTGGAGGCTTACATTTTCAAAAGTGATTACTAGGTGCCATTTTTGTTCTTTTCTAATGACCTGACTTTCAGAAAGTGCTCAGTGTCCACGCTCTGGAAGTCAGATCCCTTGAAGATGTCCCATTTTGGGTAACAAGAAATAGAGACTTGCAGAATCACTATTGATGTTTGAAAATGTAGGTTGAAGTGTGACTTACTTCAAACCATACTGTGAGCCAGTGGCATAGCTAAGATTAGTTAATTGTATTCATAAATGTAGAACTACAAAACTGCCCATATTGACTGACTGACTTTCTACAGCGTGAAGGGTCCTAGCTCAATATATTTTGCAAATAGAGGCTTGATTTATACTGAAATGAATTTACTGTTTATATAATGTTTATTTAAAATGGAAACAAATGGCAGTAAGTGAAAGTATATTTGTAACTCTTGTTGTCTTACTGCAGCCATTTAGTGAACTTCTTTTTTTTCCTATTTCAGACCTACATTGCTCCACAAGCAGCAATTTTTCATCCCACTGGTGCCCATGATACATCTAATGCTACACTGAACAACATGCGAGTTTATGGAACCATTTTCCTCACTTTTATGGCTGTGGTGGTTTTTGTAGGAGTGAAATATGTCAACAAATTTGCTTCTCTCTTCTTGGCCTGTGTGATTATATCCATATTGTCCATTTATGCCGGAGCTATCAAGTCCATCTTTGATCCACCTGCATTTCCGTAAGTAATCTTGCTGGATGGGTTTGTCAGCCTGAACGTCAGAAATGTCTTTGGTTGCAATTTGCAAATTGATTCAGGGGAAGTTATTTTAAAATCACCCAGCAAATATGGCAACACATAGATTTTATAAAAATATTTACTTTATGAATGATACATTTTCTGTTGCAGTGAGCTTTTTGATTTCAAGGTGTTCTGGTTTCTGTACGCAGAAGCCCATGTTAAAAGGCTCCTTAGCTTAAAATAAACACATTGTTATCCTTGACCATGTTTAGCCAGGGCCACTGAGATGTACAGGTTAAAAAAGATAGCTGGAAGCTGACACTTTTCAGTCTGTTCCCCTTCATACAGAAAGAGCGAGCCAGATACTCTAGACACAGCATACACTTTCCTTGATTATGCAATGCAGTAAGGGTAGCTTAACTTGACAAATTCATCTGCCACTGGTTATCTAGGTTTGGTCAGTCTCTGCCTCAGGTGGCCCCATTACATTAGTATCTGAGGACCTCACAGTCTTTCATGTATTTATACTTTACACACCCCAGTGAGATGGGGTAGTGCGCTTAGAGAATTGAATTTCATAGAGAACTGAGGCACAGAGAGACTAAGAGATTTGCCCAAGGACACATAGAAAGTCTATAGCCGAGGAGGAGATTGAACCCAGATCTCACAAGTCCAAGGCTTGTGCCCTACAATTCTTTCCCTCCATCTGTTCTAGATCCCCTCATGGAGCAAGGGGGACCAGGTGGCACATGCCCTTCAGATGCAGCTGATCTTCAGACCTGCCCTCCCCACAGTCCGACCTGTAGCCTGGAAGCGGGTCACTGAGGGGAAAGGAAGAGAGAAATAAGTGATGAAATAACCATTTTCACTTGGAAATTTGTAAAGCGAAACAACATAAAAATGTACATTCCTGGTTCTGCTGCTCAGGTCCTTCTCTAATCTGGAAAATGTTGTTAGGGGATAGGACCACTTTAGAATCCCACTGTAAGAAAAGGGAAAAGCTAATTTTCCAAGTAACATCGGATGTGAGTAAACATCTTTGCTTAGAATGTGGTTCTAAATGATTCTCTCATTCTCTTTCCAGGATTTGCATGCTGGGCAATAGGACTCTGACAAGAGATCATTTTGATATTTGTGCCAAAACAACAATTGTGGGCAATACCACTGTGGCCACCAAACTTTGGGAACTCTTCTGCCATACTTCTAACTTAACCGCTGATAACTGTGACGAATATTTTCTGCTCAACAATGTTACAGAGATAGCAGGAATTCCTGGAGCTGCAAGTGGTATTTTAAAAGGTATGATACAAAGTACTGGTGGATCAAAGGAAATCATCTGGTTGAGAGGCATTTAGAGCAGTTGAGGTGGATTGAGCTGCTCTATGTTAGTAGAGAAAAAACACTGAAAAAATCTATTTACAGTTAAAAAAAACTCTTTTGAAGAAAAGTGTTCAAGTGCCTCAAGGTGTAAATGGTGTTAATCACTTTTCTACATAAATGCTTAGCCCCCATTCTACAAAATTGACTGAATTAGACCAGCACATCTGATATTTGCAATAGAAGCTCAACTATAGTAATAGAATAAGGTGAATTAACAGGTGCATACTATGTAATTCTTCAAAACCAGGATATAATGTCTATGTTGATGTTACATACTGAGATTTATAACATATTAGATTCTAGCTGGAAGGATAGAAGTGTATGTATGAAGGTGATTTATCTCTGTTCTTACTCTCTACAAACTAATCACAAAGCTACAGTATATAATACTACAAAATGTTCTTTACAGAGAAGAATTAATGGGAAAATTTGCTATATACAGGTGATGTATATATGTTCATGAAGTTCCTATTTATCAAGGAAGATTAGCATAGTTCTTAAGACATATGCACAGCTTATTCCATGCAATGTCCAAACATTAGTTAAATACAAATTAATACAATGTTATAATGCTTCCATTTCCTAGGGAATAAATTTACTTCCATCCAGGAAATCTGGGCAGTGTTACCTCTTTAAGTTCCCTGAGTTACTATGTATATGTATGCTCTTCCATGTAATATGCCTAATATATGCAGCTATGCTAAATTTATGTTTCTTTGGTTAAACCAAATGTATTTAAATAGTAAATTAAAATGGTATAAGTCAGTTCATTCACTTTATAGAATCAAAAAATAAATGTTGAATAGACCTTTGTAGGTAGCTGATTTGTATGGTGATAATCCAAACATGTTCATTGCTCTTGTGAAAAGTTTGGATGAAAATACAATGGAAACATTTTCCTTTATGGAAGTTTTATGTGTCTACTTTTGTAATTGTTGTAACCCACTAAGTTTCACTTTAGCATTGTTATTGTTTGGAGTAGGTCATTAAGAGTTGAGTAAGTTAGGTTGGGGTTGATTTGTATTTGCTACTTGTTTCTTGTGGTGATAACTCCTCTTTCCTGGGTTCCTATTGCCCCTTCTCCTCCCTCTTCCCCCCAGATAACCTGTGGAGCAATTATATGGAGAAAGGAGAGATACTGGAAAAAGCTGACCATCCATCAGTTGATGTACCAGGGCTTAAAAGCAATCTTCACCTTTATGTGTTTGCGGATATAGCCACTTCATTCACAGTACTAGTTGGAATCTTCTTCCCTTCGGTGACTGGTGAATACTGGGAAGGGGTTTTGTGGACCTTTAATCCACTTTCTTTGATCTCTTGTGGTGTTTCCAAAAACATTTTCTTAAACTGATATGTATATTTAGGTATCATGGCTGGTTCAAACAGATCAGGAGACCTCAAAGATGCACAAAAATCTATTCCTGTTGGAACAATTCTTGCTATTGTCACCACGTCACTTGTCTGTATCCTTTTAAAGCCAGAACAGAATTCCAGCACATAGTGACTCAACTGAACTTTATTATGATTTGTGTTCCAGGTTCACTGCACTAATTATAAATACCACTCTATGATAGAGTGCTAGGCAAGAACAGCTGAGTTGGCACTCTGGTTATGGCAGCTTCAGCAATGCAGAATGGAGCTGCATAAACAGAGCTGTGCCTAATTTGTGGGTGCAGCAGAGCTGAATGGCTAATTAAACCATTAGGTAAAGGCGACAATAGGCATAGGAGGAAATGGAAAGGGGGAAGCAGGCAACAGGGAGAAGAGAGATTGTTCTTCCCTTCTTGTTACAGGGGCTCCCTAAGACTCTAAGAGCAGAGATGTAGATAGTATGAAGGTGTTGGGAAACCACACTGTAAATAACCACACAAGGTGTTTGACCAGCACAAGGGGTTCTGAGCAGCTTGTGGACTGGATCAGAGCCCAGTCACACACTGCAAATATTACATGTCAATGAGAAAACATAAACACTGGTTCAATTGAGAGTATATGTAACATCCTCCCCTTTCTGCCTCTGCTTTCTGGACGCTGTTCTTTGTACCTTTAATAAAGCTCACTGACAGTCTGGTGTCTTGGGCCGGCAGAATCCAGAAATCCACTAACAACACTAACAGCTGGTAAGATGGGGGGGAAAGGCCTTAAATGAAAGACTTTCTAGATCACAGTACCTTTTAAAATAAACAGGGTTTTAATTTTGTGTAGAGGGAGGGCAGTATGTGCTGTCTAATATTTTGAAAGTGAACATCTGTGTAAAAGGGCAAGTAAGGAGCATCAGAGTAGCCAGAGATGGCAAGATGCAATAGTTACATTGTTAAATAAGAAATAAGCTCATTGCTGGTAACTTGTTAACAAGCTCTTCTGCAAACTGCATTTGATCCAACAGGGCTCCTGAACTGTAGTTTGCATTGGAAATGAACTTGTTTTTTGCATGTTTCTGCCAAATTGCAGATCAAGACAGAGCCCTTTGCCATCAAAGGGGCGTTGTACCTCATGTCATACTCCTTCTGTCTTCCAGACTACTCCCATGTCATGCTTTTGGAACTGACCTTTTTGTGCCAGTTGTTGGTTTATATGTTGATTTAATGGGACAGTCCGATGACCAACTGGCCTAGCGGTCAGGCAGTGACTTTACAGGTTTATGGTGGCCTACTGATCCTGGAGGATGCGGTGGCTATTTGCACTCAGCCTCGATCTCTCTTCAGTTCTGCTGTTACAAGGGAGCGGAGGCAAGGTAGGGTGACTCAGGTCCACTCCACCCACTCCCCACCCAGGCCTCCATGGGTTTGTCAGGATGTCCAGATCAGTTATTAATCTGCCTAAATTACTTTCCCTGGGTCACTTTCTTCTGTTCTTCATCGAACACCCGGTGTCCCAGGCTGCTCTACTCTAGGTGTTCGGTGCTTCCTTGCGCCGAGATTGGAGATTTGAGTCGCAGTCTCACGCATGGCTCGAGCCCCCGTCAGTTCCTTCTTAACTGCCCATGGTTAGAGATGGAGTCTCGCAACACTCTCCTCATACCTCCTCATAGTTAGAGAATAGCCTACACTTAGCTTTTTATCATTATTTACTCAGTTTTATTCAGTTTTCCGTTGTTTCTCATTACCTATTAAAAAAAAAAAAAGTTACGCAAACCACTTCAATGACGCCGGGGTCTCTGGGCTTTAAAAGGTGCGCTTACTGCAGGGACATGATGCCTGTCTCTGATGGACATTCCCAATGCATTTGTTGCCAGGGAGAGGAGCACAATGCTCAAAAATGCTACCACTGTAAAAATTTGAAGGCAAGAGCAAGATGGGACAGGGAACTGAAACTAAAAATGATACTGTTAAAAAACTCTCTGCGACCAGCATTGGATCCTGGGCATAAAACGTCGCCTCAGGCACAATAGAGAGAGTCTAGGAAGTGGGCTTTGACCCCATCCAGGAGCCCCCTCAGAAACAAAATGTACCGCCAAAACTAGTGGATATTATCAAACCGCTTGGTACTGTAGCTGACAAGGCACCGAAGGACGGACATCCTGGTGTAGAGTCGAGGTCCAAAACACTGACTTCCTCTTTATCCGAGTGGCAAACCCCCGCACCATTGGAAACGCTGAAAACCAACTCGGTACCGACTGACCACCTACATCAGCACCTTCAACAGCACCGAATATAACCACGGCGCCAAACGAAGTGTGGTCTTTTTAGTAGCTGTAACCTCGGCCAGTCCTGCGGGTGAACTGTCAGCACTTATGGCTGACCCCCCATACGTGATTTTCCATCCAGATAAAGTAACATTATGCACTCACCTGAAGTTTATTCCCAAGATTAACACTTCATTCCATAATAACCAAGAAACTAACCTACCAACGTTCCACCTGAAACCACACGCAGACAGACGTGATGCAACTATGCATGCACTGGATATGAGAAGGCCTTAGCCTTTTACCCAGACAGGACAAAGTCGTTCCGGAAGACACCAAAACTGTTTGTATCTATAGCAGAGCGATCAAAAGGACAGTCTGTGTCCTCCCAGAGGCACTCTAAATGGATAAAGGACTGCATAAAAACTGCATATTCCTTGACTAATACTCCAATCCCAGAGCATATCAGAACTCATACCAAGGGGGTATTATCAACAACCACAGCTTTCCTTAAATATGTCCTTCTCAAGGACACGTGCCGCAGCTACCTGGAGTTCTGTACACACATTCACGAAACATGCGCTTTTTCAAATACGCAAATCAGACACTGCCCTAGGGGCTTCAGTCTTCTCAACCATTGATCACACAACATCCACAGTAACCCCGCTTCCAGCACAGGGTAACTGCTCCGTAGGCACCTAGAGTGGAGTACCCAGGGACACCACTCGATGAAGAAATGAAGGTTGCTCACCTTGCAGTAACCAGTGTTCTTCAAGATGTGTGTCCCTGGGTATGCTCCACTATCTCCGCCCCCTGCGGTGTTCTGCGAGGCTCCACGGTTGAGAAGGAACAGACGGGGGCTCAAGCCATGCGCGCATGGCTCAGGTCTCCAATGGCGTCTCAAGGCAAGCTGTGCGTGCACAACCCAGAGCGGAGACTGCTACTCAAATCTCCGATCTCAGCGTGAGGGCACACCGAACACGTAGAGTGGAGCATACCCAGGGACACACATCTCGAAGAACACTGGTTACTGCAAGCTGAGCAACCTTCGTTTTGAGGCATGGTTGCTGGCTTAGACTTCCCTGGGCCTGTTAGTGTCCTGTTCAAAGAGTCTGGTTTAGGGTTTTCGGCTCTCACTGGTGAATTTTGAAGTATAAATCTAATTGAATTAGAAGCATTACCATGTCTTGTTAATCCACTCTTTCTTAAATTGAATTGTGAAACAACAATTTAATTATTTATGTCTCTTAATTATTAAAGATATGTATGTTTATTGGGTGTTAATAACTGACTGTTCTTTGTACCTTTCATGACCATGGTACCTGATTATCCATGTCATAGAGGATATCACAGTATCATAATCATTTGCACAGGGACAAATATTGAGCTTTAATGATGTTAAATACAATTCCATTGATCTGCCATGTCTAAATAAAATTACCTTCCTTAATGTACTGTGTACTCAAGACTTCAGCAGTGTGTTACTATTTGGAGCCTGCATAGAGGGTGTTGTTCTTAGAGATAAGTAAGTGATGATATATTTTGCCTATAACATGGGTAGGGGAAGTTGTGCCCTGCTTTTGGCCAATGAATGGTTTTTCTTTGCTTTCACCTTCACCCTTGGTTAGAGCTGCCTCTTAGTCATATCTGCATTCAAAATGTAAAGACTGTGTTGATGGGATGCGTTCTATTTGTGCAACTGATTCCTTCAATCTCTCCAATTCCTCTGCTTGTGTGACTGGTCCCTCCAAACTCTAGCGGAGTAGGGCCGTCAGAGGAACATTCTACCCATTTTGTTTTACATCACAAGTTTCTGTTTGAGTTCCAAGGGGTACTAGGTTCCAAGATAAATTTCTTGCCATGACAGTTGACTTTTTAGAAAATCAAAAACACACTAATGTTCTCAGAACACTTAGTTTCCCATTTGTTCATTTATTCTCTCTTTCTGCTGCCTTCCTAGAGCTAGTGGAATTTTTTCCTTGCAAATATATTTTTGATGAATTCAGCCGTTTTTCCTTCTAAGAAACTTCTTTATTCCTGCAAATGTATTGACTATTTGTGAGAATTTGTCTAATAGCATAGACAAGCCTTGGCCAATGTGATTTTAGCAGATAGTTGTTAAAAATATGCTCTCTGTTACTCATGGGGAGCATGGGCACAAGTTGGAGGATACTATTTTTTCTATGTTGATTGAATGACTGAAACTTTTAATGCAGAATAACTGCTTATGTGTTCTTGCTCACATAAGGGTATTCATATGAAGGACTGCTGTTTCCTGTAAATGCTTTTGATTGAAATCCCTCTTGGGAGTTAAAAATAAAAAGGGGATATGACTGTGGTCAAACCCAAGCTGCCATTTGCAATTAGAAAGATGTTGCCAAGTTTGAGGATCACATTTCTCACCCCCAGGTTCTTAACCCTGTTAATCGAGTAATTCTAGCTATCCTAATGTTGGACTCTGCAAAGAGCATTTCTGAAAGTTCCTATGACCAGAGGCCTTTTCTCAGTGGATAAGCAGTGAACTGCTTGTTAATTAAGGTCGCACAAGGCTACAGTCTGGTTGAAAAGGTCTGTCGTCATCATCACTGAAGCTCTCTGCATGAGTCTGATACTGGAGTGTTGTACAACCAATCGATCATTGTATGCAAAAAGACTTAGGGCAGAAAAACATAAGTAACACTGGTTGTTTAAATAAATGGTAGAGCTTGGTTAACAATAGGAATCTTATAAATAACTTAAGAGAGAAGCGAGTTTTCAAGTGGCTGTACTTGGAAAATGGGTTGAGCTTTCTTTTCAGTAGTGATCAGCGTGGTGTGTGTGTGGGGAGCGGTGAGGGGGAAGGTCACTTGGGCTGTTGACTCATATTTCTCCCTGTATTGCAGCTTTTTGTTCAAGAAGTTGCCTAAAATGTTGGTTTAAAGAAAATCTGACAACATGCTTTTTGTTTGCTTACACTTGGGCAGGATGGACTTTGTCAAAATGAAATATGAAACTGCCTAACCTTTCTTTATCCTGCAGGTATGGTGATGCAGTGAACAAGAACTTAGTGGTGGGCACGCTCTCTTGGCCCTCCCCTTGGGTCATTGTGATAGGCTCATTCTTCTCTACCTGTGGAGCAGGGTTACAGAGTCTCACAGGAGCCCCACGACTGCTGCAAGCTATAGCCAAGGACAACATTATTCCTTTCTTATGGGTTTGTAAACATTATAGAACATTCATTGTGCCGAATGCAGCATATACAAACACTTGGCCTAGCCAGTTGGGTAGGGTTATGTTCCTGGAGACTGATAGAAAGAATTTGGAATAAGTAGATGTAGTTTGCAGATATCAGAAACCTGATCAGTGATTTGCGGGCTGGTTATACTGAAACCAGGACACTAAACTTCAAGCTCCCAATCCGTATTCTAAGCCCACCAGCCCCGCTACTGACCCTCCCTACTCTTTGAGCTGGTGTGAGGAGGAGTGGGGCAAATGCAACTTCTGAGATTCTTCCAGCCCCTCTCACGATGGGATAGTTGGGGTTGGAGGTTATCTCTCATCCCTTCTTCAGTGTTTTTGCCAGAGCTGAGAGGAATCTCCCTTTGCCCTAGTTAAGTTTCATGTGTTGACGAAACAGCTTCAGTCACTCTGTAGTTGTTGTCTGCTGGTTGCAGACCACTTCTGCCTCTTCTCTGACATAGCTTGTCAAAATCAGGGAAAGGCTTTTCTTCCTGGAAATGGGAGATTGGACAACTATTCCCCACTCTAAAACTGTCTTCTAATTTGTCTTTTAAAAGCACAAAGATTTTTCCCAGTCTGCCCCTTTAAGTGAAGATCAGTGTAAAAAAAGTCAGGTGTGTGTTGAAAGGAGATTTTGGATGAATATTGTTTGAATCATTAAGGAATCTGACATCAAATTCAATGGGGTGGTGAGAGGGAGTAGGGGCTAGCTGGATTCCTGTCCGGCTCCTTCAGTGAAAGAAAATCCTCTCTCCCACCTACCCAATGCTATTTTTTAAATGGAAAATCGATTGTATTTTAGAATGTTACTGACCATATTTGCAAAGCAGTGCCAAGTTGAGCTGTGAATCAAGTTTGATAGCACAAATAAACAATCTTTTTCTTTTTTGGTTTAGGTTTTTGGTCATGGGAAAGCAAATGGTGAACCAACGTGGGCGCTTCTGCTAACAGCATTAATTGCTGAACTTGGAATTCTTATAGCTTCTCTTGATATGGTGGCTCCCATTCTGTCCATGTAAGGAGCAAAGTCACTCTTGCAAGATAGACGTGGCATGCTTCTGAAATCTGTTCTCTTTGTTACAATGTAGAACCTCTGTTTAGATTAACTCCACAGTTACTGGAACAGATGTCCCATTTTTTTAGGACTACATGACCTGACATCCACCTTAATTAACATGTAAACTGTCTTGCCTCTGAAATATATCATGAGAGAACATTCTTTCTGCCAGAACTGGGTTTGATTTTCCTTTAGAAAACTGTATTATGTTTGATGCTCAACAATTGGACAGAGGGAATTTGGTTAAATGCATTTGGAAAGAGTCTCTTATCTTTACATCTAATCTGTATGAATAGTTTGGACCCATCTTTAGTAACAAATCAGAGGTTTAGCCTGTTGTGGGAAAACATGTACTGGTTTCGGTGTTATGTGAGAGACCGTCAGACCTTTCCATTATTACAGTTAGTGTCAGAAACTAATGTGTGCTAAATTGTTCCTTCTCTATAGGTTTTTCTTGATGTGTTATCTATTTGTTAATCTGGCATGTGCAGTACAAACCCTTCTAAGAACTCCAAATTGGCGGCCACGATTTAAATATTATCACTGGTAAGCAAATGACTCTGTATTCTTTCTAGCCCATATTCTGCAGACTTCTAAGGGGATTTGGAAGACTGTTGTTAACCCTTCATAGGAGGGGAACAGCTTCTTGAGGATGTTACAGTATTTTCTTCTGCTAATCACAGCACAGAGTGTTTCTATAGCTGGGTTTTTGTAGCTACCCATGAAGGCACCTAGTTTTTGAATTTGGTTCTTGGCCACCTTCTGGTGGCTGAGAAAATGGAATGATTTTGCTGTGCACTGGGGCTATCAGGAGAGACTCAGTTGAGTCTGCTTGATTTCTTCCATCCATCTGGTAGCAGTCAGGGAGGCAGGAAGGAACTCCTTTGTTGAGTGTGGAAGAGAATTGTAATGTTTAACGTAGTAATAATGTCATCCCTGCAACAGAGTATGACAGCAATGGTGACAGCGGATATAGGTTGCTTTTTATTCCATTTGTTCAGAAAAGACCAGGAGAGAGGATACAGAAGGTGAGAAACTTTACGGGGAAAAGCAGTTAAAATAACCTATAGGTTTGTCGTAGATGCTGAAAGATTCTGTCTCTTTTTTCCTCGGGTACTTGCTAATATTTATTTTTTTCCACTCCCAGGGCTTTATCATTTTTAGGCATGAGTATTTGTCTTGCATTGATGTTCATTTCATCCTGGTACTATGCTCTGGTGGCTATGCTTATTGCAGGCATGATCTACAAGTACATTGAATACCAAGGGTAAGTATGTTCAGAAGGAACGGGGCAAGGGGAGGCTTGGACTGACTTCCTATGTAATGGTGGGGGACATAAATGCGCCCTGCCTTGTGTCTGTGATATTAGTTTCTTACATTAGGGGGCTTCTGCAGCCGTGTTGTGGTGGTGATTCTATAAAAAAGTTCTGATGAGATCAGAGTGTGTTTCCTGGGCAAGCCTCTGCAAGATGTTTCTTGAAATCTAAGTGACAGCAGCAATGGAAGGCCTATTTTGGGGATCTAGTTTTCTGCTACCCTTTATCTCCTTGATCTTTGACTACTTCCAGCCATGGAGGCCTGAACACAGCCCTCTCCTGAGCCATTCCACTTGGCTCATAAAGTTGGCCAGGTGGTAAGAGTTTTTAGAGAGAAGGGAATGCTGTTTTTGGGTAGAGAGAACCAACACCCACACTCAGCCTTGCTAGGGGTGCGTTAGATTGCTCTTCTCAGTCTGTTAGACTGGTGGGTTTGGTTGTGTGACTTCATTTTCACAAATCATCTGATGAAGCATGTGTGGTTCATGCATGATGAAGGAAATCTCAACCACAGACGAGAGTGATTTATAAATTAGGCCTAGAAGACTTCAAGCTCTGTCTGATGTGTTTGCTGGAAGTACATCTTGCATTTCAGCTCCGTGAGTACATTATGTTGGGATGCTTATCCATAAATTTGTGGTAAAGTAGTTGTGATTTCAGTGCAGGAGCAAAGAAGTTAAACACAACTTTGACTCAGTTGTCTTGGGGTTAAACAGGGACTATGGATTTTTCTCTCATTACAACAGGTGATTTGACCTCACCCTCCTCTATGTGCTGTTCCCCAGTGTTTGAATCCTAACATCTATTTTGATTTGCTGTTACAGCCTGACCTGATCCTATGTCATACACTCCCCTGCATTTAATTTCCTCCCATTCTGTAAGTTTCCCATCTTCAAAGCGTCTGACGAAGTGGGATTTTCTCCCACGAAAGCTCATGCGATAAATAAATCTGTTAGTCTTTAAAAGTGCCACAGGACTCTGTTGTCTTTCTACAATAGACTAACACGGCTACCCCTTTGGAATTTGACAACTGAAATAGTTCTACCTAGATCTTGTATATCATTGTTCATCAGTAGATCTCAAATTGTGTATTCACTAAAATATGTGATTCTTTGCAGTGCAGAGAAGGAATGGGGTGATGGGATTCGGGGTCTGTCACTCAGTGCGGCCAGATACGCTTTGCTAAGATTGGAGGAAGGTCCTCCCCACACCAAAAATTGGAGGTACGCATTTTGGATATGCAAAATTCAGATTTTGCTGAGCATTGATTGCCTGTGCAGGATTCAAAACAATGCCCACAACTGACATGCAAGTAATTAGCTTGATCGTGGATAGGAGGTTTGCTGTCTTAAAACACAAAAGACATTTAAGACCTCAATCTTTTAATGGAAGTGAATGCATGTGAGTAAATTCCTACACATTTCATGTGGAATGCACACAGCCGGTGGGAGGTATTTTGTGTTACATTAACTTCTCTGTGGGGCCCTGCAATGGCAGAGCAGCACCTCAGCTTGCCTTGGATGTGGATGGAGTCTTGGTTTCGGCCCTTTATAGGCTAGTTCAGAAATTGGAACTGGAGGATGACTCACAAGATCTGTGATCCCAGGGATGCAGTGGCCCTAATATCCTCTCATAGCAGCACAGAGGTTGCTGCTGTGGCTCCAGCCTTAAAACTGGAATGATGGTCAAGGATCTCTTCCCTTGACCCTTAATTAATTTTGAGAAGGGTTCTACATGCAACAGCCAGAAAACACCATGGCTTAAGGGGTGAGAAATCCTCATTAACTGAAAGCTAAGCATTTACTCTTCTATGACTTTCATATCTGCAGTGCATGGCTCAATCTAGTGTCTGTTATGCTGCTGTCTGCCTTAAATAATACATACAAAATCCTACGAATCACATGACTATATTACTCATAGCTGCATGTTGAAAAAAGAAAATCCAGATGTTGACAATGTCAGGCTGAAGTTGCATGTATCTCACGTGTCAGAATAAGGTGCACTTCATTTGTCTATTTGGAATATAATTTTAATTCCCATGTGTTTGGTACATAGTATCCACATAGACATAAAATGTAGCCTTTATTGCACAAAGAAACATCATATGCAACATACTTTTTCTTGGGCAGCTCTCGTTTCCTGTAAGTAAAATGCCAATGCACAATTCTGCGTGCCATCTCCACTATGCTGCGTCAACAGGAGATGCTTGCTGGTTGACATAGCACTATCCTTTTTGTGGAGTTGGTTTTACTAAATTGACTTCTGGATCAATTGAGTGAGTCTTCACTTCTGTTCAGTCAAGCCATATAAATTGATCTGATGGCAGCAAATTTGCTGCCAACAGAAAAGACATATCCTAAGACTAGTAAAATCTTTTCTTCAAAATCACACAGAAGAATCTCCAGACGGTGTTCCAAATCTTTGTCTAAAAGAAAGAAAATATTTATCATTGCACTGCTAGTGCCTAAGGTACAGAGATATATTTCACCATTGTTGGTAACAGTGGTAATGTTAAAACATAATTAAGATAACTAATGAGGCAAACATTTTTTAAAAGGTTTTATAAGAATAATCCTGACTGCTTTTTCTTTTCCTCCAGGCCTCAGTTGCTGGTGCTTCTGAAATTAGATGAAGATTTGCATGTGAAGTATCCGAGGCTGTTAACATTTGCTTCTCAGCTGAAGGCTGGCAAAGGTTTGACTATCATAGGAACAGTGATCCAAGGAAATTTCCTGGAGAGTTATGGAGAGGCCCAAGCTGCTGAACAGGTAGGTGCTTTCCATACTGAAAAATTATAAAAACAATTTTACAAAATTTTAGTCAAATGTTTATTAAACTTTGTGGAAAGGAAAGCGGGCTCCGGTAGAGCAAAGCCCTTAAGCACATGAGTAGTCTATGTTGACCAAAGTGCCTAAGGACATGCTTAAGTGCTCTGCTGAATTAAGGTCTGAAGATCTAAAGACCACATCAAGGCTGGTGCATTAAATTCTAGATCTTATGTATATACATCTCTAACTCATTTAACAGGATGAATTGGTACCAAAGTGATGAAATTAATGTTTTATTAAGAGATGATGTTTTCTGTAATTTTCTGAAAGGATCTAGAAATATCACAGTAGCTGTCGGTTATTATGAACCCACCATATTTGCTGTATTTTGCCTATTCTGTGTAGTGGTAGAAGACCTGTAGAATCCATTGCTCCCTTTCTAATGCTTAAACCTGACATTCACGCTTGCTTAGTCATAGCATACCATAAAATTCACCACTCCCCAGCAGCTTTTGAAGAGGTGGGAGACAGTACTTTGAAAATGGAAAACCAATTCATATATTTATGGGATAACATTTTGCCAAAGGTGAAATTATTGTTCTGTTTATTTCTTACAAACTTGGTATAAAACCTTATAGCTTATGAAGCCTTATACTACATATGATTCTTCTGTCCTTCATTAATCAAAATAGGGCAGTAAACTTTTGCCCTTGATGAGTATATTCAGATTACAGTGTGAACATGCATCAGAAATATATTAATCCATTGATATAGAGGACCTGAGCTCATTTTAAATGAGAATTTGTTTCCTTTGCCTGTCTTCCAGACTATTAAGAACATGATTGAAATTGAAAAAGTGAAAGGATTTTGTCAAGTAGTTGTAGCCACTAAGGTTCGAGAAGGAATTGCCCACTTGATACAGTCCTGTGGACTAGGTGGCATGAAACACAACACTGTGGTTTTGGGCTGGCCATATGGTTGGAGACAAAGTGAAGATGCAAGAGCCTGGAAAACATTTATAGGTTAGTTTTAATGTGCCATCTGGTTAGATACCCAGAACTAAGTTCTGTGTGCTCCTACACCTGCTATATTTTTCATTGTACAGATTATGTTGCAAGTTCAGCATAGCTTTCCCATTGATTAGCGTGACTGTTAACCAAAAAACCACTAACTGACAGATATATGTCTGTGTGCCACTGCAAATGGTTTTAATAAAAACTGTAATCTTTTCCGTTACAATTGCACAAAAGGTGTAAATGCAGATATTTAATGTGAGCAGTGGCTTTATGGGTAAATGACATTTGCTCCTGGAATAGCCTTTTCTACCATAATTTTCTCTTATACTACTATAGAAAGGTGACAGTTGGCTTTCTTTCCCCTCTGTGCAGATACTGTGCGTTGTACAACTGCTGCCCATCTGGCTCTATTGGTGCCCAAAAACGTGTCTTTCTATCCCAGCAACCATGAACGTTACAGTGAAGGCAACATTGATGTGTGGTGGATTGTGCATGATGGAGGCATGCTGATGTTGCTTCCTTTTCTACTGAAACAGCACAAAGTAAGGATGAAAAGAGCTAGATAACCAGTTCATCCGCCTATTACCTTGTCTGCATCTACCCATGGTGTAAACCAATGAGTGAAGATTCCTGTTCACACCCATGTAGGCTGGATTTCTATGGCTTGGAATCAGTCCTAACACACTTCTCCCAGACAGGGCCGGATTAACAGGCCTGAGGGCCCCGGGCTGCTTCCCCCCAACATGGTGGCCTGCGGGTGGGCATTGTGGTGTGGGGGGAGGAGGGGAGGCTGTGGCCAGAGGGTGCTCCCCCCAGTCCTAGTCTGGCCAGTCTGACCCCAGGGCCAGTACTGGTTTGCACACAGCACAGTTTCCAGTGCAGCCCCACTAGGACCCTGGAAGGCTGCACTGGAGCACAGGCCATGCACTAATCAGCCCTGCCCCCCGGGTGGAGTACACAGGCACTGGTCCACCCTGCCCCTGGACAGAGCAGGAGTGCAGAGCCCAGCCTCTGGCCCCAGGGACCTCCCACTCTCCTCCACCACCCTGTGCCAGCAGGGCAGGAGTGCTCAGTGCTCCCCCAAGCCTTACTAATGCTGAGTGGGGGGGCGGATCAGCTAGGGGCTTTAGGGGCTGGAGCCTGGGGCCCCCTTTAGACAAAGAGGAGGAACTTAGGTTTCCTGAAGTGAAAGGAGTTCAGTCCCTCTGTCACCAAGAGAGTTGTTTAAAGCAAGAAGATGTAAAAACTCTTTAACTAGTATAGTGTCTTTTAAAAATAAGGCATTATTTATGCCCACTATAACCAAAATGTTGTGATTTTAAAATACAGTGCCCTTGGGTTTTCTGGGAGGTAATGGAGCCTTGCATTTTTGATGACTTTTTCCCAGTTTGTCCTACGCTGGTGAATTGCAGGTTTCCACTTAGGATGGATGGATGGGAACATATTAAGCCTGCTGAAGCCACTTGTGCTTTGGCCAGTGAAACATATCAGCAAATGTAGGGGCTGTCATTTGGTTTTGTCGTTACAAGACTGCAAGAAAAAAATTCATCTCCTTCACCCGCAAACCTTGGCATATAACACATCAAATATTTAAGTTTATTTTCTGTGACAATTTAAAAGAATATAAAGATCATAAAACACCTCAGAAGAATGAAAGGTGTCAAGGTATTGTGGCATTCTGAGCAGTGGGTAGTCCAGGGTGAAAGAATAATTTTTTATGAGGTATTCACACACCCCCCCCCCCCAAACCTAGAAAACAACACACAATAAAACAAAACAAAAAGGTCATGGGTTTTGTCAAGGGACCTAGAAGGGAAAAATGTGCAGGCTCACTAGTGAGAAATCTAACTCGGCTTTTTCTCATGTTCTAATAGGACTGTAGAGCTGGCCTCCTATCGCTTTTCTTTGTTATCTTTATGCTGAAAAAGAAGCTGGATACAGATCTGGGTCCTGCCTTACATTAATGGCTCATTAACCATGTTTGTTAAAGCCATGCTTGATAGTCGTCTCTGTTTGTCAACACAATGCATCAATAGTGTTCCTAAATGATGCTTGATTTCTGTGCTGAGAAAGTCAATAGTACGGAGAAAAAAAATCCACGGAGCACAGTGCAGTAACTTTGTTGGAAAACAATAGTGCTGTATTCATTGTAGTTCTCTTTTGTGCAAAAAAGAAGTTGTGGGGTCAAATGTTTTGAGAATTGCATTTTCCCCCATAGGTCTGGAGAAAGTGCAAAATGAGAATTTTCACAGTAGCCCAGATGGATGACAACAGCATTCAGATGAAGAAAGACCTCGCTACTTTCCTGTATCATCTTCGAATAGAGGCAGAGGTAGAAGTGGTGGAAATGGTAAGAGGTCGATCTCTTTCTCCTTAAGGGTTGAAGGCTAGTAAGTTTTTTAGTTACAGAGATTAATATTTTTCTTATTTCTCCAGCAAAACAGTGACATTTCAGCTTACACCTACGAGCGAACTCTAATGATGGAGCAGAGATCTCAGATGCTGAGGCAAATGAGACTGACCAAAACAGAAAGGGAAAGGGAGGTATGTCATATTCACTATAGAAGGAGCTAAAGTGGATGAATCCAAATGTTGTTCCTAGTACATTTCCAGTCCTTTATATTGCATAGTAAGTCCTTCATGAATTAATACACAGATACCCCCACATCTTGAAGAAAACGAACATTTAGTGTTGCTTTTTCAGTTGCTCCCAGTGAAAACTAGGTTTATTCCTGTCAGTTAACATCTTGGATGCACTTATGGGGCTGTACTGGCAATGCTTTATCCTAGGAAAGAATCAACAGGGTGGTCATGTAAGTTGTGAAAAAGCCCTTTGGCTGTGTCTACACTTGAAAAGTTAGGTCGATTTTATGAAGTCGACTTAATAAGGTCGACTTTAAGTCGACTTAAAGTGGACCTTATTAAGTCAATTTAACAAAAGTCGATTTAACTTTTCAAGTGTAGACGCGGCCCCTTTTTGGGCTTATTAAGTCGACTTACTTAAAAAGGTCCAACTAGGCACTATTCTGTGTCACCACTGGCTTAAGTCGACTTAATAAAGCCAACTTAAGCGCTAGTTCGAATTAAAATGAGGTGTTATTAATTCGAACTAACTTTTCTTTAATTCGACTTAAGAAGCAGCTTAAGTCAAATTAAGGAAAGCCCAGTGTAGACGCGGAGTAAATTAAGTTGACTTAAGCCTCCTTAAGTCGACTTAATTTCTAAGTGTAGATGCATCCTTTGTGCCTTTTCTGTATGACTATGTGGTGTCTAGTTAATTCAGAACTCCACTGTCAGGAGGTTTCTTGTAAGTCTCAAATATTTCTGGTACATGTAATGTCCTGGGTTTGTCCCAATTCATGATGCATCCCGTTTTGCTAGTGCAGGTTTATGTCCTATCTTGGATTCTGGTAGAACAAGGCAACTAGCTCGCTTGGCCACCAAAGCTGTTTTGTATAATTCTGTTCCATATGAGCAGAACCAGAACAGTTCAGGGTTGATCTGGGCTGCCAGGTTCCATACCATTTTACAGTGTCAAGTTCTCTATTTCTCAATATAGAGACATCCCCTTTGGTTCAAATTCTGGTTAAATCATATGTACCACTTACCATTTGGTCTTTGTCAGTGAACTGATCTGGCCCCTCTCCTAAACACAGGTGAAGGGTACTATGAATTGAGAGCTTTTTTTAATTGGTAAAAGGATCTAGAAAGGATAAAATTAACCTGTGAAAGTAGATCTCAGCTTGCCATTTGAACACTTCTTAGGCTCAGCTGGTAAAGGACAGACACTCTATAATACGGCTGGAAAGCTTGTATTCAGATGAAGAAGATGAAGGGGAGACAGTACCTGAGAAAATTCAGATGACATGGACAAAAGATAAATGTGATTCTGAAAAACGGAACCGGAACAGTGCAATGGAAAACTTTAGAGAACTGATCAGTATTAAACCGTGAGTTTCATTGGGTCTATATCTCAGACCACTTTGATTTAAAGTCTTGTGGCTGTACATTGTACCCCATCCCTAATCCCAAAACAACTTGACTTCCTTTAAAAAAAATGTTTTAGTGCTGCGCAGGTCTCTGTCGCATTTAAATGTTTGTGTCCTTAACAGCAGAGTTAGTCACCCTAATGCAGAACTGAGATTAAAGATGGGATATGGCTATGAATAATAATAATAAAAAATTCCCAAGGTTCTAGTATTGGAGTTTATTTGTGTCTTAATGTGGAATGAAAGAATGATTTGTAATCCCTTACGTAACATATGTATGTCAGAGACCATGCAGCACTAGTTTATTGGCAGATGATCATATAACTTCCTGCTAAGAAACTGAGTGAAAATTCCTGAGTGTTTTCAATTCCTATTCATTAGTGTAAATAATTCAAACATATTTTAAAGTTTAGAAAGCAGTAAAAATTCTGTGTTTATGTATTTAAATTTAAACTGATGTACTCTTATCTCTCTTTCATGCTTTCAGAGAGTGGGAAAACCTGTAAGTTTATTTGCTAATTGTTTAAAAACATTTTTCTGTGGATAGTGGTGAGAAGATCTGAAATTCTCTCTAGATTAGAAGGAATAACATTATTAATCTACATTCAACTCCGTGCAATGGGCCTGATCCCGCATGCCTTAATATGTCTTTAAAGGGTGCAAGATTGTCTTTAAAGGGTGCAAGACTGGGTTCTTGATTCTTAGGACAATAGGTACTTAGAAATAGCATAAAGCGAAGTCTGCAAGAGTTACCTTATCAGGACTAAAATCTGGGAAGAACAACTTCAGGTTTGAGCATTTAATTGTGTTTTCAAGAATGGCGTACTCTCATTTTGGCTTTTTGTTATTAAAGGATGCTTGTGATCTTTGGGGCATAAGATCAGATGATGGCAAAGCCAAAGTTCGGGCTATTCTATTGAACAGAAATTCAGGACAGTGCTAACTTGGACTTTCATAGCTCTTTGTAGTTTTCACACAAGCTTAAATATGATACTCAAAGGATCTGGTCATGTTGCTTTTACTGTTCCCAATAGCTTGCATAGCCCCTGAAATGAGATTATTTTCAGGTCCAGTTTTGTCTACAAGTGCCCCCAGTCCGGTTCCCAAAGGAACACCAGGTCCATCAAGGCTTCTTGCACAATGGGGCACAAATGGGGATTGTAGCAGCCTGTGCTGGACTGGAAGAACCACAGTTCAGTGGATTCCCTAGTCTTCCATTGGCTGAGAGGACACTTGGGTCGTAGCAGGCTGCATCAGTAGGCTCAGTAACTTGGGGGAACAGAGAGATTCCTCTTCTCTTCCTTCCTTCCACACAAATTGCTGGTGTCCAGCTGAGGCGAGTAGTTATCCCTAATGATACATCTACACAAGGATAAAAGCCCTATGGTATGGCTCTGGCCCTGACTTGGGCTTGCAGAGCTTGGGCTAAAAATTGATATGTAGACATTTGGTTCTGGGGTGGTGCCCAGCTCTGGGACCTTCCACCCTTGCAGGCTTTTAGAGCCAGGCCTCCAGCCTGATTGTGACTTTCTACACACAGTTACAGGATGGGGTATCAACATATTCAGGATATTTATATCCTCAGAACAAACTCTCATTGGCTGATCATACAAGAGAGGAATCATCCTTTTTCTAGCTGCTCCTTGAGGCTGGGTGACCCATTCCTTACATGCCTACGCCACAGTTACTGGCGTTTCCTCAGCTCACTGGATAGATGCCAGTTTTAGAGGTCACCTTGGAAAAAAAAATGGATTTTTTGGATTTCTGTAGCTTTTCTTCCAAAAGGTTGATTGCAAAAAATAACAATGCCTTCCTCACCTCTTATAGTTAGAGTACAGTGATGTCCAGCCTCTCTTGTCTGTGAGCCCTCTGATCACTGCATGGATGAAACAGAAAACATGCTCACTTTTTCAATACAACATGTGGACGTAGCCTGACAGGACAAAGAAAGTATTCCAAACTGTGCAAGTTGTACCCTATTGTAAATCTTGCTCCTAAATGGTTTCGTGCAGCAATGCCTTGTCTTGTTAGTGCATGTGAGTCACCTCACTGGATCTGCCACTGTTTGTATTTGTATGCCACAGACATGCAATTGTGTAAATCACCACAAGGCAAAAGCTAAAATTAAACTGACTTAAAAACAAAACCAGAAGAGCCTTCAGAAAAGAAATAAGTTCACTACGGCCTGTTATAATTTGTAGCATGTAAAATGGGGTTTTATCCAACCCCCTTCCTTGAAAAACCTGGTTTTGATTAAAAAACATCAATAGAAATAAGTCAGAATTCCTCATCCAAGTTGCAAATGCAAATAGATTTGATTGATTGCCTGTCTCTCTTTTGGGTTTTTTTTTCTTCCTTTTTAACCAGTACTGTGGTAATTTTCCTACTTGAAAGAGATGTCTTCTGGCTGAAAATGACTCCCTGATGCTTTAGTTCTTATTCTGTGTGGATTGGTGTGATGTGGTCTTATTTTTAATGTAATGTAACTGGGACACTTTTTGCAAGGATGTGATTGTTTTGCAGTTCAGAATCAGAAAGTGCACTTCTGAAAACTGGGGGCTAGTTTCAGTGGGCCACCATCAGTTTCTGAGTGCTCAGGGTTGAGGGCTTTTTCTGTGCTTTAGTGTTTTGAGTGGGACAAATTTGGTCAGTGTGGCCTAGGTTGTTTTGCAGTTTGCACTGAGGAATAGGCAGTGTATAGTTATGCTGCTTAAGGACCAAATTGTGACTCAGAGGAAGTAAATTGTGCCAGGCTTACACTCAGCACAGAGACTCATACCTGGCAAGCTGGGTACATTGACTAAAGCATGTGCAGGGGAGCAGTAATGGCTCTGCAGAAACTGCTTTCTCTTCTGTGCTGGAACCTGAGGTATGAGTGGGCCCATTCAAGAGAGGAAGTGAGTGGGGCCTTGCTCCCCTTGTGTGGATGTATAGGGCTAGTGATTTATCCCTCTGGGTAGGTCCTTCTCACATAACGCCCTACCTGAAAGCTCTTGCTGGTCTGGTGGAACACTCCTTAGATTGTAATAAGGAGTTGACTGTGATGTTCACTTCAAGAATTCCAGCTCTACTCTAATCTGAGGTCCCAAGGGATAAACTTGGTATTCTCCACTTTTAATAATGGGTAACCATCCACTCCAGATCTCAGGGTTTTATTCAGGTTGGGTCTGATCCCAAATCTCTTGAAGTCAATGACACTCTTTCCATTAGTTTTAGTGAGTAAATAGATGAGGCCCTCAGTGCATCTGAGTTTGGTGATCTTGCAGATGTCTCTTAAGATGAATTTCTTATCTCCTGGAGTCTCGCAATAGCTTAGGAGAGACAAGGGGGAGCAGTGGAATGGGAAATAAATTAAGTGATGCTTTCAGAACACAGATCACAAACACTGATGGAATAGTATTAGCTCTAAACACATGGAGATACAGATAACTCTAACATCCTTATCTACTTTGAAAATAAAAACTGGAAGAAACTGTGCATGTTTTATTTAAAATATCAACTAACGATACTTAATAGATATGGGTATTACAAGGTACATTTCTAGTGATTTTTTTCCCCCCAATTCAGTTTTACAAGGGTTTTTCCTAATAATATGTATGTGATTCTTCAACAGGAACCAATCAAATGTCAGGAGAATGCACACAGCAGTGAAGTTAAATGAAGTCATTGTAACTAGATCCCATGATGCCAGACTTGTTCTTCTCAATATGCCTGGTCCTCCAAAGAACATAGATGGTGATGAAAACTGTATCCTTTGAAGGAACGCCAAGATTATACACAAAATAAGTCTCTATCTAACCAGGTTCTTATATTTTGCCTATCAAAGATATTTATTTAAACCAAAATAAGTGTAATTTACCTTTCCAGGGGTATGAAAGTAGTAAATTGTGACTGTTTAGATACTTTTAAGGGAAAGTCACCTCTGCCCTTCCCATTCATCTGTTTTGTATCCAGGATGCTTTGCTAACTTTGCCTGTGACAGGGCCTGACCTGTTTTGTCTACACTTATTTCTTAGTTTCATTTTCTCTAATGGGCGGCCTGCCTTCCATAAGCTGTGGGAACAGTAAAGACATTCAGTAGCAGAAGTTTTGCCTACTCCAGAATAAGGCTAAACAATCTGATGTTACTTAGCATGGAAATTGTTTGCTCTTTTAAAGAAGCAGTAGCTGCCATTGTCTTATTGTATTTGAAGCAGCTGATATGAGTGAATTCCTTTACACAAAAATCAACAAGGAGAGTGGGGGGAAGAGGGTAACTCTTATTGATTGACTGGATTCTAAAGATGCACTCAGGTTAATTATACTAACAACAGGTTTACTTCCGACACAGTAGCTTCAAATCTGTCACCTATTTGGTCCTATATTTGGAATTTCATAACAACGGAAATCTAACAAGTCTGATATTTACAACTGTGAACCTGTAGGGGTGAGTAATATGCACTTCCAGAGAGGCTCATGTTTCCAGAGAGCTTGAGAGCATGTTCCTAGGAGGCATAGGGACATTGTCCTCAGGAAATGGTTTTGGAATACGTTCCATGTTATGTAATCAGGTGGCATTTCTAAAGCAGGAAAAATCTTGAGTTTTTGTGTTACGTTGAAATGATATATTTGAGCTTCCTGTGGCCTAAAACTTAAGGAACAAATGCAGCATAGGAGAAATTTCTGGGTAGTATACAACTGTACACTTGTACAAATTGTACAATTTGGCCTAGATTAAAACCTGATGGTGGACATCTCTCCACTCACTCCTGCCCTGTTATAGACCCAGTTCACACCCTGAAAGGAGCAGTGTTTGAAAAAAGTGTAGGATGCGGTTGAAACGTAACTCAGAATGTGGCTGAAGCATCCCCTAAATCTTGCACTTGATGCTTTATTGGTCTACATAGACAACACAGATCTGTCAGATGTGTTACATTTTAGCAGTAAATTAACATCTACAAAGTATATTCAGCCATGAATATGAAAAAGTAATATCAATTCCTTAAAATTTTGCCCATATTATTTAGAACTCAATCTCCCAAGTTTGCAATAGACATACTAGTACATTAATTTTTAAGAAATTTAATGGGATTGTTTAGAGGAATTGCTCAAGATTTTTAGCTACACACAGTATATTAGAAGTCTATTGATACTGTTTTACTGTTCTATGAAAAGGACGCCAGTGACTCTATCTGCATTTAAGTCATAAAATGTCTTTTCTCCTTGACTTTACTGATAAAGATATGGAATTCCTGGAGGTCTTGACAGAGGGCTTGGAGAGGGTATTACTTGTTAGAGGAGGTGGTCGTGAAGTCATCACTATTTACTCTTGATTGAATATAACTTTCTGCACCAACCCACATTTACCTTCTTGATGACAAAGGGCATTCTAGTTTTAAATGGAGAAGAAAATAGGTTCTCTTTCTCCTTCCCCAAACATACACACACTTTCCATTGTCCATTGCCTGAATAACTATTAGGCTTTTATCACAAAGCTTTACAATGTACTGTAGATCTTACTATTGATTCCATTGGTTTTCTGTCAAATGGCACTTCAGTTGCTACATACATATCTTTTGTATTGCAGTACTACACCATCCAACTGGCAACACAAGTGAATCATGAGTCTACAATATTATTCAGCTTCTGCTTTGATACTTCAGTATTTGTGAATGTAGTTTTAACACACAACTTATTTTTAAAAAACTGCTAACATTCAGTGTTTTTAGTAACTGTGTCTAAAGTGAGGATTCAGAAGTCAGATACTGTGACAGGATTTTAAAAGCTTTTGTATTAGGTTATGGGGATAGAGCTCCATTATATAGCAGCTAGTTTCTGCTGAAGCTCAACTATAAAGCATTTTCTAAACAAAACACTAAATCATAAGAACTGACTGACAAAGCTACAGTTTTGTGGGTTCATTTCCAAAACTACAGTTTGAGTATTGGATAAGAATTTATACTTTGATACATTTATAGGTTTAAATAACTTATGTCGAAATAGTTGATTATGTATGCAGCTTGCTACAGATGATGTGTAGCTTCTGAGACTTATGGTTCTGTGATGGAGGCAGATACCTATTTATTTTTGTATTTATTTGTTAGAAACATTGGAAACATGGATGCAAATAGTCTAGACGTTTCAAAGAGAGGTTTCTTAAATAAATGTCAAACTATCAATGGATCAAAGATCAGTCCTGTGTAGTTCTTCCCTGTTTCAAATTCCTGCAGCCCATCATTCTACAATTCTGAATATATTGAGACTCCAGTGTGTGGAAACAGAGCTGCTGCATTGTGCACACACAGTGATGAATTGCACTTGCACGAGTATAGGAGCTTTTCTAGCAGGCTTGTCTTTAAAAAACAGCAACAAACCCCCTTTTATTAATGAGTAAGTCTCTGGACATTTTACCAAACCCACTAAATTTCACTTACTGTATAGAAGGATCATATTTTTTCAATAAAATGTTGCATACACCTACAACAATGTGGAGTTCTATATACTGTAATGCAATGGCTGGCAGGCATAGACCACTGTGTCTGCAGTACGGAACTGGAATTGTTCAACTACATTTGCATAAACAGCCAACAGTTAAAGAAGCATAAGACCTGGCACCCCAGATTGCTCAGTACAGAATACCCCACAACAGATAATTGTGCACTAATGTATTTATAGGAGGTACTTTCTATTCACCTTAGTTAGTGGCTGGCAAATACTGAAGCATAAAGACTGATGCACTTGATACATTTTTTTATTCTACCTTGGATAGCAGTTTATAGTTATATAAATATTTCAATTTCTAGTAGCAGTGAGTTCCACAGACTGATGATACATCATATTAGAAACTTTCTAGTTTCCAAATGTGTGACCCTCTAACTTTTTTCCTTACTCTCTTCTTCTACTATAGAAAAATAATATGCCACTTCACATTATGCAGATGTTCCTTTCACCTGGTCATAATGATGCCTAGGTGTTTTACCAGATGGTTGCAATTAATATTGTACAACAGTCTCCTTTACTGGATCATCAGGGACTGTGAATTTTTTCTTTTTAAATTTGGAGATGCTGATCTCTGTCCATGTTGATACTGGGGTTACTGTGGTGTAGAGCACAGTGAGAGTTGTGGAACATAGTATGGATAGAGATGTCTTACTCTGTGTGGACACGGATGTACCATTATGGAATTATATCACTTATTCTGATCTCCTGTTCTGTTGCAAGCACTCCAGCTCTGTCCACTGCTAGCCGTGTGCCCTGAATGTAATCGGTGTGTACATGCCAGAACTCTTGCAAAACAATCCAGCATGTCAGGTCACTACTGGGTGGGCACTATGTTGAACTGCTCTTCATATTTTCATGCTTGTTCTCTTTCCCTTCTCAGGCTTGCAAGGAGCAATCTCCCCTAATACCATTCACAGCTTGCTTTAAGGAACTGCTCCTTGACAGGAAAGGGACATTGGTGTCTCCCAGTGAAATGCATTTGTTGTGGGATGGAATTTTTCCCTGCAAGCAAATCATGAAAAGGCCTTGGGAGGGTTTGCTCTGTACTGGATTATTGCTTTTTTGTTTAAAAACTGGCTGTACTGGAGCCCAGGATCGGGCCACAATTTTACTCTTTGTTTTAGAACAAGTTGGAAAGGTAGAAAGTGCTTAATGTTTGTCAGGTGCACAGTTACACTCTTATAGTTAACATTTAGAAAAAGATCTGCCGATGATGCTGTGGAAGAGTAAAATATTATATAAAAGTAAACTGATCACAGTCCCCCATTGCAAGCACCAGGATAGAGAAGTGCTATTCTTGCTGGTTTATTTCTTAGAACAGCTGTGAGGAATTACCTTCTTTGTTCCCACCTCGGCTCCCCATATTTAAACATTTCAAAGCTGTACCACACTGAAGAAGCATATATCAATATTTGTTCATCAAGGAAAATTGTGTTCCTCTGGCATTTGGCTTGATGCAACTCCACCTTATCAATGGGTTTTAGTGCCATCTGCTTTGTGTCCAAGTAAACTGAGAATTTATCCTTAATTTTTAAACTGTGTTGTTGATGCTACTGAGCACGTCGCATTAGCCATGTTAGAATATATGCAGGAAGTGTGCAATGTAGGTTGTCAGGGAAAAAAAAGACTTCAAAGGAGTATACAGACAGCAGAAACAAAATTGGGTCTGGTCATTAGTATTTAGTAAATATTATGCATAATTTATAACCTTTAATATAGTGAATTCAAAAGTGTTTGCTCTAAATATTTTTAGTTTTCGTCCTGGAGGAGAGTCTGAGAGATTTGGACCGGGAGAAGTCCAGTGGAAACAGGTGGGAGAGATGTAGTAGTATAGGCAGAATAGGAAAAAATTCATAGCAGTAAAGTTAGTATCTAGCTGAATCAATTTAGCTGCTGCTTGTTTGGGGAACCAAGTGGGCATTTCCATTCCCTCCCTAAGCTACACCAGACTTCTCTTTTGAGAAGAGAGTTTGAGCTTATCCATGTTTCCCCCACGCGTTGGTTTTGAACTTTAATCTAGGGGGTTTGTAAAATGAACTGATGTGAACCCATCAATAATTGGAGAGGTTGATAAAACCTGTTCATATTGTTGATCAAAAATGCAATTCTAGGCCAAGATGGTATGTTAAATCACAAATGGCAGTATTTACTGTCGCTTGAAAGAAAAGATACAAGTATCGATCTGTACATCCTCCTCCTGCCCGGGACAGCAGAGATGTTAGTGAAGTACAAGGTGCTGTCATTGGTTGACACCATTCTTAGGAAATTCACAACCGAGCAGTATTTTCCGTGAAGATCACCATGGTACGCTGCTGTTGAGACTTAGTTTTTATAGCTGGACACATGCTGCAAAACATGTTGAATTTTAGACACTAAAATCCACAAGGGGGAACTAGAGTGCCGGTCGTTCAGGAGTTTTGTTCGCTTGAAGAAGCACACAGTTTTTCCACAGTGTTTATAAACCACTACTGAGGGACAATTCTTATCGAAATTTTCATGTTCTTTATTTACAAAGGTGTCCATGTGAGTACTGTAGGTACCGGTCATGTAATTAGATAAAGAAAGAGGACCCCTCGGCCATACAAAACCAAAGCTCCTCATTTCCTCTATACGTCATCCTAGCAGTCTTTGTTTGACTTTGCTTTGGGCTGTGCACTGAAGACCAACAGATTGAAATGACTCTGGAGTAAATTATTCAGTGATAATTTAGCCCTGGTCTATACAAAGCTACTGCCAAGGCTAGCTGCTTGGGAAAATGCAGAGCTATCCTTTCCAACAAGGGGAGTGGTTGATTTTCTGTATTCAACAAGCACAGCACTTGTAATGCCGTAACACACCTCTTCCTAAGAGCTGGGCACAAACTTATGCCAAGTCCATGAAACAGCTGAGCAGGTGTCTATTGAAGCTCAGTAATTTTAGAGGCAGCAATGCCTGCTGCCTCCCCCATATGAGGTGCCGTCATGGCAGGTTGCAGCAGTTGCTATCATGCAGCACAGCACATCCCAGGCCCTTAAAAACTCATTAGGTGGAGCTCTTGGCCCCTTGGACACTCGCTATGAAGTGGAATAAATGAGACCTACTTTCCAAAATCAGCACGGCATCCTAAAACCAGGAAATAGGCCAGTCCTGTCCCCACAGGCAAAATGTCTGACCTAAGCATGCCTCCACTTCCAGCAGCCCAGGAGAGGGCGTCACTTACTGCACTGATCCCTGCTTGATCGCGGGGGTTCAGGTTCTGTGCATGCTTGTTCTTTGCTGAAGCTGCATTGGGGTACTCGGTTCCATTTGCTCTGCACAGAGTGCAAAACCAGCAAGCCCCATTTGCTTTTAGGGTTGGGCTGGTCTCTGACATCAATTTCATGCCTCCCCCCTTTTTTGCTGGACCCAAGGGATGGCAGTCCAAGTCTGACACTCCCTGGAATCAATGGCTCTGGGGATCACAGCTAGGAGTTGGTCCTGCTGTTTTCATTAACTTGGTGGCATTGCAACAAAATGTCTCTGCAGAATGGTGTTAATGCTGCAAGCTATCCAGCCCATTGCTGGTGGAGCAATGGCATGTTAATGACTAGATCAGGTATATGGCTCAAGTCTGGTTAGGAGAGTATGTTGTGCAAATATGCCACTGACATTTTACATGGTAGTGATCTTATAAAGTGTCTGTACTGAGTGGGAGTGGATGTGCAAACTGATATTCTGGGAGCGTGGACTAAAAATTCATTTGGCGGAATCTAGAGCTTTTGATAAAAATCTGGACATTGTGAAGGAAATCTCACAAGCCCATGCACTCTCGTAAAATATCCTGTATTTCTTACTTTTCGGCTGGGCAAACTGTACTCCAGGAATGGGATTTCTCAGTATTCACATTTAGGTATTTCTCTTCAGTGCCAGCCAGAAGGAGAAGCTACAGCTGGGAGTGGGGAAATGAAAACCATAATAAAATCAATCAATCAATAGACCTTGAACACCAGAAGGTAACTTCTGATGAGGGTGTCTTGATTTGTGTAACAAATAAGGAGTCCTGGGGTACTTTTAAAGACTAACAAATTTATTTATTGCATGAGCTTTCATAAGGAGTCATTTTGTTTTGCTGAATTAGACTAACACAGCTACCCCTTTGGAACTTGATTTGTATATGTTCAGCTGGTTTGCCTACTGCTTATGACTGAGAATAAAATGGGCCACTAGTGGGACTGGGACTTCAAAATGCTACTGGATGACTACCTTCAGGCAGTCCACAGATCTACCCTAAAGGTCTGACAGGTAGCAAGGGAATATACTGTTAGTCTTATGAACTGTTGGTCCTGGAAATAGTTTTACAAACTAAAGAAAGACTTAATGTAGATAATGAGTGACTTAAATGTAGTACTTTGCAAAAGTGATACATCCTCTTTATGTAACCTGAATACACCGGATTATTTGTCAACTGCCTCCTTATTTGAAACAATTTTCTGAATTTATAACACACACACATTCTGCTTTTGTTTCATACTTTACTAGTTAAAGTCTCAATTTGGTTCTCATTAGATAAAAAACAGCAGTTGTCAGAGCTCAAAAGAAAGGTCGAGAAACATTAAAGAGCTAAATGAAATATGTAAATACACTGCATCATAATAAGATGGCAATATTCAAGCTGAATGTATTTTTACATGGATTCCTTTCATCTGCTTTCACTGAATAACCTTCATAACCATTTCCCATAATAAAATGCTTTGTGGCCAGTCTGCTTTTCTCTTTCAAGGACAAGCATGAGGCACTTCCTCAGATGCCAGCTGTACCCGAGGTGAAGCACAGCCCTGCTTATTGTCTGGAGACGTTAAGCCAGCCCAGGTCTTCTCTTGTTGGAGTGGTTTAACCTCTGCCTTTCCTAAAGGGTGTGAGAGACACTGTCCCATTCATTATCATACTTGACAACTTGTCTGCATTAACAGAGATCATTTCATAACTCTAAGGAGTGCTTCAAAGTAGACCGCTGAGCTAGCAAATTGAAATGAATATTTAAAATAGAAATCAAATGAGCACTTCCACCTTTCCTCTGCTCGTGTGGTATATTGTTGTAATTGAATCTTAATATTTATCTTAATTGTTAGCTCAGCTCTGAGAAAGTTTATAAAATATCATAATGTACGGCAATAAATACTGAAGGGAAAAGGTACAGAAAAGCCTGCTGAGGTAATTCATGGACTGTATTAACATCATGCATGGTAAACAAGAGAAGCAAGGGACTGGAAACTGATTAATCAAAACTGGTGTGTCAGAAATTTAAGCTTCCATGGTGGACAAAAGAACCTGAGAATGGGCCATTCTCCCTTTGTGGGTCTTCAAAACATTTGAAAATCAGGAGAAACATGAGCGCGATTACTGAGCGAAAGAAGTTGAAGGAGAAAGCTTCTTAGCTGCCAGCCCCTGCATTTGCTGGGACCCTGGGATTCACTGTAACACCCCTATGTCTTTGCCATCCTGATCCTCAGTTCTGTCCAGACAGTGGGCCAGCAAGAGGGACTCCGATGATGTTGCCACCTCCATTGGCTCCTTTTCACTCCCAAACACCACTTGGGATGTGAGACTTTGTCACCCTCCTCCCTCATACTCTCCTTTTTCCTTTTGTTTAATAGGTGTCTGGCTTCCCTGGCAAAAGTATATATTTTACAATCCTGTGAGAGCCTGTGACCAGAAAGGCAGATAAAAGCAACGCCCTGAACAGCCCAATGCTTACGTGTTTGCCTCCGAGTGGCTGGACGGTTATTGCTATCTCAATGCCATCTAAAAGTCTGTCAAACAAGGGCTTTTACCACATAAAAATACCATCACCCTCTAGCTGGAGAAAAAGGGAACAAAGGATGTTAAAATGAAAGCCTTACTTAATGCTTTAAACATTTTTCCTTTTTCCGTAGCTGTCGGAAAAGGCCTAACAGGTGTGTTTGCCATGGCACGAAGCAGTCTGAAGTCTATTCCAAATCCCAAACCTTGTTTAAGCCTATTTAGTGACATGGTTATATTAACACCTTTGACTCTTTGGGCTCATATATTCCACCTAAATGAATACAATCAGCAGATTTATTGTATGCTGAGGGCCAGATGCTCAAAGGTACTTAGGCCCCTAACTTTCATTAACTACGTGATTTCATGGGATGTTAGGAACTTGAGTCCCCGCTGGGTCCACGTCTTTAAATCTGTAAGGACAATGCTGTGGCCTCAGTTCCGAGTGCTCAGATTTGGTCATGGGCACTTAGCCATACTTTATTGTCCTTAAGTTCAAATACAGTTTTAGATTTCCAAGGCTTTGCGTTTCTCCTTCTGCCTACCACTCCCTCCACTCAGCCTTTCTTCCAGCGGTCGTTGGGCCAGCGCAGGAAGAATTTAAGGCTAGGCATGATGGGAGCACAGAGTGATGGCCTTGGAGGAGTTTATTGTGGGGCAGTGGGTTATTCTTTTTCCACTATCTTAATTACATATAGTATCTTTCACTTGCCAGAGTCCCTAACTTACAGCTATATGCAAACTGTAGAATAGAATACTTCATCCAGGTCCTTCTATCCTGTTGACACAGGGCAAGTGTTTAATGATTTAGGACAGGGGTCGGCAACCCAAAAGATAAGAGCCATTTTTTGAAATTCAATAACCAAGTGTTTTGAGGCCTGGCATAGGCTGCCTGCAAGATGCTCCGGTGGCAGGAGGAGCCAGGAGCAGGCTGCCCACAGGGTGATGGGGGGCTCAGAACCCAGATCCGCAAGGGGGCAGCCAGAGAGCCACGGCAGGTTGCAGACTCCTGGTTTAGGAACTGTGATAACTGATGCTGCTGAAACTGCAGAGGACAATTACCAAAATCTGGCTAGTCAGAGTTAATGCCTTTACTTTTGGAAGAGGATCTCGGGGGGCAATGCCACACACGGCATCCTTTCTGATCACATCTCAGAGCCATGGCATGACACGCCTGAAGCACCATTCGTTTTTGTTTCCCTACCACTCTGCTTTTGCATGGGGATGGAAGCAAAAGTGCTGTAACAGAGACAGGCTCATTAGCTGTTCTTTGGGCAAAACAGGAGCAGAAAGTCAAGGAAATCTCAGAAAATAGCCTCTGTTGAGAGTACTCTTTATTTCTTTACCCACTCACCTCTACAGCTCAGGTCTAACGCCAGAACACAGCCTGGTTACAATTGAAAATGGTAATTTAATTGGACAAGTCTGAGTTTATTCTAATTGTATTGACAGAAGGGCACAATCCAGAGTCCACAGCTGCTCTTTTTCCATTGCAATTCAGTACAGTGACTTTGCTAAATGATGTATGATGATTCCCTGCTTTAGAAAGCAGAATAATGTACCCAGACTTGATCAACATAGGTACGTTACAATTAAAGGGGATCTAGAACTGGCTTCTAGCGCATGGCTGCAATATATACTGCAAGGTCTATAGAATTATATATTATAGGTGTATCCTATAATCTCTAAAAATCTAATGAGATCAGAGGACTGACCACGCCAGACCGAAGTATCAAAATGTAAAGGGGGAGCCATGTTAGTCTAGTTCAGCAAAACAAACGAGGAGTCTTGAAGCACTTTTAAAGACTAACAAATTTATTTATTGCATGAGCTTTTGTGGGAGAAAAATCCCACTTCCTCAGATGCTTGAAGATGGGATATTCTCCCACAAAAGCTCATGCTTTAAATTTGTTTGTCTTTAGAAGTGCCACAGGACTCCATTTTAAAAAAAATCAAAATCTAATTCGTCTCATTACTAACCATGTTTCCACACTGTAATCCTCCCTGATACATCTTACTTGACCTTGTACTTCAGGGAAATTCAACAGTGTCTCCAAACTGGGGGAATAGTGGACATTTTTATAACAACAACAACAACAAAACCTTTTCTCCTTGATCACAGCTCTGCCAATATCAAAAGGAAAAGGAAAAAAAGAAATTTACACATTTCTGACAGCTTGAAACCGCCAAAGGAGTTTTTTATATGTTTGAAACCCTCATGTGTGTTAAGGGAAAGATTTTCGCAGGATCACAGTGCTGAAGCTGGCAAAGCAAATGTGGTTTTTGAACTTTGTAACCGATCCTTTTGACTTTCTTTAGTCCCTCATGTGAAACTGTTCAGCTGTCTGATTTATTGGCATCACCAAAGAAAGCTGAATAAAATATTTATAATAAGATCCCAAGCCAGCTAAAACAGTGCAGGAGGCTTCAGGTTTCTTTACAGCTCTCAGACTTAGCAAAGAACCCAGAGACTGTGGTGCTTGCAGCAAAACTGAGCCCTGTACCAAGCAAAGGAGGGGGCTATGATGATTTCATTAATTAGGGCTTATGTTCGGTTTGATTTTTTGGGTTGGGATGAACTTGAACTTCAGTGCAAAACTAGAGATGGGCTTAAAGCCCAGCATCTGAAGCATTGGCTGAAATCCAGAAAAGTTGTAGTGTGTAAGACCATCCCGACTGGTAACTCACGAAGTATGAACAGAGCTCACTTGAACCAAAAAAAGCATGTACAGATCCATTTGATCAGCTTTCCTGCTTCTCAGCTCCTAAAGGACCTGCTGTGTTCAACCCCTTGATCCCAGAATTACATACGAGTAGGTGAGTCTCTGGTTCAGAGGAACAAGGTCTTGGGTCTTCATGGTCTCTGTTCTGGTATGGCCAAGCAAACAAATGATGACAATGCAAAAGTCCAGCTCCCGTTTCAGACAGTAGCAATGTGTCAGACATGGTTGTGCTAATGTTCCAATAGTCATTATGTTCCAAAGGCCAGAGGGATCTGCCAGGTTTAACTGAATCATTATTGCTTTATCAGGGAGGTAGGATATAAAACATCTCCAGTTCTGCCCCATAGACATGCTCTAGTGAAAATTAACGTTGCAGGATCAAATTCAGCATGGGTGAGAATGGGCACAACTTCCATTGATGGTAATGGGTGTTACGCCTGCTTTTAGGCCAGGTCTGCATTTAGCCTCTGTAGCTGTCAGGGGGTTTGTTGCCTGAGTAAGGAGTGTTAAACAGGTCCTGAAAAGGTATTTGGAAGCAGCATATTACAGATGCTGCAGCAGCTAACACTTGACTCATCCTTGTGTTCATTGATTATATTCTAGACCAGAGGTGTCAAAGTCAGTTATCCTTAGGGGCCATTTCTGCCAGCAACTTGGAGTGGTGGGCCACTCACCCCTCAAAACCCCTACCTCCCACTCTACCCACCCCGACTCCCACCTCCTACTCCCCTAAAACTCCCTCAGCAACATGGCTCCATGGCAAACCCCCTCCCCCACCATGCAGCTCCCCGGTGGCCTCCCTGCCGCACACCCCGGAGACTGGCTGCATAGCGCAGTAGCCATGTGCTGGCCCTCCAGCGCCTCACCCCATGAGGCTGATCAGCTGGCCAGGGGGTGGGGCCAGAGCATGGCTTCTTCTGGCCAGGCCCAGAGCTGGCCAATCCTCCTGCCAACATTGACTGGGCCCGCTCCCCAAGGGCAGGCTGCAGCAGAGCGGTCTGCGGGCTGCATGTTTGACATCTCTGTTCTAGACTATGGAGCTGAGATAAAAGAATCCAGAAACAAAATGGCTGAGACATCTCAGTCACAAGCGGAATAGGGAAAAGCTGAATACTGCTAAACATGACCTCAGATTAATAGCTAGCGCCTGTCTCTTCTCTCGCACATATACTCTAGCTCCCAACTTGCTTTATGAACATTAATTATTTCACTAATCTCCACTCTAAGGAGATAATACAGAAATCATACTGAGGATTAGATGAGGCATCTAGAGATTAAGTGAAGTGTTCAATGATTAGAAGAAAGAATTTCAGTGCATTAACTCAAAAATTCTACACTGGAACTCTAGCACTAGATGTTTTAAACAATGCAGTAGCGAATATTGTATGGTTGAGATTATAGTCCAGCCCAGTACAGTCTGTCTTTGCACTTATCTTTAAGTAAGATGACATCACCCTTCGCTCTCCAAACTGCCTCAATAATCTATCTACATATGTCCCTATCATTGTATTATCTGAGAATTTCACAGGCACTAATGAATTTTATCCTCCCCATAAGGCTAAGAGGGTGGGAGAAATCATCCCATTTTACAAATAGGGAACCAAAGGACAGAATAGATTAAATGACTTTCCTAAGGTCACAGGGCCATTGTAACTGACTCAGGAAATGAACCTCAGTCTCTTGAGTTCTAGTGTGCTGCCGCCTGTGGGACCATCCTTTCTGTAAAAGCACTACATTTTAAGATTGCCCCTTTATTAAGTTTTAAAATGACCATAGACAGAGACATTAACTAAAGATATTAGCAGATTAATGAGTACAGCTCCCAATAAAGTACACACTGTGATATCATAACTATAGGTGTATTAGGAAGATCTGATTGTGATTAGATATCTAGTAAATCCATGGGCAGCATTTGGCTCATACAGTAGAATTCAGTGCCCTGCATGCAGACTGTCATGATTTCTAAAATGCTTAAACTGTCACCTTATTTTTATTTTTGGATCTTACTCATTTAGTCAGTATTCTGCCATTTTTAGTTGCAACATACAAGCTCAGTGAGCACAATAAACACATTTGTAACCAATTAGTCAAACAAAGTGAGGTAGGGTAGACTTTGCCTTCAACAGGCCCCATGGATTATACATTTTACCCCAATTCTTGCACTATTTCAGGGGTTACCAACATGAGGAAAAGAACAAGGAAGCCATAGAACACTGCTGCACATAACCAAAATCATGTTATCTAAACCTCTTTCTATCTAAGATATTTATATGACTCCTATTACTATAGTATGTGAATACTTCATAATCTTTTAATCCACACGCCACCTACAGGCAGAAAAGCATATCACCTGCTTTTTATGGAAGGCCCAGCAAGACAAAGTGACTTACCCATGGAAACCTAGAACAGAGCAAGGAATTGAGCCCCAGGTCAATGGAACTCTGCAGGAAACCCACTGTAGAAAATTACAACATAAAACTGCTCATAAATGACTCTCCTTCCTTCCTTTATAATTTAAGACAGAAAGCTCTGAAGCAGTTGATTGCTATCACAGATCTGCAATCAACTCTATAATTACCTAGCTGGTTCATGCACAAAAACATGAAGGGCCCTGTTCCTTATTTAATAATGTTTTTTGATTTATGAAACTGTGCACATGTTTAATAGCTTGTACAAAATCCTTTTAAGTTCTTGCCCTCAAGCTTATATCTTCTGGCAGTGAGATCCACAGGATATCTATGCACTGTGCACAGAAACATGTCCTTCTATCCATTTAAAATATCTTTCATTTCATTAAATATCCCATTGTTTTTTTCTACTGATGAAAGTTCACCCAATTTAACATCTCCATACATTCTTTATATGTCCGGTGTCCCCTCTTTTTCAGGTCTTCTCCAGACCAAATAATTCCAATATGTCTTTAAATGATAGGGCCTCCATGTCTTCAATAATATTTTCATCAGTTGTCTTAGAGCTTTCTGAATACTGGAAGAAAATGACCAGCGTTCCCCAGGTTTAATATGTTAGAGAAACCATGGGAAGAGATATTCAATAAAACCTTCTATTTGCCACCTTCTCTGCATTTTAAGGGTTTGTGAGAAACTAAATTAATTTGGTGAATACTCCTAATTCTCACCCAGTAATAAACTGTCAATCTCCCCCATTGCTCAAGGGGTACCATGGCAATGAGGTCCATCTGCTGAGTTGTGCCCTCACCTGTGGATAGTGTGTTATGATCCAGCCCTCAATGGTAATGTAGGGAAAAAGAATATTTCTATTGGATGGTAGCAGTGTCAATCACACCTACATCCTGTTCTAGACCACATTAATAACCTGTGATGGGCAGGTAGCTACTATTCCTCTGGGTTCTAGTCTTGCTTGCTAGCAGCTGGTTTTTTCTCAAGCTCTTTGAGACCCTTTCTAGCTAGATCTTCTAGGTAAAGGAATGGAGTCCCAGGTGTGCCAGAATTTCCATGCTGACTGTGAGGCTGCTATCAATGACATGGTAAATCTGGAGCTGTCTGCCAGCTATGTATACTTGTCCATGGTGAGTTTAGCACAAGACTTGTGTGCTTAAGGGTTTTTTCCTTAAGTGATTCTTTTTTTTTTTTTCAATTCACTTCTGTTGAAGTGAGTGTAATTATCTGCTATTGAATACTGTAAAAGAGTACTGTAGCTGTTTGCTGTACCATTAGTATGGGCTAGTGAACAATATTGGAGAGTGGCAAAGGGATAAGATTACTTCTGGTACTTGTGGGTTGTTAGTGGAGAAGCCGTAAGTCTGAATCTTGCCTTTTCCTGAGCTTCCTTGTGGGAAGACTGGATAATATGAGTAAATGGTTTCCTTACTAGCATATTGATTGACTTGACTAAGCTTGAAGCTGCTTTACATTCCCTGATCTCCTTATTTCTCCCCAGTCCTATTACTTTGACCGTGATGATGTGGCCCTGAGGCACATGGCCCGGTTCCTGAAGGAGCAGTCCCATGAGCATAGGGAGCATACAGAGAAGTTTCTGACCTACCAGAACAAGCGAGGTGGACACTTTCATCTGCAGGACATCAAGGTGAGACATGGATTATCATGTGTATCCCTCAGAAGGCTAGAGGTGGACTATAGACTGAGAGCTAATCACTGTGTGGGGTTGGAGTTAGAACTTTCCTTCTTAAGAGAAAGTCATGGATGCTCCATGGGATAGCTTCTCTGATTGTCCCTAGTGGAGTTTCTTCCTGCAGTAAACTAGAAAGAGTAGTATGTTTCAAGAGGATTAGCTGTTGGCCTTCTGATAAACAGTGCATGAAGTCAAGGGCTTGTGTGAGTGGGCCTCTGATCAGACTAAAATCATGGACTGTTTGCTCATCTGTGAGCAGGCAATCTAATTTATCACTTCAGTTCATAATTCTGGAACCCTAAGAACAGGGATGAACAGTGCTGAATCAATGGGGATGGAAAGCTGCCTTGAATATCTAGTTGTAATTCTGCAACAATCAGTGATGTCTGGCTCTCTACCATGGCTTGTCTCGTTTACAGAAGCCAGAGCAAGATGAGTGGGGAAACAGCTTGGAGGCCCTGAAACATGCCCTGCAGCTGGAGAAGACTGTGAATCAGGCCATGCTGGACCTGCACAAGCTGGCTATGGAGAAGAATGATCCTCATGTGAGTTAATTTTTTAGTTGGAAAAAGTTCTTCACCCATCTAATTCAATGAAAGGAATGAAGGTGGGGTGAGGGGGAAATCAAGTAAGGCTAGGAAGAGAAATGGAAGAGGGATTACTCTACAGCTAGCTCTTCTGTTGCTCTTTGTGGTGTGTACCATGTGGGCAGTTCTCTGAATGTTCTCAGATTCCCTGGCAGCAATACTTATGCTGTTTGCTGCGTTGACACCAGAACAGGCCACTTCCACGTGGACATCTTGCACTGTGTGGCCACTGACTATCATGGTCAGTAGACCAAGTTGACCCCTGCAACAGCAAAGTGTCTTTTAATATACAATGCTGGGGAGGGAAGAGAACTACAGCATGGCTTCAGATGCTGCCGTGAAGAAGTGCCCAAGAGTGGAAAAGAAGGAATTTGTCATGGCTACATGCACATCCCAGAGTTATGGGTTACCTGAATGGTCAGAATAAGCATTTTGTGCATCTTCACCCTTATGCTGGATTCAGGGTGTGCACCTTCTCAGTTCTATAGTGTTGGAGCTCCTGGGAGAGCTGGTCTTCATACTTTCTTCCAATGTAGAAAGTGACTGAGCCACTGAATGGCTTCAAAAGGTAAAATGGGTGACATACTCTATGGATGTATGAAATGAGGGCCTGTTAACTAGTGGGTGAAATCCTGCCTTCAATACATGATCCTTAGGTCTGCCTGAGATTGTTGTAGCTACTAAGTTTTGCAGTAATGCCTATAAGATGTGGAGTGAGTCTTTCCTCTTTCAGTTGTGTGACTTCTTGGAGTCTGACTATCTGGATGAGCAGGTGAAGGCCATCAAGCAGCTGGGAGACCACCTCACCAACCTGAAGCGCCTGGGAGTGCCTCAGAATGGCCTGGGAGAGTACCTGTTTGACAAGCACACCCTGGAGGAGAGCAGCTGAACTATGTAGTGGGGATCTGACTTCATGATGTCATAGTTCCATTCTGGTATAGATCAGATGAGGTGCCTTGTCTTGCTTAAACACTGAAAATAAAATCTTTCTGGTGTTACCTGGTCTATGTTGTAATACTGTATCTGGTATGCAGGTTGGTTTCTACACCTGGTGTATGAGACTCTCTACATAAACTCACTAAAAGGAGCAGCCTTCCTGTCAAGTGGAGAGGGGAATCGACCATAGTCCTCACTGTTATGTGCTTGAGACTGTAAACTCATGGTAGGAGGATGCTGATGGGAGAGTCTATGGGGGCAATGGTGCAGGGAGAGGCCTTCTCAGAGTTGGGTGAGGGGGGTGTGTGTGCGCATGTACAATTGCTGCACTCCACTGGATTCTCTTTAAAGGTGTCTCCCAGCTGGAAGCAGGGTTAGCCCAGCTAGCTGTAGATTACTTTAACTGCCTATCTAAAGAAACCCTTCATCCACCATGCTAGTGGGGATGAATCTTGCCAGCCTTGAGCTTTGTACAATAGTGACCATGTTGGGGGGGTGAGGGTCTGCTAGACCCACAGAAGATTACATGGCTGCCTTCTAGCTATGAGCCTTCCTGGGGAGAGTTGAGCCATTTTCAGCAGACTTGTAACAGGGAGGTTTGCAGGGTGGAGGATCTGACTTATGCCTCTTCTTCCCAGCCCCATTTTCAGGGGCATGGTGGCTGTTCTGCCCTTATTAATATAGGCATTGTAGCTTTCTCCCACTTCTTCCTCCTCAGCCCTGCCCATCTCACTAGCTCAGGTTCTCTCCATTTAGCCCCTCCCATTCCCCAGCCCAGTTCCATGTAAGGTGTTGCAGCCTAATCACAAAGTAACTGCTGCACCAGCTGGTTGCTTGGGAGGGGCTTTTGGTCAGGGTGCTAAGCAGTAAGATAGGAAATGTTTTCAGGGTTTCTTCATTATCCTCAACCTGCCTACTGCAGCTGGGTGATAAAAGAATAGTGATCTTCACTAGCTATGACAGTAAAATGCAGAAGGGCTGGTTTGGGTCTTACTTTTAAGCTCACCTGTGTCCTTCTGTAGTTTGATTACTTAAAGGTGCAAGTGCAGGCTGCCAAGCAGCTGGGGAGTACCTGGCAATGCCCCAGATGAGCCTGCAAGAGTACCTGTTTCAATGAACAGAGCCTGGGGGAAGAGTAGCTGATCACTGCTCCTGGAGACTGATAGCCATAACAAAGCTGAAGTCTGTGGCTTGACTTTTATAGTCTGAGAATAAAACCCAGTTGTTGTTTCATGCTCTGTGGAAGCAAAGGAAGATCCTCAGCTAGCAATAATTACACTCCAGAACTGACTGGTGGGGAAGAGTAGTGCATGATAGAAATGATTTCAGTGGGTCCTGGCCTGCAGCAATTTGTCTTCAAAAAAAACCTCTTGTGGCAGTATTACATTAAGTACTATTGTGTAGGGAAAAGATGATTTGGGGTTGTGCTGGCCAACAGTGGAGAAATAATTTTTGTACAATGAGGAAACATTGCTATCAGGGCCCCAATAGCTTCAGGACATATGGATAATATCTAAAATCAGATCCTTGGCTATTAACACAAAGATCCTTTAAATTAGCAGGTAATACAGTGAAACAGTTTCTTCAGCATAGAAAGCTTCATGCAAAGCACTCACTCACTGGTAGCTATACATTTACTTTGAGATCTCTGGGATACCCTATGATGTGAGGTTCTCTAGTGGGTGGCAGACAGGATGTTGGATTACATGATTATAATGCTATATGATGGCTATAAAGGGTCAGCCATACTTCCAGTTGGTCCTCTCAGTGATCAATTTCCTGCACAGTCAGATGATGAATGTGAATTGAGCTAAGTAAAGAACACTGCAATACTGTCTACTTCCTGTGACTGTAGGTTTAAATATTGCAGAATAATTTGTTTGCTGAGATACCTTAAAAAGGCCTGACTTAAGAAGGTGTAGGTGCTCACACTGTCTCCAAATCAGGTTTCTCTGCAGTGCTCACACTGAGCTGCTTACAATCACTGTTAAAAAGCACTTAGGGCTTAGTTATCCCTTCATGTGCTGTTTGTGGAACTCTCTACTCACCTGTAACAATAATTATCTGCCATGGGAACAGGTGAGTGAAACCTGTTTTTGAGCTGTCCTTGATATGAGGCTACCACAGTTTTTATTTTTTTTTAAATGAAAAAATCTATCATGTCGCTGTCTCCTTCATGTAGCACTCATTCTGGGTACAGAATAGAACCTGGAATAGGAGTATTTGTGTAAATATTTGTGAAGAGGCTCTGCAGTGCACAGGCAGCTCCCATTGTTTTTTTGGATTTCTAGACACCATCACTTTATTGAGCTCTTTTGTTATGTTCCACGTGCCCAAATTGGATGGGGCAGCCTGGCACCCACACTCCTTTGTGTTCAAGATGTCTGCTCAAGCCAAATTAAAGACAAGACATATCTTCCAGTGTTTCACTTCTATCCTCCTCTGGGAGGGGTTATCCACCTGGTGGGAAAAGGGACTTCTTTATTAACAGCTCTTTCAAAGATGATAATGCTGTAGCTGGGCAAACTGTAGTACTGTCTTCCAACACGCAGAGTTTCCCCTATTCTGAGGTCCAAAAACATGTCAGGGTGAAAGGGTTTAGAGATATACATATAGTGTTCTGCTCTATGAGCCTTAGGGCATTAAAAAACTCAACCCCCTGTGGTTAATGTAATTTGTTTGCTTTGTGATCTCTTGATGAATGGGTTTGTTTGTTTATATATAAAACCTCAAACAAAATGGTGGTAATGATTTAAATCCGCTTATCACAATAGAAACTTAATTTCTTCAAGCACCTGGTATAGATGTGCTGCCTTTTTCACAGTAAAGCCAAATGCAGTAGGATATACTGCCAGTCTAATGCTGCTTTTGTGAGAAAGGACAAAAAATTTTCTTCTTACTATGTAGGAAAACACATGATTACATTGACTGTGGACTATAAGATGTTAACTATGATGCTTTATTGTCATTCAAGTAAAAGAATTTGAATTGCAGTATAGTATTCCAAACGTAGGACCAGTTTTGTTGTGCCATTTGAGTGTTTTCAACACTGACAGGCCCACATCGCCCATCAGATGTAGTCACTTTTGGCACAACAACTAAAGGAAGGTAGGAAAAAGTTTGTCTACTTATGTAGCATGGGGGTAGCTCTGAATTCCAAAGTGCTATATTTCTGGGGGCTTTTAAGTATCCAGCAGGGAATGTGAAGTTTTGTTGTTTTTTTAAAACATGCTGGGGGATTCACACAATAGCTCAAAATCTGAGCTCAATTACATTACTCTCAAATTGAGTAAAATAAATGGCATAGTTGAGCTTGGAATTTGGCTCAAAGCGCCAAACATTGCATAAAAGAGCAAGCAACAATTTGAGGATGACTGAGGAATTCTGGAAGTTGAAGATGTGCGGAAAGCAAGCACCAGAAATAACTAGCTTGGGTTGGATAGCCATCCTTTCCTACAAAGCTATCTCTGTACTCCACAGTAAAGCCCCAAAACACTGGACTAACAGTAGTATAAGACATAAGGTTTAGATTATTAAAAACAAACTGTGGCAACAAAGACCCAACCATTACAGCAGTCAAGAAGGAGATGAGAGCGCTTGAAGCTAGGCCAGTTCTAACTCAAGAAGTACATCTGGGCAGTGAGTCCCGCATTTGGATTGTTAATGTCAACATGGATCTGTAAGGAGCCCTCAGGAAGTGCTGGCATGAGCGAAATGCCCCAGCCCACATCCTTCTCTACATATTGGTCCCATTCTGTGTCTTCATGATGTTATCATTTTCCCTGCCACACTTCTTCTGTCTGTTAGCTGTGAGACCTTCTTGCATTCCCCTAGCCTCTGCAAATCTTTTTTCTTTCACTCAGATGCCCCTTTTCTGTCCTTGGGGTATTATTTGTTATGACATGATTTTAGGCTACATGGACAGATCAGGGTGCCACAGAGGAAATGCCAGAGCTCTTGATGTAACAAGCAGCTCATACTTCCTGAGCTCAGGGAGTTTACATACATACCATGTTGTACCTAAGAAAATATTTCAGGAAATATGAAACTCTGTGGACCTCAGGTAACAGTTTTTCCCATTTTTTATTCTGTATCTAACTTCCCATGTAGGAGAAAGTGGCAAACTGGAGTTGTTTCTGATTCCTATAAATTTAATGAGCCACATTTTTCTCAGTAAACATGCCCCCCAGTTGGGCTGTTCTGGGACAGTAGCTATTGCCCCCAGCTTTTCAAAGATTGAGGTGGGTCATGTGGCTAATAACCTCCTTCACTTGTAGAAATTTAGAATAGTCCCACTCACAATGCTGATTGGATCCTTAGTGAGAAAGGAAATTTCCATTGGATGGCAGAGCTGTCAGTCCTTCTCAGAACCATATTAATGTCAGGTGTTCTGAGACAGGCTCTTACATCCTTGTGTGATAGAGCTCTCCCTTTAATGGTGGATGTGTAGTATCTATTTTGGTTATAAGTTTCTGTAAACATTTTACATCTACATCTTGGAGGTTTGGAAATGGAGTCTCAGGTGCGCCAGAGCTTCCATTCTGAGTGTGAGGCTGCTGTGAACCGTATGGTGAATATGGAACTGTATGCTAGCTATGTCTACTTGTCTATGGTGAGTAATTTAACTAAAAACCATGTGAAAAGTTGGCTCAAATTGTTCTGTAATCTTATAGTCATGATTTATTGGGGAAGCTTGTTTACTGATGAGCTAATGACTTGAAATGAGGGTATATGTCTCAATGTGATCACTTAAAGTTAGTGGTAACTTGCATGTCAAGGCTATTAATTTCTGATTGCCTACACAGCAAAACATATCAAGGTATCAATCTTATAAGTAGCCTTTCTCTTTTCTGAATGTGAGAGATACAATTGCCCCTTACCTGGCATTCTTAAAAGCTATCTTTTTTTTCCTCTATCAATTATTGGATAGCGCTAGAATGCGGAACCCAACTGTCTAGAAACCTTGGGTGCAAGAACTGGAGCACATTTAATAACAACAACAACAACAACAAAAAACACATGAGGGAAGGAGGCAACTCTACTGAGTCTGTAAACCATCTTGATTAATGAACTCTTGAAGTCTGGCTGAACTTCCTGCAGAATCTCTATCTCACAGAACAAAATGCTGTGTCAAACAGTGTTGCATGCAGATATTAAACCCCTGTTTTTGTGTAGAGTAAATGTTGAAATTCAAAGGCTGGATTCATTCCTATTGATTGTAGGAACTGGGAGGTGGGGGGAACTAACTGTAGTGACAGGCTGACTTAAAACCCTGTAACTACATTTCTTAGGTGGTGGGTGGTAAAAGGGAATCCAGACGAGTGTTCCCCTATACCTCCTAATGACTAGTGGAGACACTGCCAGGAAAACATCTTCCATGTTACTTTTCCCTAGTCCTGCTACTTTGACCGAGATGATGTAGCCCTCCAACACATGGCCAAGTTCCTGAAGGAGCAGTCTCATGAAGAGAGGGAGCATGCAGAAAAGTTCCTGACATACCAGAACAAGCGAGGGGGACGAATTGTCTTGCAGGATATCAAGGTGAATAAATATTTCAGTGAGTACCCAAAGGAGCAGCTGACTGAAATAAACTCTAGAGCAGGAGACTATTCTGCATGTTACTAGTGGCAAATGGCCTGTAGCCCAAACTTGCTCTTCTACTGGATTGCTAACCTCTATTTGTACAGCCATGTTTCTTCAAAAACATCTGTATGGAGTTGTAGTCTAAGCTATCTTGAGGCTCCCAGTCTCCTGAAGAAGAAGGCTTTTATATTGCAGACTATTGTTCTGAAGGCAGAAGTCAGGAATGTTGGAATACTGTATAGTTTAGTTGGGGAAGTGATAAATCAGGAGTAAGCAGCGCTTGCAGAATATGCTCCAACAAGCTTTATTCATCTTAAATTTGGCTTACCTTCCCCACCTTGACCAGCAAAGCCATGGAGTAGCTAATTTGTATTAAAAAGCTTGAGTTTCTTCTACAGAAGTAGAGTGCCTTTATAAAAGGAGCCTGCTGTCTATGGTGCAGGAATGAGAGGTGGGATACTTATTTTATTTTCTATGGCTGGTTGGCTTGACAGAAACCTGAGCAGGATGAGTGGGGGAACAGCCAGGAGGCTATGCAATGTGCCCTGCAGCTGGAGAAGACTGTGAACCAGGCCCTGCTGGATTTGCACAAGCTGGCTACTGAGAAGAGTGACCCCCATGTGAGTATTGGGTTAATCTTGAATCATGAGACCATGGGTGCAGTTTCTTATTGGTACAGTGGTTCCCTGTTCCCTGGTTGGTATCATTGGCTGTTGCAACAGTAGAAATAAGCACTAGGAAATGTAGGTGTTTGGGTCAAAGGAGGTGAATCTGAGTTCTTGATGAAAGGGATGCCAGCTGCAGCCATACATTGCCAAGATGTTTGGGTGGGAAAGGCTTGTTCAGTCTTGTGCTATATACAGAATGACTCTCTAATCCAGTTCCTAGCTTGCAATATTCCTGTACTGATGGTAGCACCTGGCTTCTTAAAACTCTCTTGCTAAAACCCTCATTTTTGGTGCTCATCCACTGACACTCGGGTGCTGCTGAGTGAACAATACATTTCTATTCTGCCTGAAACATGCTGGGAAGAACCAATTTCTTTTGTCCCTGCTCTGGTGACCTTGCTCTAAGCCACAGTTGGCCATAGGGACCCTACACAGCCTTCCTTATCAGGCACCCAGTGGATCACGAGTCTTGCAGTATTGTTGGTGAGACAAAGTTAATGGTTTGGAACAAGCCACCTCCATCCTACTTCCATCTTCCTTTTCATTCTAGCTCTGTGACTTCCTAGAGTCTAACTACCTGGAGGAGCAAGTAAAGACTATTAAGCAGCTGGGAGACCACCTCACCAATCTGAAGCGCCTGGGAGTGCCCCAGAGTGGCCTGGGAGAATACCTGTTTGACAAGCACACCCTGGGGGACTGCAGCTGAACACAGCATAGGTTCTTGTTTAGAAGGAATTTGTATTACTTGAGCTCAAAATAAAGGAATAAAAGCTGTTTCTGGCTGTAACTTGGCATTTGTTGGGTCATCTATAGGATGCTCTGAATTGTGTTGGTACAAAAGAGGGGCATAAGGTGACACGAGAATAACAAGAGACAGAAAAATTCAGTTAAGTCTATAGTGCAATAGATATGGCCCTATGAGGAGTTTATGTATAGAGGAAGATTAGTGCAAATAATCTGGCTAAAATCTAACTCTAATATCTCCTTATACATAATTCACCCAAATGTATTATTGGATTAGCCAGCAAGAGTAATACAACTCCAAAGAGAATAGCTTCCTAGGGAAAACTAGCATTAATCAAACTGCTTCCTGGAAGCAAGACATTCTGACATATAGATGTTTTTTAAGAGATCATAAATAACAAGGAGTCAGGAAAAAACAAGCCCAACTCAAATGGAGGGAGGGAAAACACAAGATTCTCTCCAGGTGATGGTAGCACTTGCTTTAGCTAGTGTCTACCATATAAAACCACAGAATAGTTTAGCAGGTCACTTGGTGTTTGAGAGAGGTGCTGGATTGGGCTAGCACAGTTGGTTGTACGCCATGAAGTAGATGAACACCCCCCCCCCATTTCAACTTTAAATGGAGCACACTATCAGTCTCCAGTTATCTGAGCAGGAGAAGCAGGTGCCATGATGTTCTTTGCTCTAGCTATGCATGAAGAGGGGGCTACAGCTGGCCAACCTCCACTACAGGAGCATGTGAAGCAGCTTCTAACCGTGGCTTTTCCATACAGTTTAAATCCTACCAGAGAAGACCAGTGCAGGAAAGCATGGGTGCTGGAACAATACCTCTAGAAGACCTATCAATGGCTGGAAGTTTGAGCTAGACAAAATCAAATACGAAATAAGATGTTAACTTTTAATGGTTAGAGTGAGTAACCCTTGACCAATTTAACATGTCAGTGATGGAGATTTCATCACATTCCTACTTCTAAATCAAGATTTTCTTCTTTAGACAAGATATGCTAGACCTTTTTGGGTGTATTGAGGTCTGTCTTCTACAGAAAGTCAAAGTAGGTGCTCATAAGGAAGGATCCTTGTGGCCGTGGAATATGACAAGGTGATCTGAGACAACCTCAAAGGACACTTGCCAGGCATAGCAGCAAAGGGAGGTGCTGAGCCTCAGCAGCAGAGGTTTGTTTGAGAAGCCCAGAGCAGGATGGGGCTCCACCTTGTTTTGAAATTCAGCTCATCTTTGCTCATGGGGCCTAAGTACCCCACATCAGACAGGAGGGAGACTCTTGTGTAACTGCAGCATAGAGCTGTGGTAATAAGAATGACAAGTCTTGCCCTGGAGTAGCTTCTGTCTCTTCCTCCTGGCTTCAAAGCCTCACCTTCCTTCTTCAAATCCTACCTATGTTTTGAGGTTGTATGATCACACAACCAACTCTCCCTTCGGTTTATGCTATCAGAGCCTGAGCTTCCATGTCTGTGGGCTTAGGCATGGACTACCCAGGGTCCTATCATACAAGGAAATCTCCCATGGGGCATTAATACTGTAACACTATATGTGAAGGAATTTTGTTTTATGCATATACATCCTCTAAAACAGTTTTTGCCAGCAATGCATTGGATCTGGGTATACATTTAATGGAGGAAAACAACACCCAATTGATTTGATTGAAGTGCTACTTTGAAGATTTCTTTTGAAGATACAGAATATTAACTGAATGAAGTAAATGAAATCAGACCAGCCCCAGTGAGTGTGATCTAAAGGCTAATGGCAATAAATCATGTATTACTAGGAGATCAAACCCTAATATACAGATGAAAGTTTTCTGTGAAAAGTCAGCAAAGAGGAAGATAAAAATAATTCAACATAAAGGTGAAATGAATATTAAAAACTAGCATGATTCTATAACCATTTTACCACCTAGCTGATAAGTTTACTTCTTAAATTAGCCCAGTACTAACTTTCAATAGAAAGGGGACATTAGTATTTGCCATCTTCCCTAGTGTCTGTCTCGCACTCTCTCTCCTCTTCACTCCATCCCATTCCTGGGGATACAAAACATGGATTCACTTCTACCAGGGAGAAAGAAGCCTGGTTCCAGTTACTGTATTAATTACACTACAGCATGGGGCAACAAGAAAGTAGCAGCAATGAAACAAAACTACAATAGGGATACAACATGCCTCCCAAAAGCATGGTTCCAAGACCAATTACTGCAGCTATTAACTTCCCCAGGGTTGTACTAGGCAAGAAGACACCTGTACTGTGTTCTCATAAAGGGGTGGGGGAACCACATTGCATGTAGCTAGCACTTCTGTTCATTAGCAAGCTTTTTTTTCCCTGAAGGTGAAAGCATGTGTGCTCATTTAGAAGTGGATAGAAATATTGCTCACCTGACCCAGGAGTGAGTGAAAATAAAGGCCTACTAGGGAAAGAATGAGGGGAATGTAAGCAGTTAAGGTTTTCCACACCTGTTTACTTCATATGCTACATAACCTACTGAATGTAAATCTTTACTGCATTGTTTATTCACTGAGTTCTGTTCTCCCTACTGCTATTACTTTAACCATGATGTGGTGGCCTTGAGGCACATGATTCAGTTACTGAAGGCCTGGTCCCTTGAGGAGAGGGAACATGAGAAGTTCCTGACTTATCAGAACAAGCAAGGGGGACATACTATACTGCAGGAAATCCATCCGAACAACAAATCTATTTGGGGGGCCACTCAGAATTTTCAAGCCCAAAGTATAATTCTTTTGTGGGCTTTTGCTATGTGAGATGCAGCTGCAGTGGATTAGAAAAAGAGTGGAGGCTGCAGCACACAAGAGCAAATCAAAGTTACTCAGGCTAGTTAATTTAAGTCCAAGGTAGATTGTAAGGAGCTACAAAGGGATCTCCCAAAACTGGGTGATGGTAACAAAATGGCAGATGGCATTTGATTTTGGTTGCTGCAACTTAAGGCACACTAGAAAACATAAGCCCAAGTCTACATACAAAATGGACTTTAACTGTTCCCACTCAAGAAAGATCTTAGCATCAGGGTCGATCGTTCTCTGAAAACAGCTGCTAAATATGCAGTAGCAGTCCAAAAAAAAAAAAAAAAAAAAAAGGTAATAGTGTTAGGAACCCTAAGGGCTAGATAAGAAAACAAAATATCATAATGCAACTTTATAAACTTATGGTACACCCACACCTTGAATTCTCTGTAGTTCTAATCACCCTATCTCAAAAAAGATGTACTGGAAATGGAAAAGGTGCAAAGAAAGACAACAAAACTGATGAAAGGTATTGAACAGCTTCCATACGAGGAGAGTCTGAAAATTGACCTACAATGCAAAGTCCCATTCACCTTCTGACTGTCTGGAATATGTGCTGTCTGAGACCTCATTTCAGCTATAAACAGATTCAACACCTATGAAGTAGCTGCCTTTCATTGATACACTCTTTCCCTAAGACGGTACTCCTCTACTGGGGCTGAAACCTCTCACAACAAATAATAAGGGTTGTAACTCTTGGCTCACTGCAAAAATGACTTAATTCTAATTGCAACTATCAAGTGTATACAATCCTAGTTTATTGTTCATCAATGATAAGCTCTTGTTTTACTCTACTTCTACAGTAACCCCTCTCCCTTTTCACTCTAGGCTTTTTAATAAAGACTCCAAGCAGAACATTATAGAGAGTTGGGTAGAGAAACAATGGTTCTGGAGTTAGAACCACATTCTATGTGCATATTGAGTTCCATTAAAATAAAAATGCTCAATGAAATCAGATAGATTGTGTAGGGAATTTGTTTTGGGGTAAAAAAGAAATACAAATGTCTCACAATGTGAAAACAGCACAGACACTTTTAGAATGAAACATTTTGATTTTTGGTTGAAATGACTGTCATTTTTTAAATTGCATTATATCCAGTACAATTCAAAATTGAAACAATGAATTACTAGAAATGATTTCCCCCCCCAAATTTACCTTTGCAGAGAAATTTGAAATGATCAGCTTTTGTTTCAGGATGCAATGAAATCAAATTTTGAAATCCTTTGTGAAATGGAACATCTGTCCTTTGCACCATTCTAACATATCCCGACTTCTTCTAAGTGCTTTATCAACATGTGCTGTGTATATAATAAAGATATGGCATGATAAAAGCAAACATAGTAGTAGATATAGTGACTGCAGCACTGTGAAGCAGCAACTCCCATAGCGAGCTGATGTCTATTTCTATAGCATTGACTGTATATGTCGAAGTTACTTAGGCTGCACTGCTAGTTTGTGGGCCTGATTTCTACTCAAGTGCGCTGTTTCTTCATTCTGAATTAACTTTTGTATGCCAGCGGACTTCCTTGGAACAGAGGAATCTTAATTCCTTTTCACTGTGCACAGCAGGAGAAATGGGTAGTGGTAGGCTGTCTCTTTCCAGGAGGAGGAATGTGTTGATCCTTGCATTGCTACAGGGTAGCTAAGCAATGAGCTCTGATTTGTATTCCCTATACTGTGTGTGCAGCAAGCATGAATCAATTCTCTTGGTCTACAATGGCTCTGTTGCCCATTCTACATGTTAGGTAAATAGATGGTTCCTTCTCCTCTGAGAAGTTCCAGAAGGGTAGCCGTGTTATTCTATATCAGCAAAATAAACAAGGGCTATGTCTATACGGACAATTTAAGTCAACTTAAGAAGGCTTAAGTAGACTTAAATTAAGCTGTGTCCACACCAGGCTTTCATTAAGTCAACTCAAGAAATTCCTAAAGTTGACTTAATGAACACTTAAGTCAACTTAATAAGAACCGCCTATTAGGTCGACTTAAGCCTGCTTAGGTCGACCTAATACTTCTTTAGGTCTACCTAAGGTCAGTGTGGACATTTAAGTCCACTTTGTTAAGTTGACTTAAGGTTGGTTAGGTTGACTTAACAAAGTGGACTAAGTCGCCTTAAAGTTAATTCAACTTAGTCCACTTTGTTAAGTTGACTTAATAAGGTTGATGTTAAGTTGACTTAAAGTTAACCTTATTAAGTCAACTTAACGGAGTCGACCTAACTTTTCCTAGTGTAGACGTAGCCAAGGAGTCCTGTGGCACTTTTACTGCATGAATTAACCTTACGACCCACCCTTCTCTGTATCTATATATTTACAGCTAACATGCTATATTTTCCATTTCATGCATTTGATGAAGTGGGATTGTGCCCATAAAAGCTCATGTGATGAATGAATTTGTTAATCTTTAGAAGTGCCACAGGACTCCCTGTCTTTTCTCCTCTGAGAGTAGATAATTATCTTTCATGAATGCTTAGGGAAAGGGGATCTGGACTCAACAGCAGTACTAAAGACTTTCATCTGACAGATAATGTGAAGCATCCATTTTCTGCCTTTCCACTTCTGCTCTGCTATATTCAGCCTTTGATGCAACTAAGTATCAACTATTTCGAGTGCCTGCCCTTGTTTTATCTTCCTTTGTGGCCATGTATTGTTTTCTCTTTTTCACGGAAATAAGAGGGGTGAAAGAGTAGAAGGCACAATATATGACTTATGAGTGTGTATTATTATGTTTCTATGAAATGAGCAGACTGTAGGGTTTGTTTCTCTAAACTAGGCCTAGACTTTTTGGGTCCAGGAATAGTTCTTGAGAAAGGAAATCAAATAAGGGGCACTGAGGAAGGTACAATGCAGACTGAAACGAGTGTCCCTATGTACCCTGTTGAACAATTTCCCTATCATATGCATAAACCACGGAAATAAAAATATTTTCATAAATGAAATGAGTGTTCCGTGAGTTGGTGCCTTTTTTTGCAAAAATATATTGGAGTGTGTCTTCCACAGGAGACACGAGAGCCCCTTTTCTATTGCTCTTAGAAAACCGGTCATGGATGTTTCTGTTTCTGTAGCAACCACCTGAAAATCCAACAAGAGAATGTACTTTATGAATTCCTCTTTATCAAAAGCTACAAGCACAGACATGTAAGCCATATGAGAGAGAGAGAATTCTAGGTCCTCCTCAGTGTAGTTGCTCTGGAGTCTGTCCAATTCATTCCTCAGTGTGTTGACCAAGATGGCCAGTGCTTACTACATTCCTACAGAAGCTCCTGATATTTACAGATGAATTAGCATGTGTCACATCATGCCACATTCTTCTTATTCCTGCTTTAATTTTAATTTTTCCTGTTCTTCTTTCACTTGACTGTCCCTACTCCTCTGTGCTCTGAAGATGCCCCTGTCAAGCACATACATTCTTACTAGTGTTTCAGCAGTTCCTGATTGTTTCTGCTGCTTTCCTTTGTCTCTGACATAGATTTCATCCCACTATTCTCTGTTGTCCCTACTATCTCTGCTTTGTTTTTTGTGACAGACACCATGTGAGCCAAATATAGAGAAACTAGGGGTCATCTGACCCCAAACCCCTCATCCAAAAATACCTGAATGCTGAGGATGTTCAGATCTGAGTATGGACATTGCAGCTGGCTCTTCCTCTAGAGAAGCTAATCCAGAACTCCCGATTTAGACCCCTGAATTGAGTGTTTCAGTGGAAGCAAGACTTCAGAGCTCTTTCTATATAACAGGCAGATTATCAAACAGCTTTTCTGGTATCTCATTAGCCTTGGCAACAATCAAAAGATAGTACTGGAAACTATAAGACATCCTTACAAACACAATTCCCTCAAACTTCCCATTCTAACTCACCTTTACTGGCAAATTGGATATAATTACTCAATCTCTTTCCTTATACTCAATACAAGAAAACTAGCTTCTGTCCTTTAATGATTAGACTGCCCTAAGAACATAACAATAAACCCCTAAAGACACATGAGAACAGATACTCTGTATTGCTAAATCATCCCTCAGCTGGGAAACGTCTGTTATAAACCATCCTCACAATGCTGACTGGTTCCTGGATGAGGAGAGAAATTTCAATTGGTTGGATATCCCAGGACAAACACACCCATCCTACTCTGAAGAGCATTAATGCCAGATGTGGAAATTAAGTCAAGCTCTGGGTTCAATGGTGTATAAATCATTAGTTTATAGTGAAATTTATTTCCAGGTATGAGTAGTAGTACAATGGAATCACAGGTGTGTCAAAACTTTCATCGTGAATGTATGGCTGCTATCAATCGGACAGTGAACTTGGAACTATATGCTAGCTATGTGTATCTCTCAATGGTGAGTCAGTGTTGGCTATATGCTTAATGACTTAAAAAGTGTTTTTAACAGTTTTTTTCTTGAGCAATGCTTTAAGGTGCATTTCTTCAGGGCAGACCTTAGCTTTTTTTTTTTTGTTTTTTTTCTTTAAGTACTACAGATGGAAAAGTTGTGGAATCTCTGTTAAAGCAGGATTGTTTTTCATAGTACTTTGTTTTAAATTTGGTGGCTAGTTTGGACAGCTTTAAAAGCCCTAAATCATAATTTCCACAAGCTAAAAAAACTTGTCAAGTCTTTCTTGGTATTCAATCTACTGTACCTAACACCTAGCTAGCCTCCAAGGCATCAGCCCAAATGTCTTTTGTGATACTTTAAAATTCTAGATTTGCCAGGTCTGGGTGCCCTATTTTGGTCATCTTTTAAGCAAGCTATAGCTACTCAGTCCTTCTAATCTTTCTAACTCAATTATATTTAGGGACTAGATTAATTATTGCTTTATATGCCATTCAAGCCAGCTTTCCTATAATATCTGAAAAATGTGTTGCTCAAAACTGAGCACCCCTTTCAGGCATAGGGATCCCCTAGCTGTAATTGGATTGTATTCCTCTCTAGAAGCGTAGTTTAGATTTAAAATGTATATTGTTACTATCTTGCAGTAGGCAGCTACCATGTGGTAAAATTTGATTTGAAAATGAGAATTTTAGTCTGCTGAGGAGAAACTGATACCTTAATGTCTCTTTTTTTTGAACCAGGATGAAAATTTGAAACTGTAAAACTTTTGCAGAACAAAGTCTCAGTTAGGAAACTTTTGAAATGTCTTGTTTCAACACTCGGACTATTTTGGTCACTCAAATGTCAGGTTGGCTTGGTAGTGAACTGCATCTGCCTCAGCTGCCATGGTGTCTCATGGGAGTTGTAGTCCACGGAGGGAGACTGTAATGGAGGCATGTGGTGACCAAACTACATCTCTCATTTTGCTCTTCCAAACAAGTGGCTGGATTGAGTGTGGAACGATGCTCAGAACTGTGGTGGAAGGGGAAGTAGGGAAAGGAGAACTCTAAAGCGGAGGTGGCTCCAGAATAGAGGCTGTAACAGCAACTTGCATTGTATCCATGACCCAAAAACATATGCTCCTATTGTACTTTGTTTCTGTTGTTTTTAAATGTATGGCTGTATTCATTGTGGGTAGCTCAATGAAGTCACTTGCTCAATGAGCAGCTCAGGTATTCTGGGGGATATAATTCCACAAAAACAAATGATAGTAAACTGATAAGAGCTGTACTTGGTCATTTCATATGTAATTAGACCTTGGGATGCATTACCACAGATGTTGTCAAGACCAAGAAATTATTAATATCCATATAAACAGTCCAATCCCTCTTTGAAGAACAAGAATATCTATTTACAGTTAGAGCAGTTAATATAGAAGTAGTATTGGAATGTATAAAACCTAATACTGCATCATTTTGCTCAATCTCTTCCTATTAATTTTAGGATGAGAAATTCACGGGGAGACAGATTACATCACCTGCATTTAATGCGAGGTCCTTGGACCTTCCTTTGGAGTAATTGATGCTAGCTATTGTCAGAGAGAAGTTACTGGCTTGGATGAGCCATACGGCTTTTATAGAGTTGGGCCTGCGCTAGTGCTTAGACAATGTCTATTGTGTGCATACCATATTACACATGAGGTTAAGCAGATAGCTGTACACTTGACTGACAACTCTTGCCAAACCTGGATCCTTATCTAATGAGGTGTTATAGATAGACAGTATCTCTTGGGTCTAATTGTCTCCACTGATCTTCTCCCCAGTCTTATTACTTTGATCGTGATGATGTGGCCCTGAGGTACATGGCCAAGTTCCTGAGGAAGCAGTCCCACAAGGAAAGGGAGCATGCAGAGAAGTTCCTGAAATACCAGAACAGACGAGGGGGACGTATAATTCTGCAGGACATAAAGGTGAGAAACAAATCAAAGGTGTAAAGGAAGGACCTCTGGAATGGAGTATTGAGAACAGGAGTTCAAATATTTGTTTTAGGTATACTTTATGGCTGTAATCAGCTAGTTCATGTCCCATTCCTGTAGGAGTCAGAGTAACAGCTCTCTAAATATTTGGCTCACTGACCTGTTTTGTCTAGGTATCTGACAAGAAGTGTGGGCTTCAGAAACAGATACATTAGTGTCCTCCTTGGAGAAGAGGAGGAGGTTGGCACCAAATAATCTCTGTGGTAAAGAGGTGGTGGTTTGAGGAAAGTATTGGGATTAGAACACCAAGATATATCCTGCCAAGGTTGATAGTCATAGAGGTCTACCAATGCAAAAAGCTTGCAGCATACTAGAATGAGTAAAAGCTTAGTTCTAACCGGTTTTACCACTGTCAGATATAGCATCAAGGTATATTGGTTTTAAATAGGAATAACTAGGATAACAACTTAAGCAAAGTACTGTGAAAGCTTCAGCGAGGGAAATGAAATCCCTGTGCTATTGATGCATAATCATGATAGAAAGAGCAGAAGTAGGGCTTAGCCAAAGGGCGGTATTGCACACTATAGAAGGCCTAAACATCAGTAAGTGAAACTAGGATGTTTCCTAAAGGGCACATATCCTTCTGTTCGGGCTTGTACAGAAACCAGAACAAGATGAGTGGGGGAACAGCCTAGAGGCCCTGCAATGTGCCCTGCAGCTGGAGAAGACTGTAAACCAGGCCCTGCTTGACATGCACAAGCTGGCTGCAGAGCAGAATGACCCACACGTGAGTATGTGCAAGAGTTGAGATGTATGTGGGGACATGCACTACTCTTTCGGTGTGGGGAGTGGAAGATTTCTAATAGGACCAAAGTCCTCGTTGGCCTACTTAGACATCTTGTAGCTGGAAAGATTCTATCAGTTTGAGATTCCCTAAATTACCGTTCTATGGTGGAACTGGTAATCTCACAAAATGGAGGATGTTTTGCAGTTAAAAGCCCCTCCATTACCCCATTGACACAATGCCTCTCCCTCAAAATAGGCTGCTTGGCATGCAGCCCTGCACTGAGAAACAGGGCCAAGTCCTCAATGGAACTAAGCTGACAACTCAATTCAAAGTCAAAAGTGACTAGCTCTAATTGTGGACCAGGCTCTCATTTAGTGTAAAACAGGAATTGTCTACCCATTGCTTGCTTGCTCTTGTTTTGTTTTTTCCTGGAAAATGTGACTTCTAGATAATTTGAAAATTTTCCACTGGGGAAACCTGTCTTCCAATATCATTCAGATTTGTCAGGGAAAAACTAAACATGACCCAAAAGTTAAATTAACACCTTCTCTCATCCTGAGCAAGGCATCCCCAGTCCCATGGCCCAGAGCATCACCAGTCCATGTCATCCCTTGGCCTGGGCCATGACCTGCAGTATGCCCCCACTCAAGGCTACCTGCCCCAGAGCACCAGCCCTGTCTCCCTGCTGAGAATGGAGTGGCTTCCAAGTGGCCAGCCCTGCCCCATGCCACCCCTTGCTGGGGATGGTGCCTGGAGTCTTGGTATGTTTTTTTTTTTTTTTTTTTTTTATTTAAAGAAATGCCCCTGCCCCTCTCACAGTCCTGGCAGCATTGTCAGTTCCATGGGGGAGTCTGCCAGCTTGTTCCTGGCAACAGTTTTGGTGGTGAGGTTCCTGGTGGCCTTGCTGGGCCCTTGTGGGAGAGGGGAGGAGTGGGGCTTCATTGATGGAGTGAGGGAGGGCAACACTTGGAGCTGGCATTGGCGTGGTTCTGGCCGGGGTGCCCACATACCACTCGAACTGAGTGCGTGTGCCATCTTTGGCATGCATGCCATAGGTTGCCGACCTCTGCTCTAGGTGCTTATCAGCTGATTAATTGCATCTTGTAGGTGTCCACGTTAGGCTGACTGAGCTCTATTTCTCTGCGTTGTGTACCAGTTTAGCTAGTTCATTAAGTACCTGAGGATGAATTTGATTAGGCCCTGCTGACTTGAATACATCTAATGTCTAAATATTCTTTAACCTGTTCTTTCTCTATTGTGACCCATATGCATAAAACAATTAACCTTTTCAATGCAGATTGAAGCAAAATGGGCATTAAACACCTCAGCCTTCTTGAAATCGTGCTGCCCATGTATTTTATAAACATCTTCTTACATGTTTCTATTCCTTACTAGATACAATTTGTCTTGGCCTTTCTCATTTTTGTCCCTACATTGGATATCTTGCACTCAGAAATTTTGCCCATGATTCAGTTTCTGTAGGAATAATTTTTTTTGATACTTAAAGAGCTTCTGATGGAGCCATATTGGCCTCTTACTTTTCTTATTTTTTTCTCCACATTGGGATAGTTTTATATTATGCCTTTAATACTGTCTCCTTCAGAAACTACCAGAATACATGAAGATTTTTTTCCCCCCATAAATCTTATTCCCTTGGGGTCATGGCTACCAGTTCTGAGATTGGATGAAATGTGGAAGTAGTGTGGAAGTAGCAAAACTTTTTTTATAGCACTGGAATTCCAATTTTTAGTCATTTCTATGCATATCATTTAAGCATCAAATGATTGTGCAACAGAACAAGTGAAATCTGTTCTTCATAAACTCTCTCTCTCTCTAGCTGTGTGACTTCCTGAAGTCTGACTATCTGGAGGAGCAGGTGAAGGCCATCAAGCAGTTGGGAGACCATCTTACTAACCTGAAACACCTAACGGTGCCCCAGAATGGCATGGGGGAGTACTTGTTTGACAAGCATACTTTGGGGGAAAGCAGCTGAGCTGTGATCAGATATTCTCTATCTTGATGACACCTATGTTCACAGAGAAGATTATAAATAAAACATGGTTTTCAGTTGTAACCTGATATTTTTGGCCTTATTTTGTGCTGTAGTGAATTGGTGCCATGAATGGCTTTGGTATAACTGCAGGCAATGGAGTACTTGGACTACTTTGAGTTCTAATTATTGCACATAAATAATATACATCTGCTTCTTGACCATGCTGACTTCAGCAGAAATCTGAAATGGAACACTCACTCATAGATGGAGCCTCAATCCCTTCCTGACATCCCTCAAGCACTATCCTAAACAGTTTCAGAAATTACTACACATACACTCTGATAGGTTGGTTAAGTGACCAACTACACTGGCAAGTTAGGTCAACTTAAGGATGCTTAAGTCGATCTAACTTAGTCCCTGTCCACACCAGGCTTTCATTAAGTCAACTTAAGAAATTCCTTAACCTTTCATTAAGTTGACTTAGGTCAACTTAATAAGAACCGCTGGTTAGGTTGACTCCTTAGATCAACCTAAGCACAGTGTGGGTGCTTCAGTCCACTTTATTAGGTCAACCTAAGGGCAGTTAGGTCAATTTACTAAATCCCTGTTCAGGGAAACCCCTTTAAGCCAACCTAATTGGGTTGCCTTAAAGTTGACCTTATTAGGTTGACTTAACAAAGTTTACCTAATTTTTTGTAGTGTAGACATAGCCCTTATCTACAACTCAAGTCTGTCATACTGTTGGTTGGCTCTCCAGTCAATGTTTCCATACCTGTGAGATTCTCTTTCTCAACCATCACTGCAAGTAAATTCTTGTCTATGTGTAACAGAAAGCTTTAGTGCCAGCTACCATTCTGGGAGGCCTAATCCTTAGTTGCTGAATACTGGGCTCTAATCGAGTGTTGATAATCAGCAGACTGCCTTTCATAGGAGAGGCTAGTTAAAACAGCTTGGGGTGGCCAGCAATCTCTGCTGTTGGAGCAGAGTTGCAGGTGGAAAAATAATGGACTGGCAGAAATTGGTAGCACAAGTATATTCAGACATTGTTTTGCAATATGCTGACTCCTGATCCAGTTGAATTGGCTCTGCAAGCTTTGCCTGCAATAAAAATGTGAATTCAGATTTTCAAAATGGGTGAACATTGGCTAGATGGATTGGTGGTATAACTGGCTATTAAGGAATTTCATTAATTGATTTACCCACATCTATTGTGAATAAGCACAGTGGGGAGGGGAGGGAGGTAGGGTTCATTCATTCATTTTTACCCTTTTATGTTGTTGTAAAAGGAATCAACATTGAGCTTTAATGAAAGGCCAAAAAGAAAAATCCAGTATGATATATCAGAGAGACAATGACCCCTACCTCTGTGTTTCTTAAAGTTCACTCACACCTAGACCAATTTCCTACCCTGAAAAAGATGACATACTGAATGTGCAGCCATAAAATGTTTTGAATAAAAATAGATAGCAAGGCATTGCCTTCCATGGGGAATAAAATATGAGAAATAATTGCATATGGGGTATGGCACTCTTACAACCCTGGTTCTGAAAACAATCTCACATGTTTCTTGTACTGGCCATGTTGTCATATTTAATACTGGAAGAACACATTGTAATTAGCTATTGCTGGCTTCAAGTGCAACAGAATACATCATGTTTGGTTTTCCCCTTGCCACAAATGCTGCTTGCTGGGCCTGCAACCACCATTGGCAATATTCATAGTTCTGTGCTGGTGCATCTCATGCTATTGTTTACTGTCATTAAGTCCTTTCTTCTCTACTTGGGCCTCTAGAGTTCTTAGTTTTCCCTGTCTTCCATCTTTAATTTTTATTCATTTCTGGAGGTGCCCAAAGTGTGACAGGAGCCATACATACAGAATAAAAAAATTGTGTCCTCCCCCTCAACAGTTAATACTGAACCATCTCCTTTCTGATCTTGACTTTTTCTTGATACTGTTCCTACTATAAGAACCCTCAGGGTCCTCTCCAGACATCTGAAGAGAGGAGATTCATAGATTCCCAAGGCCAGGATGAACTACTGTTATCAGTTTGACTTCCTGTATAACATAAATCAGGGAGCTTCCTTAGAATAATTTCTAGTGCATATCTTTCAGAAAATAATCCAATCTGGATTGAAAAACTATTAGTGAAGAAAATCTACCATAACACTTTGTAAATTGTCCAATGGTAAATTACACTCACTGTTAAAAATGTATGCCTTGTTTCCTGTCTGAATTTGTCTAGTTTCAACTTCCAGCCATTGGATCATATTGGACCTTTCTCTGCTAGAAACATGCAGACCTTGCTCTGCTACTTATGAACTGTAATCAAGTCACCTTAAAAGGTGTAAAGCTAAATCCATTGAACTCTTTAAGTCTACCACTCTAAGGCAGACTTTTAATGATTCTCATGGCTCTTCTCTGAGCCCCTCCCAATTTTTCCAACATCTCTCTTGATGGGTGGCACCAGAACTAGACACAATGTGCCAGCAGTGGCTGCATCATTGTCAAATAGAGAGGTAAAATAACATCTTTGTTTCTCTCTGAGGTTTCCCAGTTCATGTCTCCAAAGATAACAGTTGTTCTTTTGGCCACAGCATTGCACAGGGACCTCATGTTCAATTGATTAGCTGCTATGAGCCCAGAAGCTTTCTGGGAGTTACCACTTCTAAGGTCAGTGTCTCCCATTTTTAAGCATGGCCTATATTTTTGTTCCCAGCTGTATAAATTGCATTTAGCCTTATTAAAACACATTTTGTTTGCTTGCACCCAGTTTACTGAGAGATCCTGATCATTCTGTATTAGTGATCAGTGTTCTTCATTATTTACCATTCTCACAATTTCTGTATCTTCTACAAACTTCATCAGTGATGATTTTATATTTGCTTCCAGGTCATTGATCAAAATGATAGATAGCACAGGTCCAGAACAGCTCTTCTAAGGGACTCCACTAGAGACATGCCTGCTTGATGATGATTCCCCATTTTAATAGTCTTCATATGACAACAGCTGTGTTAGGCAACATTTCAGAAAACTAAAGGCCCCTTGCTTCCCTTTGGAGATGGCATAAGAAAGGGAGATGGTCCAGAGATCATTTATCTAATCTAATCATTTTAGCATCTTGATCCATTCTCCCATTACTACAGCTTCCTTTCCTCACAAAGCCTTGTGGGAAATGAGATTCACCTGCTGAACTTTGTTCATGTGTCTCCCCTGTGTGTGTGACCTATTCTGCAATATTAAATTATATTACCTGTGGAAACTGAGGAACAGCCCCACCTACTGTCCTAACTAGTTCTTTAGTAAGGACAGATGTTTCCACAGGGCACCAATAATTGTGAATCACTCCCACACCTGGCTTTGAGCACTATTAAAACCAATTGGGAAAGCACAGGCTTTGTGTTGTTGGTGAGTTGTGGTATTTTGTATGATTGTTTGAGCTGAATTTAGTTTAAAGTTTTTTTATTGCTAAAGCTTCTAAACAGAGGTATGGAGTCCCAGGTGTGCCAGAATTTCCATGCTGAGTGTGAGACTGCTGTGAATCACATGGTCAACCTGGAACTGTATGCCAGCTATGTCTATTTGTCTATGGTTAGTACTTATTTTTGTTTCAGAGATGAAGAAGTAGACCAAAGGTCTCTTGGCAGATCTATGAAGCCATTTATTTAAAACTTAGTATCTAGTCTATATTTTTAAGACCTAATTTATCAATTTCTACACTGAATAGTAGACCTAATTAATCCAGTGCTAAATATTACTTCTTGAGAGTTCTCCTGAAGCTAGGTCCAAAGATCTTGTGTTGGATTGAAAAAACAATTCATGGGAATGACTGATTGAGCTGTGTGTTCCTAGAAAGTTTCTATTTCTGAAGCTATTCTCAGTTATTGGGCTTGATGTTAAAATGTGTCCTTGTGTTCCCTTTAACTACTTAAATATCTTACTTCAAAGGTGGGCTCTGGTAACATTAAATCCTCTTGCAGTCTGGCTTAGTAATTGTGCTGAGTGCTGGTATGCAAAGCCATCTGTGGGAATTTCTCTGACTCCTAAATGACAAATTAGGGCTATCTAAGCACTTGTAAAAATACTTGGCTATGACTGGGGTTAACTAACTCTGTCAATGTAAAGAATGTATATTTATTTCCTGGTTGGGTTTAGAGGACTATCAAATTCAGGCACTCAAAAGCCTTTCTGTGAGAGGGCTAGAGACGATCAAGTACGACAAGTTAACTTGTGTGGATTTCATAGATGATAATTCTCCTTAGACTCAGCATTCCCTTGAGTACTGGAAGGCAATTTTCTATGGGTCTCTGACATCCTCAGGTCTTTGCTAATATCTTCTACTTGTTCCTAGTCCTGCTTCTTTGACCGTGATGATGTGGCCCTGAGGCACATGGCCCAGTTCTTGAAAGAACAGTCCCATGAAGAGAGGGAGCATGCAGAGAAGTTCCTGACCTATCAGAACAAGCGAGGAGGACGTGTTGTCCTGCAGGATATCCAGCTAGGGGGTGAATTTCTGTGACTGTTTGCCTGAACTCCCGAGGAAAGGGGGCTAAGTAAAGTGGGAATAGGCTAGAAGATGTTTTCTGGCAGGGCCAACAAACCATGTCCTCTCCACATAGTCTAACTGAGGCATCTTCTGTTGCTGAGAGGCCTATGGCTGAAAAAGAGAAGATAACAGGACCTTTTTCATTTTTGGAAGGGTAGTGCTGGAACATCAACAATCGTTGTAGAAATGACTTTTTCAGTGACTAGAACATCAAATGATTAATTGGCAGGCATCCATCAGCACTGACAGAACTTGGGATGTGGGGAGGGAGAAACTCCCCCCCCCCCCCCCTTTTTTTTTTTTTTTTTGCTATCTGCATTACCTGTGCTGAGGGATGCAAGCTGCAATAAATAAGGTGCAGTTTCCAGGGAATGAAGACTTTGTGCTTTGTAAATGAAAATGCTATTGCTGATGAGTAGAGTTTTCACACTACAAGATGTGACTCTGTTTTCTGCCACAGAAGCCAGAAAGGGATGAATGGGGGAACAGCTTGGAGGCCCTGCAGTGTGCTCTGGAGCTGGAGAAGACTGTGAACCAAGCCCTGCTGGATCTCCACAAGCTAGCTTCAGAGAAGAATGACCCCCATGTGAATGAACTGTGACTAAGGGGAAAAATAGCTACCTTTCCCTACAGTAGGACAACTGGGTGGATTTGGGAAACAGTATAGATGGGGGTGGGTGTGGAAGCTGTGTGGAGCAGACATCTCAAGAAGCTAGTGTTAGAGCATATTTCCTAAACCTCCTTTCTCTTGGAATGGTGCATATTCCTATGATAAAAATAGCAGAAGAAGAAGAGTACAGTCTGCTTTATTATGGTCACCTACTTGACGCCATGTATCATCCCCTCTGCTGCAGCTCTGCTAGGAAACCCAACAGCTTCTCTGGTATCACTTGAGACAAAAGTACCAAAATTCATACAGCCTCCATTGTTAGGGACATGATCCAGACTCTCTCTTTAGATAAAGATTCCTTAATGATTGACTCTTCTGTCTCTGGAACTTGAGGTCTTCTCAGGATAATGCTCTCTGAGTAACTGTAACTGCTAAAAATTTTCACTCTTAACTCCTGGCTGTAATCTTTCTGCAGCTCTGTGACTTCCTGGAGTCTGTCTACCTGGAGGAGCAGGTGAAATCCATCAAGCAGCTGGGAGACCACCTCACCAACCTGAAGCGCCTAGGCATGCCCCAGAGTGGTCTGGGAGAATACCTGTTTGACAAGCACAGCCTAGGGGACAACAGCTAAACTGCCTGGTGTAGAACATTTCTATGGGCTGGCTTGCCAGTGAATACTGTATTGCCTTCATTCTCATACATAGCAAATAAAATATGATGCTCAGCTGCGGCTTGTCTGACTTTCCTTACTGAGTGTTCCAGTTGAAATTCTACGTTGGGATCTTGGTAATAGGGGCTGACAGAAATGACTATGCAACATAATGTGTGGATGATTATTGGCCACTCCTGGCTCACTTCAAACAAACTGTAACTAAACCTTAAAATCCACTTTCTTGGTCACTGCTGAAGAATTGTTCAGTTGTCTTCTAGAATACCACAAGCCTATTAGAATGGCCCTATGTGCACAAATGGCAGCTGTTCCCTACAATAGCCCAGTGTGCCATTTAACTTGTAGCTTCAAGACATTAGTGCCCTGCTACTAGGGATAAGGAATAGTTCGATTCAGGACCTTCAGGTGCTGGCATAGAAGTGTTTTCTCTGCCCCTGTCCTACATAGCATTATAGCTATAAATGCAGTGCTTCCACGAGTCTCTGCATCTGAACGTAGGTGGGGTCATGATGCATCCTAATAGCTGAACAACTGTATCACCTCTGGGCCTAGGTTTAGAAATTGCTTTGTCCCAGCTTCACACATGACAAAGATAACTGCTGTTAGAGACACTTTGTGCTGCACATACTTGCTACTTTGATGCAAAGAGGAAATCTGTATGTAGGAGGGTGGCTTTCTGAGATGTCATCTGCATAGAACATCCTTTTGCTGGATGTTAGATGAGTATATTAGATATAGCTGGAACATGCATCAGGCTCATGGTGTAAATGCATGTCAGGAGGCAGAGGTGCCATCTCTCCTTTATTCTGTGGTAGAAGGGTCACAGCTGAACTGTAGAGAGGAGAAGTCTACTGTGGCTCCTCATCAGAGCATGGGGATGAGGCAATACTTAGTAAAGCATGCTCGGCTGTGAACTACATCTGACTTTTTTTAGAGCTCTCATATTATTAATGTGTAGACTCTGGTTACAGAATGTTGATCTAGGGGCATTCCCATGGAAATGCCAGTATATAACATACTGTGTCCCTGATTGTGTCATGCCTGCTTCACTGTAAATGTGTAATTGCAGTCTAAAGCCAACTTTCTTGATCACAGCTGATGGTGTGTCCCATAGCTAGTGGATCCTGCTACTAATATCACCATTCCTATGAGAAACTAGTAAGTGTATAAATAGCTTTTCTCCCTCTAAGATCACTGGTGTGGGGCCCAGATACTGACTGTACCACTTAGTTTGTGGTCACAGGCTATTCTTGCCATTGTAGCCATCCCTTACACTGTGTTCTTCTGGCTATAAGCCTAGTATTATAAAAAGCAATGTGCTAAATACAGATCACTAGCAGGGCAACTCCATTTCTTGTTTTGGGGGCAACATGAGGAAAGGTCCAATTACTGTTCTGTTCTTGCCTTTGGTGAGGAAACCCCTGCTTCTTCTCAGAGGTTGTAGTACAAATAAGTGGTGTAAAGTGTGTGTAACACCAAAACTACACAACTGACCAATGATATCACAATGTAATTCTATTGCTATGGGATAAGACTCTGCTTGAACAAAATATCTGTGCAAATGTTCCTTACAGATCAGTCAAGAAATCTCTACAAACTCAAATTTCTGGGTGAGATCCCACCTTCTGTGAGCTGCCTTTCTGTGTGTGCTATGTGAAGAGCATCTGAAGTGGGAATGGAACCCATTTGCTCCAGGCTGCTCTTGCAAACATCACCACCAGGAAAGGGGTCTATCTTGTGCCTTTCTTTTATGAAAGTTGGCTAGGTCTCTTCATACAAGAAGTGTTGTATCTGTCTTTTGTCTTTTAAGGATAACAGCTGAGCTCCTTGCTGAAGACTCCCCACCTCCAACCACTGTGAACTTGGGTAGAGCCAGCAGATGGCTTTCTGGAACTGAGCCATGCCAAAACTTGGCAGCAGCATCACTCACAGAGCCACTCCCAGGGGCAGTCAGATAAAAGCTTTTTTTTTTCTTTTAAAAACAAATCCAGTAAGGGACTATAGAATGGAGCAACAAAACCACCTCTCTACAATTGTCAGACTTAGTCATATCAAGTTACAGTCTTTGTCTAAGAAGGTTTCTCGCAGTTCCCAGAGACATTAATCCCTTTGGATGATGGCTCCATCATTCTGTGTGTTTTAAGAGCTTTGGCCCTGTTAGTCCCTCAAGTGATGACTAACAAAATGGCTTTTTGTCTCTCCTTATCTCTTGCCAAAGTTCACTGACCAAGCTTCATGAGGCAAGAAGGCTTCCTGGGGGTGCATTTCCTATCATGATTGCTAACTGGTCCTATTTCCCCATGTGCTCTCCTGCTGACTATGTTTACCTTGCATGTAAATGAGTTTTCTGTGTCTTTGGTCACCCTTGGCTTAATTTACACCAGAGACACTGTGAAGTAGAGAGAACTGCATTCCTTTTTCTGGAAGAAGGGTTGCTTAGGGATTGCTTGCCAACTACATTTTAAGACCATATCTCCACTATGTGGCTATTAAGTCCTTTGTAGATTTAAGTACGTACATCACAGAAGACTCTTAGTGATCCATGGTTTATTAGTTTCCCAAAGATATATTACATGCTACCTTTTGGGTACATATGAGAACAGTGTACCAAATGGCAGACTGGGGTGCTTTTAGGGTCACATGGAGCAAATATGGGCGAGTTACAGATCTTCCAAATGAAGATTGAGAAAAGCTGATGTCTGGAACCTGGTTGTCTCCACTGCTGCCAAATAGCGTGCGAGGATTAATACAGCACCTGACACCTAGATGTAAGCATGAGCCTTCTGCTACACACTTGGCTCTTGATGGGTGGGCTCTATGCAGTAGGCAAATGGATCCTGCTGCTGGACTGCTGACCATTCAGTCACCTCTAGCAGTATCTTAAAGTCCTTATATCATGATTTAAGGAGGTAAATAACTCAGTCATAGGTTGGCGGCCTATTGCAGGAGTGGGTGGGTGAGGTCTTGAGGCCTGCATTTTGCAGGAGGTCAGACTAGATGATCGTACTGGTCCCTTCTGACCTTAAAGTCTATGAGTCTATGAGTGCTCTGTCCAACAGATTGGCTGTATTGACATCAGCCAGGAACAAGAGACATCTGAAAAATGAGGACATGCCATAAGAAACTACAAACCATGCACGGTCCGGGGGGGGGGGGGGGGCGCGGAGGAGGGGAATCCAATCTCATACAACTAGCTATTCTATTGGACAGTTGTGTAGCTCCTATTTTCATATTGACTCAGTGCCGATGTGAATATTTCTCCAGGCACTGCATAACACCTCTGTCCTTTCTTTTTGCACAGGGTATTATTGGATTTATTTTGCTGAGCTTGTCGCTCTTTGTTAGGTGGCATACAATACAGAGGTAGTCACATCATATCACTGCATCATTCCTTCATTATGGAAAGTGAGGAACAGTCACTCCTCTGATGCTCATTGGTTCCTTGATGTGAATGAGTTTTCATTGGGTAGCAGCAGTTGCCAATCACTCCCACATGTGAATTAATAGCAGCTGTGACATCAGAAGTTTTATTCTGGCAGGGTTTGTTCTGATTTTGGTTAGAGGTAGTTTACTGCTAACCTTTCCAAAAAGAAGAATGGAGTCTCAAGTGCGCCAGAATTTCCATGCTGACTGTGAGGCAGCTGTAAACCGTGTGGTGAACCTGGAACTGTATGCCAGCTATGTTTATTTATCCTTGGTGAGTGTTTGTCTCTTCTCCAGTGTTCCTAAATATCCAAAAGATTGTGGGTGTTTTTTAAACATTAGAAGGCTTCACATTTTCATGCTTAAATAAGATTTCTCTTATTATTTGGGTTGAACCTCTTGAGTACTTTCTCCAAGAAGCTTTTCCTGAAGAAACTATAGGGTAACATAACTAATAACTCAGGAGTTTGACTTTTCATTGTCTCAAAGAACTAATGGTTTTTGTCTTGTTTGTACCTTGCAAAGCTGACTTTTTAAAAAAAGTCATGTGAGAAGTGTGGAGAAATCCCCATATATAAAAGAAAACAAACAACCCCAGCTCTGTTGAGGTTATGGGGAAAAACTAGCTTCTTTTGTTCCAATGGTGATTCTTACAAACTCTTTTTTTTTCCCACAGAAAGCTCTGAATTAAAGTGTCTGAGTAAAGTTGGAACCTCAAGCTTGTGGCAAATGTCTCACAGCTGTGATCTGTTAGTAATCACTTGCACCTGCTTAGCCCTAAAATACTCCTGTTGTGTTTGCCTTGAGAGAATATTCTGCAGGAATGTGATGTAGTGGGCTATGTAGGTGAAACAAAAAACTCAGATTTCCTGTGTGTTCCAGAGCTTCAGAAGCCCCCCATTGTGAGGCTTATGTGGGCATCAGAGAGCTATGACCATAGTTCTCTGGGGCTGGCTTCATCTGAAGATGTGTATTGCTTGAGTCTTCCTGTAGTAGGTAAGCACAGTGAAGGGATGGGAAAGGATCTAGGCAGCAGCTCTAGAGCTATAGTCCTCAAATAATGAAATCCTTTAACTGTCTCTTCAAAGAGCACAGGAAGTTGTGAAATGACTGTGTTGCTGTTGTATGTCATTCATTTCCTCTCCTTCACCCTCTTCTCCCCCCAGTCCTATTATTTTGACCGTGATGATGTGGCCCTGAAGCACATGGCCCAGTTCCTGAAGGAGCAGTCTCATGAGGAGAGGGAGCATGCAGAGAAGTTCCTGAAATATCAGAACAAACGAGGGGGACGCATTGTCCTACAGGACATCAAGGTAAGATACCGTTAGTCATCACCCAGACTGGGGAGAGTAGAATAGAGATTCCAGGACAGTAGATCAGTATTTCTTGCTGTATGAAAGTAATACATGGACTGCTGTTGTGTAGGGTTTCATTTTAAATGCATGAGCTGTTAGTTACATCAACCTCTCTTCTATAGAAGAGCCTAATCAACTACCTGCTCAGTTCATTTGAAGAATAGGAGAATTTATTTCCTGTCTCTTACTGGCATGTATTAGGCTCCATAGTACCAACTGGCCAATGTCTAGTGTGGTTTTTTGTTGTTCTGACTTATTTTCCAGTGACTGTTGAAGCCTCCTTGATGTGCACAAGAAGACTGCACAGCTAGTTGCCCTCTTTTCTAGACCATATAAACACTTCTTGTTTAGAATAAAATTGAGCCCACAAAAGAAGTGGTATAGTAATGAGCTGAGCAAAGGGTGTAATTCTCCTAGAGCATGAAAAAAGCAAGGGTCCTCTTCTAGCCATATGAATGTTTCCATTCTATCTCTGGTATGCTCTACAGAAGCCAGAGAGAGATGAGTGGGGAAACAGCCTGGAGGCTCTGCAATGTGCCCTGCAGCTGGAGAAGACTGTGAACCAGGCTCTACTGGACTTGCATGGTCTGGCTACAGAGCACAATGACCCCCATGTGAGTGACCTGATAGTGTAGAAGGGGGGGGGGGAAGCAACTTTTTATCTGGGTGCAGAGAGAAGAGTTGGACAGGCTCCAAAGCTGAGTGTTCTGTGACTCATTTGAGGAGACCTTGTAGGGTCAGGCAGGGAGGGAGGGGTAAAAAGGAAACTTAACTTATGGCAAGAGATGCAAAACTCTTCCTGGACCACCTCTCAAATATTGGTGAAGGGCAAAACCCCCTATATGTCAGGCCCTAATCTGATATTATGCCTTGGATTAAGATGACTGTAGGCCTGCTCTTCCTTGAACTCTGCGCTTAGGCTGGATCAGGATTTTGTTTTTCCTTGAAGGCGGTTAATACAACTACTCTGTATGATCCCTGCTACCACCTCTAGGATTCCTTATTGGAAACCTCATTGGGGTTTGAGGTCAGTGATGCTATGCTCTGGACAAACTCTTCCATCTTGGAGTAAATGCCATGGAAATTGTGCAGTATAAAGTACGAGTTGAACTACTAAAATCTGTAACCCAGCATCGTCCTTAACTCTTTCCTCTTTCAGTTGTGTGACTTCCTGGAGTCTGACTACTTGGAGGAGCAGGTGAAGGCCATCAAGCAGCTGGGAGATGATCTCACCAACCTGAAGCTACTGGGCGTGCCCCAGAATGGCCTGGGAGAATACCTGTTTGACAAGCACACCCTGGGGAACTGCAGCTGAATTGGACTCATAGGGACACTGCATGTTCAGTGACTCATCTGTATGCAGAGAAAAGAGGAATTGGAGCTAAATACTGTGAATAAAACATGATTTTGAGTTGTAACCTGCCTCTCTGGTCTTAGTGTGTTCTGTTTTTTAATTGAACATAAAGGCCGTACTGGGTCAGACCAGAGGTCCATCCAGCCCAGTATCTG
>ML685783.1:3548239-3580169 GCA_007922175.1 Pelusios castaneus
TTCTATGTGACTGACAATTTTATTCTTAACTATTGTTTCAACTAATTGGCTTTTGTGTAGATGTCTCTTACTAATTACACTGCACACACTGTGCCCTATTAATTACTGTAGCTAAAACAGTTTGATATAGTATATAGCTGGAAGGTAAATGTCATCAGACAGGCTAAGACAGCAAAGGAAGGGAATGACAGTGGTAGCCTAAACAGATTCAGGAGCTACAGCTCAGTTGCAAGTGCAGTATCTTCCTGTGGCCATTTAAGAACTAAGCTGGATCTAGGCCTACCACCCACAGCTGATGTAGTCAATGTTTAGAAGTGTTGCATATAATGGGTGTAAAGTTTTATTCTAGACACTTGCTGAAGCAAAATAATGTTCTGTAACATAACCTGCACCTGTAGACTGCCCAAATTCATTCAGCTGAAGCTGTCCCAATAATGTCTTCTAAGAGGACAGGTCCTCTGTATCCGTATGCAACAGTTGGTTTTTAAAATTAAATACAAATCCATTTTCCCCAGTGTAAAAATATTTCATGCAGGGATGTGGCATTACCTTTAGGAGGTGGAGAGATTGCTGCCTGAGAAGCCCATGTACAAACTAAGACTCAGCAGGTGCTGATATCCTCCTCACTAATCCCTCTTCCCTACAACCAAGTCCTATGTCACGTGGAGAAGGAGTAGGGAGAAACAGCCCTGGGGCTGCTTTGCTTTCACTATTATTTAATGTGGGTCTAAGATGTCCACACAGAGCTATCTGAGAGCTGAGCTTTGCTTGTCCTAATTGCCTCACTTTGGATGCTGAAGCTGCAAACCAAATGCTATGGGATTCTTTCTTTCCAGTAAGGAACTGATTCTGACACTCTTCCCACTAACTGATAGGAAATCATTCTGTCCCCCAATTGTACACCACCTGACAAGAATTCACTCCTAGCTTGGCTACTTAAGGAGGCTGGGTACCAAAGACTGGATTCTGCTTTGTTGTTGGCTTCAGGGCAGTGATAAGCTGTTTGTTCTGTCTCTATCACAGTCCTTTACAGGAGTGACCAGCTGATATACTTGGGGGTGCCTCTGTATCTTTGGTTTGGCACCTGACCTAAAGGGATCAAAGAGCAGTTTGGGGAGCTCAACCTGGAGTGTATCAGGCTGACTCCCAGCCTTGCTTAGTTGCAAATCTATGTTGTTCATACTAAGCAGGTTTCTAAGATGGTTGAATGTTATTGAGATGGACTGTTAATCAGAAAATTCATTCTGATTCCTCCCCCCCCCTATTTCTAAGTGCATGAGCTTGCAAAGTGATCTCCTTTCTTATCTTCTGGGACACTTCTGGCAGGAACCAGGATTAGACTCTTCCCCCTGTTGGGTAAGACCCATTTACTAGAAAAGAAAAATCAATCTGACATCTCAGAGGTACACTAACTTCCCCTACTGTCTTTCTTTAAATGCACTCACTTGTGCACAGACTTGCTATATGGCCTCAGCCAAGTGCTGTCAGGGGCTGTATTACAGAGTGAATGTGCAGCCAGAAACCAGTTGGGGGAAAAGGGGAGCAAAGGAAGGCTGGGAATGCTTTATTGAACAAAAAGGTTGGAAATGAAACCATTGCAGGTTGGTCATAGGAGTCTTATAGCCAGGCTTGCCTGTTTCTTCAAAACACTTGCTCACTTGTTTCTTCTCTTGACCCCCTTGGCAGGAAAGGTAATAGTGGAACAGCAAACTGTAGTTGGGCACTGCAAATCTTTGATAACCACTGATACCTGCAAGTACCATGTTGTTAATTGTGCTCAGCTTTACCCTTGCCACAACTTGGCTTTTGGTTTCTGCCAACTCTCGCGTGCCCCTGCTGCTACATTCCACGTGGCTGTTTGCTCCCATTAGATCCCTCATTCTCTCCTTGGGTCTCTGGAGCTCCATGTTTACCCTGTTGTCCATGTTATACTTTTGTTATTTATTCATTTCCAATAATGCCTTCCATGTGCTAAGTCCTGTACAAACATAAAACCAAAGTCCTTGGGGCTTTGTCTATTCCGGTTTTAGCTATTCCTCCCACACTTTGTGAGATAGACCTCAAAGTCTTTCCAGGGTCTCTATATAATACCAACTTTCCACCCTTTGGAGATGCATTCCACAGAACATTTTGTCTAATCTAAAGCATCTTCGTAAGCTGTATCTCTATGTACTTATCTGGTCCTCATCACCATAGTGTCTGTTCTTCAAATACCCCACTACTTCTCCTTTCTTCCTTACAGAGCCATTAGAAAACTGGATTTGACTCTTGAACTTTCCTCATTTGCCTCCACTATTTGTGTGGCTTATACCACAGGGTTATTCTGCTTCTAGGCAATATCATGTTACCTGTGGCAATCACCCAGCATCTTATCATATGAGGGTGTCTTCTCCTGTGAGGTCTCTGTATAAGAAGCAGGAGCCATGTATCTCTATTCTTAACACCCCCCCCCCCATATATCTCCGTGAGGTCTCTTAACTCCTCTCTATATAAAATTATTTAAGGGTTAGGGCTAGAATTGCAAGGGTGATCGAGACCAGGGTAGAGGCGAGAGAGATTTCTAAGAGTACAACCAAGTGTTCATAATAGTCCACAGAATTTTGTGTGGAAGAGGGTGTGAGAATGACAACTTCCCCCTTCCTCCTGTGTTTAGCTGTACTTGAGGTTTCCGCTCCCCTCCCCTTTTTAATACAACATAATTTCCAGTGAATGAGGACTTTAGCTATATTTTGTATGCTTATGATCTCCAAATAGCATAGCAGATATATGTTTTATTGGGCTGATTGGGAGCTCTGATGATCCAGAGGGTAGGAGTCATTCAGCAGTGGGGTGGCCTCCCTCATGGCCAGGGTTGTCTTATCCTCTCTGCAGTCCTGGCTGAGAGGCTCTGCTCTATTTGCTCACTCCCATGATAGCAGGGCTTCCTTATCCCCCAGCATGAGCTAGATGGGGAATGAGGAAGGGATTTGAGAAATGTAGAGATGCGTATTATCCCATCTTGGATAAACGAAAATGCAATTGTTGAAGCAGGACCAGCCTGGGTGTCGTTCTCTTACACAGCGCCAGAGCGGGATGAGTGGGGGAACAACCTGGAGGCCCTGCAGTATGCCCTGGAACTTGAGAAGACTGTGAACCAGGCTCTGCTGGACCTGCACAAGCTGGGTACTGAGAAGAATGACCCCCCATGTGAGTGAAGGAGGAGAAGAAATGGATAGCTATCTGTGAAGGGTTGGAGTTTTGGCTACTGTACTGAATGTGGTCCAGAATCCTTACTGGCTGGTTTCTGTATGACTCTAGAGCTCTCCAAAACTAGGCAGGTCTGACTTCTGTAGTGAGGGTATCAAAAGTGACTTGTTCTGACATCCCTATGGATATGTGGTCTCCTTCTAGTCTCTGGTACTCAAGGATGCAAATAAAAAGCAGCTGTTCCCAGCTGTCACGACCTATTGTGAAAGACTAAATTGAACAAGATTTTGTGAAACTGGTCTCTCTAATGCCAAAGAACAAATGGAGTGGGGTGACAAAGCTGTCTTGTATGTTAAACAGCTATATAAGAACCTAAGATGGGGAGGGGGAAGCCAGAGGTTTATTTTTGACTACAGTATGATCAAGCTACTGTAATCGATCCTGGTACTTTAGGCAGGTGTGTGACAGTGGACTCATTAGTTTGTTTCTTGTCTCAATAAATGGGAATATATAATGGCTGCAGAATCCCCTCTAAACCTCACCCCCACACTTTCAGGGGCCTGCATTCGGAGCATGTGGGGACTGAGCATGTTTGACTGCAATGAGCCGTCTCCACATCAGTGGCATTTCAGCTTGGTGCATAGTTAGTGACTTTCTAAGGCAAAGCAGTGTTGTGTGTCTGAGCAAGATTAAGTCCATCCTCCCTCTCCCTCTGCCTCCTCCTGCAGCTGTGTGACTTCCTGGAGTCTGACTACCTGGAGGAGCAGGCGAAGGCCATCAAGCAATTGGGAGACCATCTTACCAACCTGAAGCACCTAGGGGTGCCCCAGAATGGCTTGGGCAAGTACCTGTTTGACAAGCACACCCTGGGGGAGAGCAGCTGAAGTGCAAACTGGAAATTATCTAGAATATAAACCCTGGATGGATGACTATCCAAACGCTGAGAATAAAATACAATAAATCCTATGTCTTTGGTGCTGTTTCACGGGGGTGGAGGCAATGGACATCTGAGTTACTAGTCCATAAAAGATCAAACTGAATATGGGGAAGGAGATTCTTGAAAGGGTGTTTGATATACATATATACCCCCATGCTCATGGTTAAACTCTTTATTTAAACTGGAAATTATCTAAGTACATTTTTGGTATGAAACTCACACAAGCTTGTGCCTGAAAGATTACTGCTTCATTTTTGGATGGGGTTGAGGGAAAGGAAGCCCTGTTTGGTACTTCTCAGCACAAAGGTGGTGTGTTAAGTCAGACTCAGGCTGGGGTTATTGTGGATGAATGACACTTGCCCATCTGTGACATATCATGTACAATAAGGAAACAGATTGAAAAGAATGAAAAATTCATCCTGGCTCTATTTTAAATTGGTGTTCTTCAGTGAAGCAGTAAAATATCTAGGGGGTGGCAGGTGTGAGAGGGCCAAATTCAGTCACTTCATTGCCTGTAATAATCTCTACTCTTCAGTATCTTTCTGCCTGGTTCCAAAAGGGCTAGGTAGCTGCTTTAGGCCCACTCTAACATCCCAAAGAACTACCTTCAAAGGGCAGACCTATCCAAGCACAACTCCTCACTCCCTGTATAGAACAGAACCCGCTATTCTAGTATCTTGAGTCTTCTTTGTATTCTATTTACCATCACTCTTCCCAAAATAAATGTGGATATATTTGGCATAAGGGCAATGGTGGACTGAGGCTAGTTCTATGTAGTATGAGACATGGTAATATCCTAGACTATGCTTATTGAATTCAACTGAATAGCATAGGTCTTTATTGTATTAAAGAAGCAAATGTACGTATTGCCAGGTTAGGTTTTATGTACCTTCTCTAGGATGGGATATGCTAATCTAATTCCTCCAGTTATCAGCCATTTGAAACTTTCCCCTGGGGTAGGGAACCTGCTATCTGGATGATTACTGCTTCAACCTGGATTCTCTAAAGGGCAGCAAAAGACATTGAGATAAATTACCTGAATTTAAACTGAGTCATGGCTTCATTTTAAAGTAGCAGAGAGACAGGGCCTGGCCCCTGGAGAGCCCCAATCCTATGGGAAAGTTTGGAAGAACTGACATTGACTAGGGTCCTTCTTCAATGTATGTGTGGGGGTCATCTTTGATAAGCTGTGCTTAATTTGTGTCAGGGGTGGGTGGGGCTGAGCACCTCAAGGCTTGGCAGTTCATCATCTTGGCCCCTCTCTAGGTATGTGGCATCAGTTATTTGAATGGAAAATAATGGCTTGAACCCCAGTGACTCATTACAATGGAGCACTTCTAATAAGCTTAGCAGCCTGAGTGTAGTTTCTTTTATTTCACTCTTTCTCTAATATTTTCCCCATAGGAATAAATGAGCTTGCAGAGAAAGAGCTGTGTGGTAACTTAATTGTGGCCAGTTACCTTGCTAGTTTTTGCAGAAAAAGCACATGGGTCTGCTGAGGAAGGTTGTCTTTTGCTGGGAATACATTGAATGCAGGGACCTGTGCAGCATGGAAATGCTCCCATCATCAGGGAGAAGGATGCATCGCTCCACCTGACAAAGCAATGGCTATAGAGCAGGAAGCCAGAGCCTGTGCCCTTGCTGTACCACAAATGGGAAAGACAGGTATCATTGCCCTGTGACACCCTGTCATCTCAGTTTCTTTTAACACTTGTTCCTGGAGCCATCTCACTCTCTCCCTTCTGAGCCTTTCTCTCCCCCACAACCTCTCTTCTACAAATGAAGACACCCTAAAGATAGATATTAGGAAAGCATAGTGGAATTATTAGAGCCAGAGTTTGTCTACACCTCTCAGTACAGAACAACAGAGTGGCTAATACCCTTATCTTTAATTTTCTTCAACAGTGTGTAGAACCCCATCTCTGCAAGAAGACCCTGGAGGGTCTGCTCTTGTTTTAATTTCCTATTATCTTATATCCAGGAGTGTTCTGGTCCCCTGAACACTGAAATGGGAAAATAGATATTATTTCAGTGCCCCTAATGACTCACCTTTCTGTTTTCTCCTCTCACCCCACACATGATTGTATATGCCATACTTCATTGTTTCAGCTCTCCACATTTTATTTACAGCAGTAGCATGAGGGTAAGGCACATCTATTTCCTTGTCTCCAATTAGTTTTCCTTCTAACCCTTCACCAGCTAGTTTTCCTGCTTCTGAGTCATCCAGCCTTGGAGAAATGTTTCCTCCATGAGCAGTCATAGTGCTTCTTCTGATATTGACTAAACAAGTCAATCTCCCTGTGCTGAAATAGACCACATCCAACAGTGAAAAACACAGGAAGACTGGGAGAGAAATTGAACTCTGGACTAAGATTCTGGAAAGTCTGTAAACTCCAGATAAGTGTCACCCTGCTTGTCAAGCAGGTGTGAGATATCTGAGAAAGAGATTTTAGATTTTTTTTTTCATTTGTGCACATCATTTCATTTGTGTCGATATCTTCTTTAGACCAGGGACAAGGAGGATGAGAAGCTGCCATTTCTTGAACCAAGAAATACACTTTAAATAGGACTTTTTAGTTTGTTACAGGACTCAGAGAAACCTGAATTCTTTTCTTCCAGATCACTTCTAATTCTCCTGTGGAGCTGACTGACTATCATTTGGGTTGTCAGCTCTATGTACTACATATCCACCAGGGAAACCACAAGTAGAAACTTCCATTAGGTAGGATTTTCTGCTCTGTTTCTGTCCTTGTCTCACTGTCTGCTAAACAGTGTGGACTATGTCCTGCCATTAGTCTGGTATTCCTGTCTTTCAGTGTTGTGTTTCCTCTACCCACTCAATGGTGATCAAATAGACCCACATGTCCATACTCCAGTTTCTACTATGATACACTTTGGGATTCAGGAGAGAGGTTTAAATGCTGAGAGAGGACTGTAGGGCAGCATAACAATCACAGGTATCTTGCAAAGCTTCCAGCATTCAAGAGGTTCTGACAACAAGAAGCAGAATTCATAGGAAACATTAAGCCCTATGCATTATAGCCACCATTGCCCCTGATTCCCCATTCCAGTTGCTTCTTTTCAGAGCAGAGACTTGTGGGGAAATCACACTCTTTTGCTGCTTCCTCCTCAGTAGCACAAATCTCCTAGTCAGCAGAAACTACAAAACCAGGGAGAGAGTGATATGATCTGACTGTGCTCCTTCAGGAAAATACCCACCACACTCAGCTCTTCTACCTGCACTTGGAGCACCAGATGGCCACTTGCTGAGTCATGCTATGGCAATACTGATTGGTTCCTTGAAGTAAAAGGGATTTCATTGGGTGACAGAAGCTACCCACCACAACCACACCCTGCTCTAGTCAGTATTAAAACCAGCTGTGAGGCAAAAGGGTTCTATGTTTTCTCTGGGGTGGGTTGTGTCAGTAGTGTTTGGTTAGAGTTTGGTCAGGGATAAGGTCTTGTTAACTTTTCTTCTGTGTACTGTTGTAATGGACTGTCAGGTGCGTCAGAACTTCCAGCGGGACTGTGAGGCTGCCATCAACTGTGTTGTGAATTTAGAGCTGTGTGCTAGCTATGTCTTCATATCTATGGTCAGTCAGAAGCTTTCTCAGACTCTTATTTTCTGTTCTTTTTCCCCACCCCCACTTAAACTGTTACTTTAGGTATTATAGTTATTTCCTGTAAAACTTCTTTTAATAATAGCTGACCTTTCTCTGTAGTGGAAAAGATTACAAATGTGTTCTCAGACTGTAGTAACTCCCCTGGCTGAATGGTTTAATAGATGTGGAGATGTTGGGTCTACCGGCCAACTGGGTGGGCATACGCCTAGCTGGATCCACCTGTAGCTATGCCTCTGCTATGGATAAAGTATTTTTGCACCAGCAAATATATCAATGGCTGGCCGAGGTACCCTCTTGACTGATGGCTTGTAATTCTCCCCAGTCCTGCTACTTTGACCGAGATGATGTGGCCCTGAGGCACATGGCCCAGTTCCTGATGGAGCAATCTTATGAGCACAGGGAGCATGCAGAGAAGTTCCTGGAATACCAGAACAAGCGAGGGGGACGCATTGTCCTGCAGGACATCAAGGTGAGAGGGTGTGGAGGAAGGAGGAAAACTACTAACACATTTTACTTCAGTGTGGTAGCTGGCCCAGGGAGGGTCTACTGGAATCAAAGCTGATGTACTCTAGGGAAAGGATTCCCATGCTGTCTTAATATCCTAAATTTCTGCTGTGTACTCATTTTCCATAGATGGATACACACTATAAGGTCTGCTCAGTAAGCTCTTACTGCTTACTAGGACAGTGGTTCCCAATCTTTTCAGTAACACAGCACACTTCAATGAGATGAAACAATTCCACGGCATACCTGCTTTTTTTGACTGCTCATAACCATCACATTTACTCTAGTTATGGACTTACCAGAGAGGTTTGCAATATAGTGCATACAACAAGCTAAAGAAAGATCAAATGCATTAATGTTTCAAATCCACTAGGAAAAATGCACGTCATCTCAGTTTTGCCCTTTAGCGTTTTAAATAGTTCACCTTTTAGAATCGAAAGACTGATACCTTGCTTTTAATTTGACTTTCATGAGTTCTATTTGTATATTTGGTTGGATAGAACATTGTTTAAGATTGATTTTTCTCACAGCACAATGGTGTGCTGTGGCGCACTGATTGAAAACCACTGTACTAGGCAATTGTAGCCTGTGAAGAGGGGACTACAATGCTTGTGTTCCCTTGTCTGTCTAAATATAAGAATGAGGGTGATAGTGAGGGAATAAGGTTGGAAAGCTGTTGCTGAATAGCACTATGTCCCCGCAGGCCAACTCAACTGTTGTGTTGAAATGACATGTCTCTTGTAAAACTGCAGTACTGCTGTTCCTATAGCCTTCTAATAGAGATAGGGAATAATGACCACCTCCAAAGGCACTGCTGGCATATTGATGACAACAACTCTGCAGAATAGAGGTGAAGAGCAGCAGGATGGACTTCCTCACTGGGGCCTAGAAATTAGCAGAACTAGAGTAGCTAAGTGTTGTGACTAATCTTCTTGGTGCCCATTTCACAGAAGCCAGAGCTGGATGAGTGGGGGAACAGTCTGGAGGCCCTGCAGCATGCTCTGCAGCTGGAGAAGACCCTAAACCAGGCCTTGCTGGACCTGCACAAGGTGGCTACAGAGCAGAATGATCCTCATGTGAGTATAAGGCAGCAGGAGTAAGGGGGAAATGTAGTTAGCAATAATCAACATAGGAAGAATATTTTGAGGCTACTGGACAACAGGCCAATCAATTTAACAGAAGCGTTAGGCTCCGAGTCAATGGATGTCAAGGCTATTTCTTACAAGTGAAGTGACATTAGAAATTGTCCCCTTTATGCTTTCTTAAAATTCTATTCCCCCATCCCTATGGGTATGGTGCTGGGAACTCAGACCAAATCTTCCTGTTGGGGAAACAGTTTTGTTAAATGTATCTTTCCTGGGTTAAAATCCAGATTTGCAGATTTAACACTCAAAACTCCATTTTCTGAATCATTTTATTTGAACCTTTTTTTGTTCTCTCCCTTTCTGGCAACTTGGTGTAATAGAATGAAGTGTCTAAGTTCCCCAGCTTTTGTTTCCACTACAACTCCTAAAATGGCTTCTATCTCTGCAGAAGTTTTCCTTCCCTTTTGAGAAGACAGAAAGGCATTAATAAGGATGAAAACTAATATTGGGTTATCCCTGTATCTTACAGGAGCTAAAGCCACCATTTTGAAGTTGGGGCTTGGTGCATGCCACTACTTTTACATAGCAATGCTCCCCCTCTATTTCACTCAGTCTGAGTCTTAATCTTCCTGTCTGAACTCTGCAGGGGAGTACCAACAATCAGGCATACTTATGGATAGGCTTTAGCTACTGCAAAACTTCTTGTATGGCCGCACCTCTTCCTCCTTAGAGTGAAAAGGGCTCAAAGGATCTCTGCACCTAGCAAAAAGGTGAGGAAGGGAATAAGAATCCTCTGGAAAAGGCATTGGCTAACTCCTCAGATCTCTAGAGTGAGGGGCTGAATATCAATCTCAATGTAGTATAAAAACAGCAGGAAAAGAGGAACTGAAATGAGGTAGCAAAAATACATTATTTAGAGTGTAGTGTTCCAAGTTTTCCCAAGTCCTCTTTAGTGACTAACCTCCTGCTGTGTAGTAAAAGGGTGTTATTCCCTCTAGGACATTTCCAGCCTCCAATGTACAGCATACTTCTGGTTGAAATCAGACTTTTGCCACTTTGAAATTTTCTCCAATACTGTTCCACTGTAGGCATTGTAGATTTAATGGTCTGGTGTAGCTGTAGGCTTGTAGAGGATCTGATTCCATGGAAATAGTCAGTGAGGTTTTGCACACTCTCGTGCTTCCTCCTTTTTAAGGAAGAATAAAACTTGTAGATTGTAGACATCAAGCATTTTATACTCCTCCTACACATAGCTTACTAACCACACATGTTAAGATGTGGGACTAAATGTCAAGAGTAGTTGGTCATCAGTCTACTAAGCACACAAAAGTTGAAGTGAGTCTTCTAACTTCTTTCTGCAGCTCTGTGACTTCCTGGAGTCTGACTACCTGGAGGAGCAGGTGAAGGCCATCAAGCAGCTGGGAGACCACCTCACCAACCTGAAGCGCCTGGGCATGCCCCAGAATGGCCTGGGAGAATACTTGTTTGACAAGCACACCCTGGGGAACTGCAGCTGAATTCTACATTGATTGGCTGCAATGGCCACTTGAATGTTGGCCTTCCCATTCACAATACAAAAAATTGTATTGACTAATTTCAAATACTGACAATAAAACTTGTTCTTCAGTTAGTACCAATGTGGTTTCAGTGTATGCCATGGGATTTTGGAACAGTCAGTGGCTACCTGTCCTGGAACAAGCAAGAAGGCAAGATGGAATGTGTCCAGTGGACTGAACTGATAATTATGGATACCAAGGAAAGGAATTGGGTTGAGAAATACAGTGATTCCCTGGGTCTGTGCTGCAGGAGAGGGAGGGGAAGTCTTTCCTCCAGAATATTTGAAGTGTTTCAGGTAGATGAGTCAAACCTAGACTGCTGGATAAAGGCAACTCGGTCAGCCCTATGTCTAAGGCCCTGCCTTTTCCTGCCCCATAGACTCACATAACACCTCTGCCAAACCCCTTTTTAATAAGGTAAGAGGTGGCCAATTATGTTCCCCTCTAGATGAGTTTTTAACTGACACATCCCTTAATCCTCTACTCAGCACTACCTACACATAACTCTCCAGCCTGACTACTCTGCTGAACTACTTCCATCCCTTTTCCTGTAATTAGGCATTGTAACAAAATCATTAGCGGAGGCCCTCAATCTGTCTTGCAGAGGTGGACTTCAGCATCTAGTGTCTAGTCTTCTGCTTCTTTAGTGGGGGGGGGGGTAACAAAAAGCAGTTGCAAGACCAGCCTGGGGACTGAGGTACTACAGGTCATGGCAATGGAGAGTCTTTCCCTTGGGCAATAACCCAACAAACAAAGAGGGCCAGATATACAGCAAATACAACTCAGAGCAGTTCTGATGTTCTCTTTCAAAATACTTACTTGGGCACCTTTAATTTTACTCAAAGGGGAAGAATATTTGACTTGACATATTTGGCAGCATCACAGTATGAATAGTGAGACAGTCCCTTCAGTCAGCAAAAACTCAAAAGCCTTCCCAAAGCTCTGAGTAACGAGTGCTAAGCTACTGCTGAAATTATGGTTGCAGGGCAAAAACCAACAGGTGCCACTCCAGGAATGCTAGCCCCCAGACTGGAGGCTAAATAAGTGTTTCAAAAGAAATACTAGAGAGAATTTGAGATGCATGAAATATCTTCTAAAAAGGACTCTTTCCTCTGTCATGACTTCTGTAGCAAAGAAGTGCCCCCTAGCACCTAGGATAACTTCCCTCTTTACTGGCATAGGGAATGGCACTTCACTGGCACCACTTGAGTGGCTTCACCAGCAATGGCAGAAGAGGAGGTGGGGTGGAGAGCAGAGAAGTAGTATGATTAAGGCACTAACCAGAGGAGCATAGGGTGGAGGAGAAGAAAATAGCCCTTGCAGAAAGGAGCAAACTAGTCAATATTTTGTTGTAAATTTGAGATTGCTTGAAACAATTTCTTAACTATTATGTGAACCCAGCTCTTTTAGAGTAAGTGAGGTTCCTGCGGGATAGATGTCTGAGAATATTTTCAATTGGCATCAATTTAAATAAATCCTTAATAAAAGGCAGAAGAAGCATACAGTGCTGCCTTTTCTTGGACCTTTATGCCTGTCTTAATGACAAAAGTGATATTTGTCACAGAGTTAAAAAAGCCAGGATTTCTTTCTTTATGCTGGATGAAATGTGACCTCATATGTTGCTTTCATTGCACCAAAGGACCTGTTCACTTTCCTGCCCTGCTCCCCCACAACACGTGTACATACTGACAACTCCTGGTAGAACTTTGATCCACAATAGCTTCCCTAATCTGAGTCTCTGCAAAGGCAATACTGTGGAATATTTCCTGTCCCAGCCTGGCGTTCCTGTCCCAGCAACCTCCTTGAGTTCTGCATTTGCCACTCTTCCCGTAACTCTGACATGCCCATAGTATAGTCCTTGCTGGGATGCACTTGGGATCAGAAAGAGAGGTCTGACTATACGGAGATGGGACCATGAGATACATAACAGTCACATGTATCCTGCCACACCTCTGGCAGTCAAGAAGCTCTGATACCAGGGCAGAATTCAAAGGAAACATTAACTCATGCACATAGTAGGTGCATGACCCCTGGACTCCTCAGGTCACTTTCTTGTCTTCAGAGCAGCTCTTGGTGGGGAAATCTGTTTTATTGACTGTGGTCTTGACATCAGGGCTAATTCCTCAGTTAGGAACCAGGAAGTGATCTGACTGTGCTGTTGTTGAAGTATAGCTACAATCCCAAACTCCTTTACATGGGCTCAGGGCAAGAGAAGTAATGTTGCTAAGTCAGCCTCTCCCTGGTGGAAATGCTGTGGCCACACCCACAATGTTAATTAGTTCCTTGATGGAGAAGGGAATTTCCATTGGCCAGCAGCAACTGCCAATCATGCCTACAGCCTTTCTGACCATTATTAAGACCAGTTGTGCTGGTCTCTCTTCTCAGGCTGGGTGGTGGTGTTTCTACAGGGCTTGGACAGACATTTGGGTGGATCTGTAAAGATGGAGTCTCAGGTGTGCCAGAATTTTCACCTTGACTGTGAGGCTGCTGTCAATCACATGGTAAACATAGAGTTGTATGCCAGCTATGTTTACCTGTCCATGGTGAGTGCTTTTATTACTGAGACTGCTCTGTATTAGAAGTAGTTGTGGCCTACAGTTTCAAACAGGTGTTGTTGGAGAACTTTCTTGTTCAAGAGTGATTTCTACTTAGCTGGGTCTACTGTTCTGTAAAGCATAGGGTGCTTCAAGTAAACATCCCACTTCTAATTGTATAATAAATGAGAAAATCATGTAAGTTGTATCTATATTTCAAAAGGGAAGATGTTCCTCTTTCTCTGTAGACTTCATGTCTCTGGATGATGGCAGTGGCAACTGCAAAAATTCTCCCCTCTCTAGGGAGAGAAAAACCAGAAACACAAACATGAGGCAGTTCATGAAGGTTCTGTGTGTCCAGGATTCCAGACAGTTTCTCCTCACTGGATTGAACTGCAAACTGACTCAGTGGCAAGGATCTCTATGGAAAACAAACAGTAGTGTGTGGGTGGTGGGTGGTGGGGGTCCTATCTAAAGACAGCTGTGGGAATTAGCTCTTTTTACAGGCTGCTGTTTGCAAGACCTGGGCTTCTCCCAGAGTTGCTCTATTTTCATAGGATATGGGTTTATTGCAGTGCTGTAATTCTGTGGTTCTGAGGTGTCCCTAGGTGTGGCCATTAATTGAGATCTCTGGTTGAGCCATACAAGAAATGTCATTGTCCTCATCAATGATTTGGCCTTCTCTTAGTCTTATTACTTTGACCGTGATGATGTGGCCCTGAGGCACATGGCTCGGTTCCTGAAGGTGCAGTCCCATGAGGAAAGGGAGCATGCAGAGAAGTTCTTGACCTACCAGAATAAGCGAGGCGGACGCATAATCCTGCAGGACATCAAGGTGAGAAAGAAACCAAATGATACAAGCTTTCTTCTAATGCTTTCACAAATACTAGTGAATCCTATGGACCTGGGGGAGAAATAACCAGATGTACTGGAGCTTGGAGTCTTCACTTGTTTAGTACATAGATCCATTTAATGTAGTCTCCTGGTGCCCCTAAAGGTAGGACATAGGCTGCTCTCAAATCACCTACTTTAGATGGATGCATGTAGTTCTACTATCCTGCTTGATCCTTTACCTTTCCTTTTTATATTAACATGCATGACTTGGAATTCTAGTTGCTATTGAGTAGACCAATAAGATGCTTCCTACAGAAATACAACAAAACTTCTACTGAAGGGGATGGGTGCTTACCCTGGTATACCAGAAGAATGGGGAAGGAGGTGTTTTGGCATGAGGAGTAGGCAGTGGGCTCTGTGTACCTTCAATGAGTGATGGAGTTGATGCAGACTGAATGTTGCTGGTCAATGTTGAACAGAAGCCCGAGCAAGATGAGTGGAGGAACAGCTTGGAGGCCCTGCAATGTGCCCTGCAGCTGGAGAAGACTGTGAACCAGGCTCTGCTGGACCTGCACAAACTGGCTACAGAGAAGAATGACCCCCATGTGAGTATAAGGTAGCAGGAAGGAGAGTAAGTTGGCAATTGCATGTTCAGAAACTGTATGGCAAGAATGTCTGGAAGTTACTGGTCACTAGACCAAACTTCTGTAAATAGGAGGAAATGTTCTGAGTCGGTGGATCTCTACCACTGGGGTCACATGAACTTGGTGATGGCTTTTTTTTTTGTTTGTTTTTTGTTTTGCTTTTTTGCAGCCATTCGCTTTACAATAATATTGTAAGATTGTAGATGAATCAGAAAAGTCTCAGAGCCACTGCAATATGCTACTTCTCCACTCTTGTGCCACATGAACCATGTCTTTCCAGGGAGGCTTCCTCTCATAGCTGGGAACTCTGCTGAAAAGTCTTCCCCTTAAAAAAACAAAAACCACACAATCTTTACTTTTTCTGAAGTGTGTGGGTGTCTTTGTCACAACTCAAAGACATCAGCAATTGAACTTAAGGTTTTAAAAACTACTTTTGTTCCCCCCTCCTCACCCTCTTGCTTTCAGTGGCAAAAAAGCAATAGAATAGATGCTGTCCCTTCTCCCCCCCACCCCTTAATATTTCAACTTCAAACCTCCTAATCCCTTTAAGGAAAAAAAAAGTGGCAAACTTTTTTTGAAAACTGCTGAGGTGCAGTTAACAGAACTGTGAGTTGATCACTGGCTAAAGCAACCGCTTCCCAGTAAGGGCCTCTTTTATGCTGCTGCTCTATGTAGCAGCATTTACCCTCTGTTCTTGGCTCAGCTAAGATGAGGCTAAACTGTACTTAAATTCTGGTCATTAAAATGTCTCTGCCTTCATGGATAGGGTCCAGATACTGCCCAAATTCTGATAGGCCCATAATTTGTTTCCCACTGGGTTAACTAGGGCTGCCCGAATCTCCCCCCCTGAAGGGGGCGGGGGGGGGGGGGGGGGAGGAAAAAATCCTTCTTGGAAAAGTGATACTGCTAACTAACCAGAGCAGCTGAGACTAATGGGGTGAACATATACACTTCAGTGCAGTATAAAACCAGCAGAAAGGGCAGTATTGAATTGAATGTGACAGCAGAATACATATTCTCTGATAACTGTATGGTATCTAGAGGTCTCTATTACTTGTGCCTGCTAAGTGGGCCTTAACCTGTGGCTCTACTGCTGGTGAATGGCATCTACTTCTAGATATCTTTAGCCATATTGTATGGGCTGTTGCTGGCTGAAGTCAGACCATGACCAGTATGAAGCTTTCTCCTGACTACTTGTATTCCCTAAGCTAAATTCAAAATATATGGGGGTAGCTATAGGCTTGGGGAGGGGGGTATGTGGACATTTTGGATTGTAGGTAAATATTGCACTTGAATGGCTGTTCCACCACTATCTCTCCTGACTTAAAAATGTGAAGGAACAGCACACATTCTTTCCATTTCTAGGACTCTTCCAGTTAATTTCAAACACTTGTATTCAGTCCTTCCTAGCTGCACATCATAATGTGTGCAGCTAACAGTCTAAGATTTGTTTCTGCTCTGAGCGATGGAAACTAAAGGTCAATTTCCCTTGCAGCTCTGTGACTTCCTGGAGTCTGAATATCTGGAGGAGCAGGTGAAGGCCATCAAGCAGCTGGGAGACCATCTTACTAACCTGAAACGCCTGGGTGTGCCCCAGAATGGCCTAGGAGAGTACCTGTTTGACAAGCACAGCCTGGGAGAGAGCAGCTGAATTGCTTACTACTAGGGCTTCTTGTTATGCTGGCTGTTATGAAGTGAAAACTGAATAAAAATTTGACTTGGCACCTGCCATCGGGAAACTTGCTCATCTGTATGGGTGTGGGGGGAGGGGGACGGTGCTGGAAATCAGGTGGAAAAGTAAGGGAGAGGAATTGTTTCCCGTGGCAGCAACCACATTGTGTGGATCTACACCTGAGTGGTGCCTCGAATAATTTATGCTCTGCAGTGAGTAAAGTGGGTTGGTGGGTGGGGGTCTGGGCCTCCTATGTAAGCAGTGGTAAGAAAACTAAATCTCCCTGAATTTGTTAGCATGGATTTGTTAGCATGGATATTGGTAAAAACAAGCCCTGTAAAAACTGCGTCAGATGTATTTTCTTAAAATTGCAAGAGCTTTAAAAAATGTTAAGCACTCTCCAAACATGCTTTCTATACTGCAGAGCACTAGATGCAACTCGTGTAGTTCTAAGCAACAAGAATAGCTGACCAACTTAATATAGGATATTCAAGGGCATGCGTACTACCTTCCATCTTATAACATGTCTAATCTGCTTTTAGGTTAGACTGCCAATATCTCAAACTAGAAAACACTTGACTTTTATGATTTGGGGCTCTATACTTATTGTGGAGTAATAAGTGCTTGAATAACAGACAAAGGGACAGGGGAACATGTAATATCTCTCTTCAGCAGTATTGGAGTAAGTCATCCTGTTAATTCCAAGTTGTTTCTCCAACCATGCTACTTAATGATTTCCAAGAGCATGCTATCTCCATGGTTATGACCAAAAACCAGGCTGCCACTCCTGTTAACCTAATAAAATGATCTTATCCAAAAGAAACAAGGAGTCCCGTGGCACTTTGAAAGACTAACAAAATTACTTATTACACAAGCTGTAGTAGGTACAGGCCCAGTACACAAGCTTTCGTGGGGAAAAAAAATCTCACTTTATCAGCTGCTTTGACGATGCTGACTCTCCTAAATTTTATCTTCCCACATAAGTCCACTCTTAAACTGCTCCTGGAGCCAGACTTTTTCTTCCACATCTTCATTTGTAGGAATGAAGTGGGCAGAGAATCAAGAGCTGGTGATCACATAATTGGTTTTTAATGCAGGTGGGTTATAATGTTCCTGTGACAACCTCACAGGATTGTGAAAAGGACCTTTAGATTAACCCAAAGAAATAGAGCAGGAGCTAGGAAAAACCTATGGCAGATCAGGTCCAAATTTCCTGTAAATTAAGTGGGATGTGTTCTGAGTCAATACCATGTACTATGAGAGCCATGGCCAAATGTGATATTTTTATTTTGTATGATTTTATGTGCACAGTGAAGTGTCTTAAGGGGCTAGGCCAGGGTGCCTCTCACAGGGTCCCCTGGTGTGTGAGCCTGGAACCAGGCCTCCCAAAAGGTTCCTTAATGGTCATGAGGAATCTGGAACTAGGACCAAGCCCTTGCAGGCTCCCCCAGTGGCAGTGGGGAGCCTGGAGCGGGCTGCAGGCTGCCCGCAGGGACTCTTGGTGACAGGAGGGCCCCGAGCCACAAGAGGACAGCCAAAGAGCTGCATGCAGCTCTGGAGCTGCAGGTTGCAGACCCCTGATCTAGAGGATCAGTTGATCTGAGAAAAGTGGCTGGTCTCTTGGAAGTGGAAGCAACCTAAATGTGATGTGTTTTTTTTGTTTGTTTGTTATGTAGGTAGCTATTTTATTACAAAGTCCAGTTTGTCTGGGTGGCAAGAGAGACTACAGCATCTATGGGGACTAAGTTTGGTGATCCAAGAGTTCACATTATTTCTGGCTTGAAATCTAATTATAGAACATGCTACTAGCTTGGGGTGTCTGCCCTGAAGTAGGTACTTACAGTTGTGAGCCACGCCAAACAGTGTGACATACTCCACATAATCGGAAGGCAATCTCTACTAGAGTAACCCTGCTTTGCACCATCTATTTCCAGTTTTGGCCTTTCACTACTTCCATATACTGGCAAAATCCACAGTGGTTTACCTTTTGCAAAATTTTGTCAGCCCAGGTATGAAACTGGGTGCGTGGCATGGTTTACAAGTTTCTGGTATTAGCCCAACTGTAAATTATAGCAACAAATGGTGAATTCCCTATACCAAAATCCCTTTCTCTCCCCTTTACTTTCCCCCAGAACAAAAAAAGATAAGATAAATATTAGCTTTCATTGGAAAAAATTCAATTTTATCTGAATTTGTCTAATTGGAAATGTTTCATGGAGACAGTTAAGTGTGAGTAATGCTCTGGTGTAACCCAGGTAGTGGTACAACATAATCTAGCCTGCTTTCCTAGCAGCTCAACAGGTTGGCTAAGAGACATGGACCACAGGGTTTCTGGACTCCTTAGCATGAGGGCAGTCTACAAAGGGTGTGTCTACACTTACAAGTTAGGTTGACTTAAGGAGGCTTAAGTCGACCTAAACAAAGATGCGTCCATACTGGGCTTTCCTTAAGTTGACTTAAGGAAAGGTTAAGTCAACTTAACGCTTAAGTCGACCTTACTAGGTCAACTTGAGCCAGTGTGGATGGGGATTAGTGCCTAAATTGACCTTATTAAGTTGACTTAAAGCGTTAAGTTGACTTAAGGTTGACAAGGGACTATGTCTACACTAGAAAAGTTAAGTTGACTTACTTAATAAGGTTGACTTGAAGTCAACTTAACTTTTCTAGTGTAGACATAGCCTAAGGGACTACTCTAGAGCTGGAATTCCATTCCATGTTGTAAGGAATTTTCAAAAGTTTGGTTTTCATCCCAAACCAGAATTACTTTCTCCATCCAGCTTTAATAAATATACTCAAACAAATATATAAAATCAAGTGCTCAGGAAGCACAGACAAAACAATATGCACTATCTGTAGAATAAGACATTGCAAAGACTAGGTCATGAGCCAGCTGTAACAAATGACCTGTGCCAATAAAGATCACAGTTAAGTGTAAAAGAAAGAAATTACCCTTTGGAATCAAGATATATTCTGTGATTTGCTTTTACTTCAGAGCAGATGACAAATTTGTAGCACAATTAATATAATACTTATAACTTCATATATTCAAGGCATAGCTCACATTTTACCCAACTATCCTCAAAGTACTCTCTGATGGAGTTCAGTAAATGTTAGACCCATTTTACAGAAGACAAGCTGTAGAGCAGGGGTCTTCAAACTTTTTTTTTTTTGGCTGGGGCCTCTTTTGAAAATATTTCAGGCTGTGATGACACCCCCATGCCATGCCATTTTACCAGCAAGCATAGGGATGATAGCTTGTGATGCCTCCATAATAATATCACAGCACCCTGAGGAGTCCCCCCACCCCCAGTTTGAGCACCCTTGGAGTGAAGTGATTGCCATAAGGCCACAGTTCTGCAGACATTCCTGTGTTTAACTTTACTTACATGAGCTGTCCCACTGAAATTAATAGGACTATGCAAGTGACTAAAGTTAACTGTGAGTCTGAGTGTTTGCGAGATTGAGGGTGTACTGAATTAGTTCCTGAGCCTGCAATGAACTCTCTATTATTACTTTTATTTAATTGTATCTTTGTGCACTGTGTGTAGGCCCTTTGCACCTCCTCTGTGCTGAGGGGGGCACAATCTAAGACAACTGTTTTAGAACGTGTCACTGTTGGAACCCAGGAGGTCATGTACCCTTGCAAGGTTCATTCTGCTAGGCCACATTGACATTGTAAATTTTAGCACTAGATGTACTCACAGTTTAGCAAATGCAGAGCAATTAAAGGAAGATTTCCCCCCCTAAATATTTAAATTGCAATGATTATAAGAGTGTCATAGATTGTTCTTCCTAGTTTCTCACATAGTGAAGAGGGAATGTCACCTCTGACCATGTCTTGGCTGTGAGTCATCTCAGAGTTCTGAAATAATATTGAATATTTAAATGGCATTTTCCATCTTCAAAGCTAATTATGTCAGTCAGCTTCCTTTTGAACCAGGCAAATAGTATAATTCTTCTTCTTCTGTTGGTAGGTAAGATCAGGCAGAAAGATGAAATGATTGGCCTAAAACTGCAGAGGAAGTCAGTGCAACATGTGGGATTAGAACACTGGAATGGCTGATTTCTAGATGCACAGACAGAGTGCTAGAGTTAGACTACAGAGAATGCTGTGAATCGTAATAGGCACGTGTTTCAGGCAAGAAAAGTGCTGGTACTCTCTATCCCTGCATACTGTCACAAAAAAAACCCAAAAAAAACAAAACAACAAAACACTGCTCTAGGCACATCATCCCAAAATTTCTACTGGAGCTACTTAAAATGACTGTGAGATGCCAGTGTCTAAATATCATGATGATTGGTGATACAGATGCCTATTAGTCAATCAAAGAGAAGAAGCCAAAAAGTGCTTACTTGGGCTTTTACAACAGTGTGCCTATTATCCATGGTAACTTCAGGGGCAGGCTCATTGCTGAATAATGCTGTCACCTGTGGAACATCTGTCAGCAACTATCCAGGACACTAACTGGGGATGGAGGAATTCTGCTGGGTAGACGTAGAAGCAGCTGCTAATCCCAACCATACCCTGGTCTGAGCCGTATTAACAGCAGCTGTGTGAGACAAGATTTTTATCTTTGCTCTGGTTGTAGTTATGTCACAGTAGTGTTGGCCCTATCAGACCCTAAATTATTATAATTATGCAAGTTGTACAGCTCAAAAATGGAGTCCTGGGTGAGCTGGAGTTTCTATGCTAAATATTAGGCTGTTGGGAGCCAGTTGGTAAACATGGAACTATATGTCAGCTATGTCTATCTGTTCATAGTGAGTGTCTGGTTTTGAGCCTCTTTTTAGAGATCCAAGGGTTAACTTAGAAATGCTTCTGAACTTTGCTTCTTACTGAGTGGTGGGTTTCGTCTGAGTGTTTGTGTGTGTGCCAAGTAGTGGGAGGGTGGGAGAAAGAACTACTAGCTGGGGTTTTATCCAGACTCTAGCAATGCATTAAGTGTTCGAGGTACTGATAAAAATAGCGAGGAGTCATTTAGGGTGCTGTGGCTACAGAGTGGTGTTGGGTAAATACTGATGTATGGGAGATAAAAGTTCCAGAAGTTTGAAGCAGTGCTTCAAAACAGTAGGGAGGTCTTATAGGAGTTAAGACTCAGTTCGCTTTAGAATATGTGTGAGAGATTTTCTTAACTATTGGTGGCTCTTTAACCAGCCACATGTGTAATCTCACTGCACTTATTTTTTGTATTTCCTCAGTCCTGCTACTCTGATGATGTGTCCCTGAGGCACATGGCCCAGTTCCTGATGGAGCAATCTCAGGAGTTTAGGAGGCTGCAGAGAAGGTCCTGTCATACCAGAACAAGCGAGGGAGATGTGTAGTCCTGTGGGATATCACGATGCAAGACAAATCTATTCTGGTATCCTGGAAATGGATTATTGAAAGCATATTAATAGGGGTCAGTACTTTCAGATAAGTGCTGAGGTGAATTGCTATAGTACTGCTTTGTACAGAAAAAGAACAAATAAGCAGTTTCAATAACTCTAATGCAGAGATGTCCAATTCATTTGCTACGGCGGGCCAGATTTGACTTAAATGCACTTCAAGTGGGCTGTACATACCAGAAATCAAAATACTATGGCACTCTCGTGGCATTGCGGAGTGCTGTGTATGCAAACCTGCACTCCGCAAGACTCCTCTCTCTCTCTCTCTCTCATTAACAGGCAGTGAGAGAGAGTGGGGTTCGTGGAGTGCAGTCTTGCATACCCAGCACACCATGAGATTGCAGAGTAATGGGTATGCAAGACCCCTCTCTCTCTCTCTCTCTCTCTCTCTCTCTTTCTCTCAGGGAGAGATTGTGGTCCTGCTGAGTGCAGTCATGGGCAGAGGCAGGCTTTGGCTATTGGGGGCCGTAGGCAAAGGTCCATTGTGGGGCCCCTATAGGCCTACAGGGGCCCCCCTGCCTCCGACTCCAGCCCCAGGAACCAGCTCCTCCTCCTGTTGCCGACAGACACAGGGACAGACACTGCTTTTGGGGTAGGTGAAGCAGGAGATGGGGCCCCTTACTGCTCGGGGCCCTAGGCATGCGCCTGCTTCGCCTACCGCAAAAGCCGCCTCTGGTCCTCTGGATGGAAGAGGTTTGTGGGCCACATTTGACCTGTGGTCACATGTTTGACACTCCTGCTCTAATGGATCTCCTTCCCCCCCTCCTCCCGCCACCTTAGTGGAGAGATGTCCCTTTAAAGGGTCATTACATGCATATATATTAACAGATCTGTCTGTAACATGTCACTGAACACTAAGGGGTGCTGTGGAGCTGCATTAAAACTTGTGCGGGAAGCCTGTACACCTTTCCCCTTCAACATGTTTGACTGTAGTCAATGCTATTGTGTGCATCAATACTACTGGAAAAAGCAAAAGAGTTAATTCTTTTATAAATGCTTCTGTATACTTGCTGCTGTCTGAAAAAAGGCTGCTTGCAGTTAAAGTTGACAATTTCCACAAATATTAGAGGGTTGAGAGACCATATGACAGATTCAGAAGACATAGTTGTTCAGATGAGCCTGAAAAGACACATTCAGCCTGCCTGATGTGGAACTCCTCACTTGATATTTTCACTTGTGTTCATGCCAGACCACTACTCCCCCTTTCCTGGAGAAGGCAGAAGCTAGTTCTGCAATCTGACAGTTTAGGAACTGCCTTGCTGTGTGGCCAGGGAAAAGAAGAGGAAGTCTAGAGTAGATCGCTAGGTGAATGGAAAGTTTCAGGGGAGCACCCAGCTGCTTTTCCTCACTCCTGTAGAAGTACTATAATAGGCTATTCTGCAATGAGGGAGTCAGATTAGTTCTCTCCTCAAAGTGCTCCTTGCTACTTTCTTTATCCAACAGGTTGTCCTTAGAGCGAACTTAGTTTGCCTGCAGAATCCTTTGTGTCTATGTGTCTCCACTATCTATGTATTTATTCTGGTATCTTTCTTCCTTCCCCCGTCCCCGCCTCCACAATGCAGATGCCAGGGCGGGATGAGTGCAAGAACAGCTTGGAAGTTCTGCAGCTGAAGAAGACGGAATGAGAATACGCTGGACCTGCACAAGACGATTATGGAGAAGAGTGATTCCCATGTGAGTATACAGGCAGCTGCCCTGCTTGTGGAGTTGTTAAGGAGTTCGTGAATACAAAGTTTAATGGTCTGTATTGGCCTGGGTGGACCCAAGAAAACGCAGTGGTCAATGTTGCGCCATAGGAAATGGCTTAATACTGTCTAACCTAGCCATGTGATGCCTTTGTAACATATCCAGTCCCTAAGAACTCTTATGGCTTGTAGAAGTCTTGCTAGCAACTTTGAGCTGCCAGTATGAGCTTTGCTAGATCCAAACCACATGTCTTGGATTATCTGGAACCTACAATAAGTTCTCGTGGGTCAAGATTGCAGATGATAGAATTGCTACTCTCCTTTCACCCTATCAAACGAGTGATGTAACTTCCTCTTTCTTTAGGGACTATTGCATAAAGCTGGTCACTGATGCTAATAAAAAAGCTTCCAAGACAGTAGCTGCACTGAACTTAGTTCTGGTGTAACTCTACTAATAAACGCCCTGGGATCATTCAGGACCATTGTGAAAACCAGATGTTGCCAAACATTTTAGGAATATAGGTTTAGAGCAATAGAAAATGCTGCTTTCTGGAAACAAAACTAGATACTGTCCGTCAATTGCAGCTGACAGATAGAGAATGCTGGTCTGGCACACCGCTCTGAAATCGTACTAAAATTTTAACACTCACTTAATGGTGTATGGATGGGTGTGTGCCTGTACATGCATATATGTGCTCTTGCTTGTGCTGAAGCAAAGGGGACTCCCTTGGCTGGGAGGAAGGCTCTAAACTTCATGGTGTGAATACTTGGAACACAACACAATAGCAGACTTCATCATGAGAACATAATACAAGAATGGCCATACTGGGTTAAACCAATGGTCCATCTTCCCCAGTATCCTGTCTCTGGTAGTGGCCAGTGTGAGATGGCTCAGAGGGAATGAACAGAACAGGCCGTTTTTTGAATCATCCATCCCTTGTTATTGAGTCTCAGTCTGTGATAGTTGGAGATTTAGGACATCCAGAGCATGGGGATTGTGCTTTACCATAGCAGGCAGTGAAATTCACTACTCCATCAATAATGTGGTGGAGCAGGAGTGAGTTTCTCTCTTCTTTCCTGCAGCTGTGTGACTTTCTGAAGTCTGACTAGCTGGAGGATCAGGGGAAGGCCATCAAGCTCCCACCAACCTGAAATGCCAGGGAGTGCCCCAGGGTAGTAAGGGAGAGTACCTCTGTGATCAGTACACCCCAGGGAATGGCACCTAAAGTCTTATCTGCTTTTATCCTTCAGTAAGAGCCCTGGAGCTCTCATCTAGAAGGCAGCAAAAGATCAGTTGCCTTACCTCTCAGTACAGTGAATAAAATTTTGGCTTTAACCTATTACTTGGTTTCCTCATTATTAAATTTCATAGACAATGAAAAGTCTAATCAATTGCTTGTTACAGTAGCTAAAACACTAATGGTATCTTCCTCCTGCTCTTCCCACATGCAAAATTCCAGTTGTGCCCAGTGTTCCCTCTAACCTGATGATGCAGCTGAACAAGGTATGGGACTTGTTGAGCGGCAATTTGTGAGGCATGGCATCGCATGGGCAATAGTTTTTTGGAGCCAGAAGCATCAGCATGCCCAAGTACCTTGATTCAAAAGAAATGCATAGATGTTGTCTTTTTGTTCGAACTTCACTAAAAATGTTAAACTGAAATACTGTAGTTTTATTAATTTACTAAAAAAAGTGTGTGTGTGTGTGTGTGTGTGTGTGTGTGTGTAGGGAAATGACCCTTGTTGCTTATCAAGCCTCTACCGTCTCACAGTTTTTGTTGCCTGTATTTTGCTATGTGGTCATGAATGTATTTTGTGCTGTGAATGTGGATAAACTTAAAATTTTTAAATGTAGGGGTCGGGCTGGGGAGAAAGGGAGAGCCACAGCCAGGGGGTTGGGCTGGGGAGAAGGGGAAAGCTGCGGCTGAGGGGTCGGCCTGCACAGGTGTCTGAGAGGTGTGCGGGTGTGCGTAGCTTAGAGGGAACAGAGGTTGTGACAAATACATTCTAAAGCACATAGCTATGGCCATTGGGCAAATACATTTTTTGGGTCTGTTCTGCTATATAGTGGTGTAGTGAGTGGAGAGCCAAGCTCCTGGGCAGTGGGCTGCAGGGGACTGCCAGGTCGGCACTGCAAGATCTGCATTAGTGGGGCGCTGGCCTGGGCTCCCCTGTTTTGGGGATGCCGCCTGATGCCCCCGCCCTCCTCCTGCATGGGCCAGAATGTTGGGGGGGGGGTGGCCGTGGTGCTGGGGTGGGGCAATGTGTGGCCACTGTTCCTCAGGGCCCGGGGGCTGGCCACCCTGCACTCTGACGTGGACTAGCTAGCTGGGGGCAGGGCAGGCTGGAACACTGTGCCAAGAGTATAGCAGAGGATGGGAGGGTGGCCTCTGGCTTGGCTCCACCCCCCCCCCCCGCAGCATTGAATAGACCCACCCTTCGAGCGCAGAGGGCCACCCCTCACCATTCAGGCCCCCATGGGAGGAGGGTGGGGGGAGTAGATGGTGCCCCACTAATCTGGGCCTTGCAGAGCCAGCCTCGTCCCCCTCTGCAGCCTGGCACCTGCTGGCTTGGGCCCTCCTCACTACACCACTGTAGCCTGGGATGGTGCCCCTCCAGCTCCTCAGAGGGGGCCCCTCCCTGGGGCACCTGGGGGGATGGGGCTGAGACCCCTCCGTGCAGTGGGAGACTGCAAGGTGTGGGGTGGCATGGGGCACCGGGGGTGGGGGAAGAACAACCCAATTGTGGGCTTGGCCCCTGGGCGCTGGCCACCCTTGCTATCTATAACAGCATTTCTTGTCCTGTTCACTACAGTAGGAATTATTTAGTATAAAAGCAGGGAGGCTGGAGTGGTACTTGTAAGCAGGAGGGAAGATGAGTTGAATACAATATGTTCCTCAAACAGTAGGATGCTTGTGAGGTACTTTAGGGAATGTTCAATTAGTGTGGTCAGACCTCCACCATAATAAGTCTTCTCTCAGCAGTTAGTGCTGCTAGGTAGCTATGTTGAATGACTTAATTTATGTAACAATGGATACTTCAGATTGTGTTTGGTGGTGTAACAGAGAGAAACGTCTCTGTGGGTTTGAATGAAGAGCAGGACTCCTCTGTACAGTGATTCACTGTTGATAAAGAGGCTTGAACAACCTTCGCAATAGTTATTGGGGTGCGCAAAGGGCAGAGACAATTCTTAATCCTTCCTTTTCTGGGGAAGTGGGGTGGCTTCCCCTGCCCCCAGCTCGAACAGAAACAAATGCACTTGCAAAGTAATCAGTGACCAGCCCTGTAAACTGGCTGCCTTTTTATTTCTTTTTAAAAGGATGAAGGGGAAACAAGTTTTCCTGGCGTTACTTATAAGCTATAATCAAAGGGCACAGCATGATTGCATAATACAGCACTACCTATAAATTTATGGTCACTTGAGAGCTAACATCTGTAATGCTACCCAAAGGGCAATCTGTCTCTGGTTTTCTTGCTCTCAGTTCTAAAGTGGATAATAGGATTCTTCCTTACCCTGCCTCCTGAGGACTTGACTAGAGCTGGTTAGAAAATATTGGATTAATCAACTTGTCCTGTCCATGTAGTGGACAACTTCAACACCATTGCCAAAATAACCACATTCTTGATCAGCTCCATTCTGATGGTGGGAGCACATCTCCATAGTAGTCTGGTCCTGAGCTCTACATTCTGAGTGTTGCTATGGCAACAGGCCTTCCATCTCTGATACATAGCTGCATGCACAGCTAGACTCTGACACCACTTGTTTTCAAGCCACACTGCAAAGAGACTGAGCTACCCAACAGCTATAATCTCTCAGCTCAGTGTCCTAAGTGTGCCCTGTTTAGTATCTGTCTCCAGACCCCCATCTCTTTGCTTTAGTTTGTGCTGGTTGTACAACCCTGTTAGTCTGAACAGTGTTTGGCATAGCTATGTTTTAGTTCAGGTGCCTTCCTACAAAACTAAAAAACTTCCTGGTGAAAGAATAGAAGTGTTCCATGCCATGGGGACTCTCAGAATGTTGTGAACTGTGTGTAACTAGCTAGCAGACTGAATTTATTAACTTGCACTGAAAGTAAAGACTTGTTCTGACAGACGCACTTCTATCATGGTGTCTCTTTTCTATATTTGCAATCACTTCCCATCCAGCGCCCGAACATGCAGCACTAACTAATCCAAGAGGTGCTCTGTAGTGTTAGCCCCATCTTCTGGAGCCCACCTGTGTTAGAGGAAACATGATCTTCCATTATTCTTTGCTTGTGAGTATTGGAAGATGATAGCTTCCAGATCAAATCTGAAGACCATCTAGATTCTGTCTTCCTAATTTAGTTTCTCCTAATGCTCTGCTTGCCCTTTTTCTAGACTTAGTTTAGGAGAGGCTGCTTGGTGGTAGGGCAGCATTTCCCACACTGTGTGCTTTCCTGTACTACTTGAATGCTACATGTTGCTATGCTAATTGAGTGACAGGTTCACAAATGCATGTGCACTACCACCTCTGTCAGTGTGCTGCATGTTGCTTAGTAGTGCTTTAGTGAGGAAGGAAATTTTCATTGGCTGGACAGGAACAGCTTGTCAGAACATAGCTGCTCCCATGGAACCCATGTCCTGGAGTTTTCTCCTGGACTGACTATGAAGCAACTGGCAATCACAAACTTTATTTTATCTGTTCCATACTGGTTGCTCCTTTTCCTACTCTTCAGGCTTTGAAATTAATTTTTTTCAGTTTATATCTGCTGGGGGCAAAATTACAAACCTTTAATCAAACATGTAACTCATGTAAAATCTGATATCATGTTGTGAACAGTAGTGGGCTCTTTTAGAAGAACCATTTCCATAAGATTGAATGTAAAAAGTGCTGGTGATGTGGAACAAATTTTGCTGGAGTATTTCAGTGGAATTAAATGGGTTATGAAGGTTAGAGACTTACATTACTTAGGGTATAAATGAACATACTTCTCTAATTATTTATTTTTTTCCTCCTTTATAACTGCTACCTAGAGCCCTACCTTCTATATGGGATATCGTTTCCTGAAAGTAAGACTTCATTGGTCTCCAGTATATATATATATATTTTTGTCCTGTACATGGCTGAGCTCCTGAATGAGAAGGAGCATGCAGAAACATTCCTGAAATAGGAGAACAGAGGGGGAGTGTGCATTGTTCTTCAGGACATCAAGGTGAGCAATAAAATACTGGAGGCTGAAACTGCTGGAGCAAAGACTTAAGTTGAGGCCATGGGTTTTGGTTTGGTGGTTGTATTACTGAATCCTGCAGATCTATGACTAACTTTTTGTTCTTCTTACAATTATTGCCAGATTAGTTCTCCTGAAAGTTCAGCGCAGAATAGTGGCTTGTCTCTAAATCTGTTATCTGTGAGATTTTCACTTTGGGTTACTTGTACCAGGCCTTAATGTACAAAAGCACTTTAGAGCTCACATTGAATAGAAGTTGTGATTAAACAACAATAAAAATAGTCTGAAAGGGGCAGAAAACTCAAATGTGTATATATATTTATTTTGGGATGTTTACTAAAAAGAAGATAATTGGCAGATGGGTATAGTTAGAAGTCTTCTCAAGTTGACCACTGAACAGAGGCCATTAACTGCCTCTGGACTATTTAACTGTTTTCTATATCTAGCTTTTCTTGTCTTTCCCCACACTCTTTCTCTCTTTCTAAATGAGGGAGGGGGGGGAGAAAAAAGAGATAAATAAATGGTTACTTTTATTTAAGTTCCTGGCCTAAGAACTAGCTGTAATATAGAGTCTGAGTGTTCATGTTGACAATTTTAATGCCATTACTTTCTTGATCATTTGAATAGCTTTTAAATCATGACTCTCAAAGACCAATAATGACCTAAATACTGTGCCAGCTTTGTGGTTTGTTGAAGGGCCTGGTGCAATAAAAGTGCTTAACTACACAGTTTTCTCAAGGGGGAGAAAATACAAGATGGAAGAAAAGTGTACATTTTTCTTCCAGAAAATGTAAATATTTATTGAAATGAAGAAAAGAGAACCTTAGAACTGTGCCAAACACAACAGATAATTGTTTTCTGTTCAAATGTAGGCCTCTGTCCCTAAATAGGAGTATCTGGCCTACCACCATCTACTAACGAATATTTGCAGCCACCAAGTATAATGGATAAGAATACCAGCAGCACTTGGCTTCCTGTTATTTGTTAGCTGTATTTTTTTTACAAGAGTGGGTGGGTGACATTCTGTGGCCTGCATTGTTCAGGAGGTCAGCTAGATGATGATATTGGTCCTATGTGACCTTAGAGTCTATGGCTATGTCTACACTGGCAAGTTAGTTCAAATTAAGGAACCTTAATTTGAACTAACTTCAGCCTTGGCCACACTAGGCTTTCATTAGTTTGAATTAAGGGCTTCCTTAATTCGAACTAATAAATTCAATTATACCTTTCAAACTAACCCTTAATTCGAACTAGTTAGTTCGAATTAAGTCAATGTGGCCATGTTAGTTCGAACTAACCGGCACATTGAGCTTAATGCAACTGACTAATTCAAATGAAGCAAGTGCTATGCATGGCACTTGCTTAGTTCGAACTAAAATTCTAGTGGGGCCATGCTAGTTCAAATTAAGTTAATTTGAAGTAACTAAAATGAGTTTGAATTAGTTAGTTCGAATTAGTTAATTCAAACTAACTTTGGTAAGTGTAGACATAGCCTATAAGTCTTTACAATTTTTTAATGTAGTGCTTTCAAGAAAATGCTTGGTTCACTGTCCTGAGAACAAGTCTTTTGGTCACTACTGCATGTGCAGTTGGAGTCCAAGTTCCCCGATGTGGTGCTGGCAAAGGGCTTCATGCCTGATCTAGTGTAGCTATGTCTGTAGGTGATAAATTCGTTCAGTCTTGTCGTCTACTAAGTTCAGGGCCTTTCTTTTGAGACTGGCAACAAGGGTGTCAATTGTGGCACTCATTGTGATGTAGACACGCCCCTACCACAGACTGTATTAACACTCTCGTCTCACTTCATGTAGGCTATCGGAAGATAACTACTGATTGCTATTGACCTGAACTGGGATTTATGTCACTTTGTTCCATAATCTAGTCCCTAAGCAACCTAGTCTCCTATCTAATCTATCTATTTTTAAAGATATTTAGAGGTGTATTCTGATGAGTACATGAGGGATATGTATCAATTGGTCAACCAAATTTTTCGATAAGCAAGGAAACTTGAAAGCAAACAAAGTATTTCCAACTACTGCAGTTAAAACTGCATCAGAATATAATATGTGAAAAGGAACAGATGTAAGTGATTAAGAGAAAGATGTAACAGATTCTGTGGTTTAAAATCTGCTCTGTTTGGTTAGAATTTGCTTGAAAATATTGAGCTTAGGATTTGCCACGTGAACCGGGTTGGTGGGTCACTCAGTCCAGTAAGAGAAACCCTATTTTAGACTCTTATGGAATAGCTAGCCTTAGACCACCAGGACAAGTCTACCCCGGAACTCAACTTCTAATCGAGAGGGGTCAGCTGTGAAGCATGAAGACTTCTGCCCATCTATTTTTAACTCCTCTAGCATAATTGGATATTTTCCTTATTTATGTAAGTGCCTAACCTTTTATTTTCTGCCTCAGCTTCCGTTGAAGCTGCTGAAATTGTATCTGCCTTTTGGCTGGCTGATTCAGAAACAAATATCTGGCCTGCAGAAGCCCTTCAAAAACAGACACAGAGTGGCATGAAACTGAGTGGGAAGAAGTGATGGCTTCATGGAAATAAGTGTTACTCCTGAATGTGTGATTCACTAGCCCAGGGGTAGGGAACCTTTTTGTCTGAGAGAGCCATGAACGCCACATATTTTAAAATGTAATTCCGTGAGAGCCATACAATATGTTTAAAACTAAATACAAGTAAATGTGTGCATTTTATGTTTTAATTAATTGAATTTGAATTACTTTTAATTGAAATTTAATTGTAGAAAGGTTTTTAAAAAACCTTTAAAAAAGGTTTTTAATTAAAATTAATTTTTAAAGGTTGGGTTTTTTTAAAAAGGAAGGAAAAAAGAAGGGAGGAAGGAAGGGAGAGAGAGAGAAAAAGAGAGAAGAAAGGAAAAGAGAGAGAGAAAAAGGAAGGAAGAGAAAAAAGAAAGAAGGAAAGAAGTGGAAAGAAGGAAGAGGAAGGAAAGAAGAGAAAGAAAGAAAAAAGAAGGAAAGAAAAAAAGACAAAGAAGGAAAAAAGAGAAAGGAAGAGAAAGAGGAAGAAAGAAAAAAGAAGGAAGGCAAAGAAGAGAAAGAAGGAAAGAAAAAGGAAAGCAAAGAAGAGAAA
>ML685783.1:3580179-3599321 GCA_007922175.1 Pelusios castaneus
GCAAAGAAGAGAAAGAAGGAAAGAAAAAGGAAAGCAAAGAAGAGAAAGAAGGAAAGAAAAAGGGAGAAAGAAAAAAGAGAGAAGGAAGGAAGAGAAAGAAGGAAAGAAAAAGGAAAGTAAAGAAAGAAAGAAAGAAAGAAAGAAAGCCAACGCCGCCATCGGGGGAGGACCCTACCGCGGCCCTGGGAAGCCGCCGGTGGGGGGGGGAGCAGACCCCAGCCCCGGAGGCTGATCCCGGCCCCGTGCTGGGAGGCCGGGGCCGTGGATTAGCCCAGCCCCAGCCCCGGGAAGGAGGCGGTCGGGGGGTGGGAGCCTGGGATCCCGCCGCTGCCGCAGCCACCCCGCTGCCCCGGCTGTGTGAGGCAGGCAGGCAGGCCCGCGCTCCTGATCTGAGCCTGCCTGTCCCACCCTGGGGGCGGGGAGGGCCAGCCCAGAGGCCGGGCGCAGGCCGGGTGTGCCGCAGCCCCGGGGGCTGGAGGGAGCGGCGGGGGCTGCCGGGCTGCGCGGGGGTCCCTCACTGCTGCATGGGGGGTGCGACAGCCACTGTGCGGCCGCGCGCCCGCGCAGCTTAGAGGGAACACTGGCAGCGAGCCAGATGCAGCCATCAAAAGAACCACATCTGGCTCACGAGCCATAGGTTCCCGACCCCTGCACTAGCCTATTTCACTGACTCTGTGGTTTTGCCCAAAGCTTTTCAGACATGGTGTCAGCAGCTGAGAGGCTGGACTATTTTATTCAGTAGGACTATCAGGCTTTGCAGCCTTAACTAAAAGGAACAAACTGAAAATTACATTCTAAAAGAAAAAAGGTCTAGTATTTTGTATAATGATTTTGTTCCCCACTACCAAGTGAGATTCAGGTCCAGGATTCCAGTAGCAACAATCACCGAGATGCAAATGGCAAGTACAACATGTTTATTAACTAACAGATTACTTAACTAATACCCAGACAAAGTGATATACCCAGAGTTAAAAACAAAGTAATATAGACAGGCTTACAACCTGATCAGCAGTTGGCGACCCCTTTGAGACCGCAGGCTTCAGCAGGGGAGTGATGTCCTCCGAGGCCCAACGGGGAAGTCCATTGAAGTTAGGGAATGAGCCATAATTATAGCCCATCAGGTCCTTTGTTTCATAGGAAAGGGGTGATCAGGCCCTCCCCATGTCATATAAACTGTCTGCTGGGTTGTTGATTACCACTGTCTTACTCCTACTGTCTAACAACTAGATAACTACTTGTTTACTACATAACTTTGCAAAGTATCCTTAAGTTTTCTGGGGAGTCTCCATTGCCCACTATTGTTATACTGTCTCAAAATCTTCCGTTTATCCTACAGATTTAAAAAAACCTTTAATCTGGAAAATTCTCAGAGTGCATTACAAATTATGCAATCATTTCACCCATCACTAAAGGACAACTGTATTTGGGCTAAAATGTTGCAGTAGTTGAACAAGGACCATTTAGGCTGCACTAGTAATGGACACAGGAATAAAAAAAAAATATCCTGTCCAATTGTAGCTCTAAGTAGAATTGTAGTTAAGTAGAATGTAGCAAAGCAAAATGAAGTTTGATTAGGAAAACTACAACAGTGGGGGGAAAAAAGATTTAACTGAAACATGTTTTTTTTATAAATTAAGAATTTTGGAGTTAAGCAGACATTTTTAATTGTCCGTAATTTTCATTTAATTGAAAACCCAATTTTCCACCAGTTTGACAACATTTTTGACCAGCCCTAAAAGAAACATAGTTGCCTTTAAAATAAAATTTAAAAACAGATTTGAAGGATAACGATATTCAACTAAAATTATCTCTGTATGGAATATATTGATGTGGAGACAAAGATGAGCATCAGGTGGCGAGCTTGTGAGGCTAGCAGATTTGTCAGTGGAAGAGAGGGAAAGAGAAAGAAAGATAGTTTGGGTGGAAAGATATGAAGCGTATACATTGTCACTATGTAATGCGAGGAAATGGCAATACATGGAGGAGAGACTGGGAGGGCAGACAGAGATGCCAACCTGGATGAAGTGGGGGCTTTAGTGGGCAGACTAGTCATAAACTGAAAGGTGGTAGCTGAAATCGTAGGAGCTGTTTAAATTCCCAAGGGACACATATTATTTCTTTTGTATGTAATGGGCTTGTGCGTTACAGATACCAAAAAGCAGGCCCCATCCTTCTAGAGTGTAGAGGGAGAAAAAAGGTTTTTAATGAGAAACTTTGTAGTGATGTGCCAGTCCTCATTGGGGCAATTGGCTTTGGTATAATTGATCTCTTTCCTTCCCTCCAAACTAAACCCAAATTTTAATAAAGTTTGAAATGCTTCTTACAACTTTCCCTCTTCCAGTCTTTTGCCTGTTAATGTTCATCTCCTCTTCTAGGCTCTGCCTTAACCTGGAAGCCAAAGGCCTATCACATTGTAAGAAAAGCTGCTTCAGTTTCCAGTCACCTGGAAGTATTGGAAATCTTATGAAAACATCCATTGTCCTGAGATATAGAGTCCCATCTCAGATAAGCAGTTCAAGTTTAAACCCTTACACTAATTACTCCTCCACGTCTTTTGATGCTCACCTATTGCAAATTGAAAGCTGTCTCTGATTTTACTATTAAAAAAATCCACCTTTTTTATAGTAGTAGAGGATATTTCAGGTTGCCAAATCCTATATTGTGCAGCATTACACACTATTTACCATGCACCCAATATCTCTCTCTCTCTCTCTGATGTATCTGATATCTGACCTTTTCAAGTAGGAGAGGGTGAGGGCTGCTTTGCTGTGTGAGATGCCTAGCTAGTACACATAGACATAGTAAAAAAGATTTGATAGCAGAGTTTAGAGAAAGCTAATTGTTTTCCCCTCCTAGGCAGAGATAAAGTGTTGCACTGAATTAGGACAGATAATGGGAGGGAGATGGGAGTCAAACTTCTAGTGCTGCAGGACAAGAAAGACTCATCCATCCTGACTAGCATGGGAAATAGGAGAAATGAGGACAACACTCTCCCCAGCTGTCTGATTCTTGTCCTACCTTCAACAGAGCAACCCCTGAAAAAGTAAAATCATGATCTTTCTGTGTTGTGTATATATGTGTTCATCAGTCATCACCACTACTCCTTTGCCTTTTTAAATGTTACTGGTTTAAACATAACTAGTAAAGATCAAAATAAGACAATGAAATCTCTTGCTGTTACCTTAAAATAATTTATCTATTTTTATCAAATCATATGAAGATTACTGTCCACAATGTAAGTAGTTCTGCCCAACAAACACACCTCAATTTAGTCCCCAGACTATATCTAATTTTTAGAGTTATGAGTGACATTTATACTCTGATATACACATTTATATTCACAGATTAGCAGGCAAACTGGGTGAGGGAAGAGTATGCTTACTTCTCAAAAGTGCGTATTGTGTGTGGAGTCACCTGCAGCCTCTTAGCCCATCCCTACATCCCAAAGGAAGACTAAGAAAACCTGTTCCCTTTTGAATTGTACAAGACTCCTCACTAGCCAAAGCAGTTCCAGGCTCTGCTATGAGGATGTAGTACTGTAAGGACAACGAATCAATGATAGACTGCCATTATTAAAACAGAAAATATGTATATCATACACATGCTCTCTGTAGGATGTGGAGCTAGATACACAAGTCCTATGCCTGTAATAACCCAAACCTATCCCTTTCTTGTCTGTTGGTGGCACCCCAGAGCTGTGCAATCTCTCCAGAAGTATCCAGTGTGTAATTCCCAGCTTTGTAAAAGAAAGGTAATGAAAAAATTGTCAAGGTGTGCCTTAAAAAGGTGAAACCAAAAGAAGTAGAGATTGAAGGAAGATAAATATACATGGCAGAATTATCGCAGTTCTCTACATTAAGCAGCAAGCTGTGGGGGGCTGTGCTATTGTCTTGTAACTGTACAGTTATTGGCAAAGTGACCAAATGTATCTTGAATTTCACAGAAACCTATTGTAATGATTTGCATTTCATTGCAAGATAGACCAGGTGAGGTGAGGTTCCCCTCACACCCAACCCTCTCCCCACTGGTGTTTTTGGTTATTGGTCCCACCTGGGGAGGATCAAGGGCTTGATTAGTTAATGGGCAGGTGACTCAAGAGGAGTGCAGTGAGAGAGGAACTGCTGAGGGGAAGAGCAGAGTAAGTTCACAGCTCCAAGGGAGAAGGCTGAGCAATTGCTGAACTGAGGAGAATGTCTACATGCTGGTGGGCCAGATCTAGACACTCACAGCCACAAGAGAGAGGACTACAAAACCCTGAATTTTAAAAAGGCAGCTCTTTTGGTGGGGCTAATTAATCTGAATAAACAAGATCCCAAGAGAGAGGAAATGTTATTTTAAGGATTCTAAGTGGATTATTTTAGAAACTTGAAGGTAACTGAGGCAGGCTGCCTGCAGATGATGAGTCATTACTTGGGGATGGCCCTGTCTAGGCCGTCAAATGCATTGTTGTTGTTACATAAGCTTAGGAAGGCAATGTGATGTGGTGGCTCTGCACTGGACTTTGCTTTGTCTTCACGGGAGATTTAACTCCGGTTCGATTGCAACTCTTCACATGTCAATGTGACTCTAGTCTTGCCTCATAGTTAAGAGCCACTGTGCCCTGAGGTATGCCAAGTTAGCTTATTGAACATATTGCTAACCCAAGGAAACTGCCATGCAACCAACCCCAGGGCATTGAATCCGAAGTGCTCTCTTACCATCTACCTGTGGTCTGACCCCTAACCGGAAGTGGCCTATCTTCATACGCTTCTGCTCCATGTCCTCTGTTCCACATTGCTCGCAGTTTCTCCAGCTGTGGTCATTTCCAGCATTTGGTGCAGCAGCATGCCTGGCAAGAAGCCCACCTATCTGGCCAGAGATAGACACCAAAACCTTGGTGCATCTTTGGGCTGAAGCAAACAAAAATGCAGCTCTGGCTCCACAAAAAGGAATCTTCAGTTGCACAATGATCTACCTTGAGAGTTGCTGGCTGACCATGGGATCCAGCAGATTCAACAGCTGTGCACGGGGAAGATAAAGCTGCTCAAGCAGATTTCCTGGCAGGCCAAGGATAACAAGTCCAGGTCTGACGCTGCTCTGACAAGTTCTTAATTTGTAGTGAGCAGGACCACATTCTGAGCCATACCTCCAAGTGTGGGACCCTATTTTAGCATGGATTTACCTGTGGAGCTGGGTCGGGTAAGGGTTTGGAAACTGGATGTCTGTTAAAACACAGGAAACAACCTGCTAGTCCCTGGACAGTCATTCATTCCCCCAGTGAGGGACTAGATCTTGGTCCTGACTCTCAGGATCGCTTCCTTGATTTGGATCAGGAAGTGCACAGTGGGTGGACTGGGTCCTACACACAAGAATGGGGGGAGGACACAGCATCTCAGCTGGGTAAAATGTGCTCAGCCATCTTTGTTGTTATGAAATATTTGGGTGGGTTTTAGCTTATAATTCCAGTTTCTGCTTCAATTGTAGGCATAGGTGTGGGAACTAGGGGTCCTGGGAGTTCTGCTGCACCCCTTGGCTCGAATTGGTTTCTATTAAACGCAGGGTTTACAGTTTGATTCAATGGTTCTCAGCACCCCCCTCTATAAAAATGGTTCCAATACCCCTGAGTGTACATGCTATAACATTAATTTCTCACACTACTCCTTGTCCTTCCTCTAGCCACGTTATTCGAAATGACAGACAACGAAAGAGAAACTGCAAAGCAGTAGCTTAAACTGGCCGAATGCAGTAGCATTTTATTAGTGGACAAGCATTAAAGCAACATGTAAATTTAAAAGATTTGTGGCCATTGCCTGGGAAAAATATAACTTGCCATAACACAATCCTTAAAGGGCTCTAGTCCTGGCTTTGCCACGGAGCAGCAGAGGCGGCCTTAGTCTATCTGGGGCCCTAGGTGAAGGCCCATTGTGGGGTCCCCTATAGGATCCCTGCTGCTGACCCTGGCCTCCCTGGGGTGCTGGCACCCTACTGGGGCCTCAAACCCCCCCCCCCTACGGGGGGCCCTGGGCCCCCGGGGGCGCCCCCCCGGGGCCCGAAAAACACCCCAGGGCCCAGGAATCCCACTGAGGGCCCCGAACCTCCCCCCCCCCAGGGCTTCAGGTCCCAGCTCTCTACCATGTCTCCTGCAGGGTGGGAGGCAGACACAGTTTTTGGGGTAGTGATGGGGCCTTTTACTGCTTGGGGCCCTAGGTGGGCACCTGTTTCACCTACTCCAAAAGCCGCCTCTGTGGAGCAGACATGATCACGAACAACTCACTTCCTCTTTCAGTGTATTCTTTCCCTTGCCTCTCCTTTATGGAATCACAGAAAGTGGAAAGAACAATGAGAAGTCATCGAGTCCGGTCCCCTGCTCTCATGGCAGGACCAAGCACTCTTCGTTTTGCTTATTTTAATTGTAAGCTCTTTGGGGCAGGGCTTGTTTCTGATTATGTGCATGCAAAATGCCTACTAGAGTGGGGCCTGCTGTCCGCTGGGGCCTCTATGCATTAATGTAACAAACCAATAAGCTACGTATAAATTGGTGGCCATTTAGATTTACATTCCATTGTCAAGGTAGCATAGATTAATGCTGGGCACTAGTTTGGGTCAACCATTCTCCATCCTGTTCTCCACTGAAGCAAAGAATTTTGTGAAGTGAATGTGACCTGAATTCCCCACACCATATTGGAAAAAAGACGCTTGCACTAAAAATGTAATTTATGTTCAAATTTAGTTTTAGGCTATATTTATGGGAGTGTACTGAGTTCAGTTACAGTAATATAACATATATACCCCAGAAATGACTTGAATTATGCTTTACATATTTTAAGCAAAAGGAAATACTTTATTCAGAACATAATTATCATTTTTCACTCACTGCCACAAGATAACCTAAAAGCCAAGATCTGGGTTTAAATTAAGGGTGGATATTAATCTGGCTAATGAGAAGGCCTCAGATTAGAGAAGGTGAAAAACATAATCATATGAATCCTTTTATTTCAGGGAGCAAACCAGCTGCTAAATTGTGATGGTCAGTGAGAAAGATTATGTTCCATAATTAATTACCCATTAGAGGGGCTCCTTTGATTCATTTGGCTCATGGTCAGACTGCTGGAGTATATTAAACTAGATAGAATGCTCTTCTGACTTGCTATAGAAATTTTTTTGTGTTATGAATGTCTATCTGCATTAGATGATTTCTTCTCAGGCTTTTGTGAGTCTCTGTACTCTCCTACTTTGCTACAAACTGTTAGTCAATTTTTCAGCATTTCACTTGGGGGTGCTGTTCCTTTATGTAGGAGTCAACTAGTGTTACAGTTTTAGTTCCCTGAACACATACTCTTTGGGTGATATCAGTCTGGTCTATTGGAAATTTAAAGGATTATTTAATTTTGATAATTCTTCAGATAACGAAGAAATTATTCTTTAAATTCTTTCTAAATCTCCTATTCAAAAAGGCAGCTTTTTGAAACAGAAGGCTTTTCTTTTGTGTAGACTTGCTTTCTTATTGTATGAATTCAAATGCAGCAGTTGAATCTGCTACTCACCTTAAATGAATACTTTGCAACAAATAAGGCAGCTATCCTTCCACCTGCCAAGCAGGCATATATATATTTTATCTATTTAGAAAAACAGAATAGGCTCAAATATTTATATATTTGAAGTTGCTGATGGATTTTGGCTTCAGAATGAAGTACAGTTGGTATGGAAATTTTCAAGAAAAGGTGTGAAAGGATGATTAAAAATGTCCTGGGTAATATTTGTTTAATGTAATTTCATTCATACTTCTTTCATATCCAAAAATGGGTTTTTAGTCCATCTGGGAGCTGTGTTGCTGAATCATGTTAGCTCCCACCATTTACTCCATTTCATTTATACTTCCCACCTTTTCATTTCATTCTCCCTCTCCCTTCTCTCATCCCCTTAGCCTTTCTCTTTCTCTGTATTAGTTTGCTCTTTGTTCGCTTTACTTTTAATTAGTTAAGATGAATGGCCTATGACACAACAAGATTATGAAAGCACTGTTTGAAAGAATTTGGCAAATATTTTTTGCATTTGCACTCTGTTCTCTGTTAACTTTTTCCTGGAGACTCTTGGGATTGTATTGTCAGTGAGAGAAGTCAAGGAATCATTTGAAAATAATTACTTAGCTATCACATGGCCATGGAGGTGTGTTGAACGGACTTCCATCTTGAATAGTCCAGTAGTCCATTTCTTCCTTTGGCAAGGATTAGTATGGAAGGATTCTGCTGGTTTTCACAGCTTTCCCAGTATTGGGAAAAGCTACAAATACATACTAAGAGAGTGTAGCAAAGAACTTTCAATAGAAATAGGCAAGATAGACAATGTATGGGAGAGATGTTGTATTCTTTTCATTTTTCAGAGACTGAATTCAAACAGAGATTTAGGGCTACATTTCCAAAGGATTTTGAACTCTTTTGAAAACCTGACTGCTTATTTTGATGTTTAAATGGGACATGAACTTCAGTGAAAATCTGGCTCTTCACGATCTGAATAAGATCTCAGAAGGAGCGTGTGATAGAATTTGGAAATGAATCCCAGCTCCCCCTCCCTCCAGTTGAGTCACAGGGCTAGCCTACCTCACCTGCACAGATCCATCACTCAGAACCTTACTGTTCCAAATACAAGAGGATATCATAATTTAGTCACTGTTTGAGGCTTTTTTGCTGAAATAGCTAAGAGGAAGGCAGTCACACAAGCTAGAGATGTTGAAGATGTGTTAGATCACTGAGTTAATCTTCCTGCAATTGTATGATATAGACTTCTATCTGAAGATGTGGAGGAGATTTAAGTTTTTCCACACTTGATTTTCCAAAAGGCTGGAATTGCAGTTGCACGCTGTATGTTCTTATACATAAACTTTGTTAGCTCTGTTCTCATGCCAGCTGGAGCATGTAGAATTTTTGTTTGTTTTTTAAAATGAGAATTAATGAGGGACAATTAAGTCCTGCAGCATTTCCTAGCAACTAGTCACCCAATGGCAAAAGATCAATAGACCTTATTGTCATTACTAACTTAGGGAATGCCTTATATGAGTTCCTTATTGCCAGCTCTCCCAGGTGGGAATTGTTAAATGCCACGTGAACCTCAGCATGGGGATCTGTGTAACCAGATCTTTTGGTTTGAATTTGCTGAAACCATGGGAGCCAAAATTGGTGGTTTTTTCCTCCCCCCCACTCCAGCTGCATGTCCCCCTTCAGGGGAGCAGCAGGGAACATGGGATGGCCCAAACTTATTTAACCTTCTATAGTGAAGACAAATAGACAAATTGTTTTGACCATCATCAACCAGTTTTTAGAGATACCTTTGTTTTGAGTGAAATATCAAGCTTTAATGCAGAGGTATGGCTGAGCTCTGCTCTGTGTAACTCTGGGGAGAGATAAAGGTGGCTTTATGATACCTCTGGGATTTGCTAGTAACCAGCCTAGTTAGCAGTGCAATTTAGAGCTACCTCTGGGGTTCCGTTAATGAGCTCAGCTCTAATAGCCTGTAGAGATCTCAAGACGCCAGATCTCACTAGAGTGCCGCACTGCTGTAACCATGCCCTGGATATAGCCCCTGTTCTGGATCTATGAAGGAAAGGTGGCATAGGGCCAGAGAAATCCACAGGAAGCTGGTAAAAGCAGCTGTCTTTCGCTGTTGCACAGCTAAAGGGAGATGCATGGTGGCTGAGCCCTGATACCACATCAGCACTCTCCAGAGTGATTTGAAAGGTATTGCCTTGATTTTCAAAAGACTAGGCACATACATGTGCATAAGAAAGAAAAACTGCAGCCCAAGTTTTTGTGTGTGATTACTTTGCAAGCCTGAACAAACATATGCCAAACTGCATAACTGGCCAGTTGCTTACATGTGGCTATTGGCTGGTGCAAATCCCTGAGTTACATGTGTTCATGTAATCATGCATGTGAATGTACATGGAATCAGTGGTGTGGGGGATGTGGCAGCACCCCATGGCTTGAAATGGTTTCCATCTTATGCAGGGTTTATAGTTTGTGTAATGGCTTTCAGCATGCCCAGGATAAAAATTGTTCAATGCCACGAATGCATGAATTTGTGCACTATATAAAATCAGGGTATGACTGGGAGGATCCTAAAGTGCAGGAGTTTATATTTATATTAAAAAAAAAAAAAGTCCTGTGGCACTTTTAAAGATTTATATTTTTTCCAATAGACTAACACAGCTACCCCTTTGGAACTTGACTATATTTATATAGGAGTTTTTCAGACTTGCAAAATCAGCAGACTCCTATAGCTGTGTGTGCTACTGAAACTTAAATGCAGGCAAAATATTAATGATAAGATATCCAATACTATGAGTGAAACTGGACCCTATTGAAGTCAATGACAGTTTTGGGATTACTTTCCGTGCAACCAAGATTTCACCTGATATGCCTACGTTTAGCCCTGGGACAGTTTTTACAATCACATTATAAACCCCCTGGAAAACAGGCCCAATGGTAACTAAGCCAATCTAAAGAGCTTTGCTCTCATAATAATAGAATTCTTAGAAAATGCCAACCTTAAGCTGCTGAAAGAATTGTGGAATGCAGAACAGCACACTTTGAGGATTACTCAGGGCAGCAGCAGGCACAACTGAGAAGAGAGGAAAGCTGGTTGACAGGAACTAATATGCATCTCATTTTTTTTAAGGCATGGACAAATATAATTACTACCATATCATATTGTTACTCTTCAAGCTATACCATGCATTTTGCAGGTGAGAGCAAAGAAGAGCTTAATTACTCTTAAAACAGGAGAAAAAGCAAACTAGAAATAAGCTTGAGCTGCAAAGTTTGGATCCAAGCTTCCCCCAAGTTCAGATTGCTCCTCTTTCTGGGGATTTGCCCTCTAGGTAGAATCTGTAAAGCCTTTTGCACTGGAAACTTTTGTTTAAAAGAATAAAAAACCTGTTCGTACAAAAAATTGGGCAAGATGATTTAGAGAAAAGACACTTACATATAACCTCCTTTCACTCTAGGACTTTCACATGATTCTCCAAAGTGAATCCTGGATTCTGCAGTTCCGAAACATTCAATTGGTTCGGACCAGAAGCAAAGTGCTAAATGATCTTATCAAGTAGGTGGGGGAGGCTAGCTAGCCAAGTCCTGGTGTCCTGGCTGAGAGGTTAAAAGGTTGCTATTTTTCTTCTGTAATACCTAGAGCAGGTGTTGTCTTATTCGGGAGACAGGAATCCTTGTTATTGGAGGTATTTGATGTGAAAATTCTGTACTGTTTTTAGAGGTAAGCTAAGTGCAGTAGATTTACATATTTATTTACATACTTATTTATATTACCCTTGGCACCTAAGATTCCTTGTGTTGCACAAAAATGTGGAAAAAGTCAGTCCCTGCCCTCAGTCTGTGTCATTGGTAAGACACAGCATGTGAATGAAACAAAGGCATGAGGCGGGGAGGAAGGGGTGGACAAGATGTACAGTGATATGAATACAGTTCCCTGCTGTGCGCACATATGACAAAAACATAAAAAGAAGGAATGGACTAAAAAAAGCGGAGTGGTGGGAAGACAGAAATGAAGAATGTGGATTCTGTTCATTATCATGTGTACTGTTTCCTATGATTTTTCTTTCAAAATTGAGTAGTTCTGATGGTTTGGTTATGTTGCTCTAAGGAGTTGGTTAATGTGGAGATGTTAAGAAATGGTGGTATATTGGGACCCAAATGAATGATGTAGAACAGTGAGGTACTTGGAAGTGAGAGGTATAATAGGGACAGCCATCACCAATAATAATACAGTGAACTTTAGCATCTGTACTTCATTCACGCTATAACCAATCACACTGTGACTATGTTACAGGCATATATTGGGGTGAAAATCCTCCCTGATAAACCCACAGCTTTATTTTGAACCTGTCACTTTTCTTCCATATCAAGGGAAGAAAGAAGAAGAAAATCATTCAGAGGTTCTCCAGGCTCATCTGGCTCATGATCCCCAAACTTGCACCTTCTTGATAATCAAATGATTCAGGCAGGCATGATATAATTTTTTAAGCTATTGAGTCTGACATTATATGACATTGTCTGTTTGACTGCTTTTAGTAAGTTGTCTATTCTGTACCTAAAATGTGAATCATCTCAGTTGACTTCCTCATTCATTTTAAAACTGCATACGTTCTCTATTTGTTTCCAGCATGGTTTTGCAAATGGTATCAGTCATTTATTGTATTATGCAATATGTCTAGTCAGCGTTTTTAAAGACGTGTTCAGCTGGGGGCACTATACAGGTTCTTTGTAATGGTTTCAGTGTGTCTGAATATATGTGTGAGTATATATAAAAATATTTTGACTTTTTGGTTTAAATCTATTCTGACTGCTGTTTAAAAATGGGTTATCATATGTCTCATAAAAGAGGTAAGGTAATATTAAGCATGTCTACTGCAGAACATTCATAAAAAGAATTTACTTTCTTTTTTATAAACTAAGCTGTTTTTGAAATATTCTTCACTAAATCAAACACAAAATCCATTGACCTTAATACAAATTGATGCAGCAAAAGTAAATATATGGTTTAATGGTGGTTAAAAAATGGTAACAAAATTGTTTTGGGTTTCTTCAATAACCAGACCATTCTCATTTTGGATGAAAAATTGATAATTTTTTATCAGCTCTCACAAAGATTTTACAAAGACAAACAAGTCAAAAGGTGAAAATGGGGAGGAGGGGAGCGGGAAGTATGAATGCAGACCTGATTCTCCTGGCCATTCCTTCCCCATTCTCCCAAAATGTAAGATATAATTCATGGTCTGAGACGTAACCAGAGAAAGCAAAGATATTTGGAAGGTATTGTTGTGCATAATTTTTGTAGCTACCTATGTATCTTTCCCGAGTGGTATTATGTTTTAATTACTGCTTTGAGGTTTTTGGATAAGACCCTATAGAAGTTCAAATAATGTTTTACTATATTAATTACTGGGCAAAGCTTATAAAACACTACGTTTCTGTGTGCAGGGGGAGAGATTTGTTATGCTGTAATGGATAAAGGGAAATACGGTTTATAATGTTTACTTACCACTGTATGTAATCTTGACACCTCAAAACCAAGACGTTACTTCTGAGAATGATTGTAAACCATTAATTGCTCAATATAGTCTTACAGGACTAATTATTCCTGGAAGAACCATATACCAAGAAGTTAATTACAACGTAAAATGGGGAGAACTAAGAAACCACATTCTCTGATCCAGAGAGTTAATGTAAGTCAGGCAAAATCCTCAAATGTTTTTGTTCATGACTGCTTACTGTAGAATCATACCCTCTGGCTTTATCTGACTGTGTATTCTGATTCATATTCCCAATAGAACAAACAAGGGGTCCTGAGACACTTTTAATGATTAACAAATTTATTTATCGCAGGAGCTTTTGTGGGAGAAAAGCATTAGCCTTTAAAAGTGCCACAGGACTTCTTGTTTGTTTTGCTGAACTAGACTAACACAGCTACCTTTTTGGAATATTCCCAATAGGTATTATTTCAGATGATAACTTGTTTTTTCCCCGGAGGAAAAAGTCCCCAATTGTGTAAACTGTTCCAAGTGGTCAAGTTCCAAAGGGGTAGCCGTGTTAGTCTATCGCAGAAAAACAACAGAGTCCTGTGGCACTTTTAAAAACTAACAGATTTATTTATCGCATTTGACCTCACCTTCCTCTATGTGCTGTTCCCCAGTGTTTGAATCCTAACACCTATTTTGATTTGCTGTTACAGCTTGACCTGATCCTATGTCATACACTCCCCTGCATTTAATTTCCTCCCATTCTGTAAATTTCCCATCTTCAAAGCATCTGACTAAGTGGGATTTTCTCCCACGGAAGCTCATGCGATAAATAAATCTGTTAGTCTTTAAAAGTGCCACAGGACTCTGTTGTTGTTCCAGGTGGGTGGATGTTTTCCTGGTATGGAGACCCATCTACTTTAGTGGGATATGTGTAAGATATGTGTTCATTCAAGCAGAGCAGCTTTGAGGACTGGATCCTAAATAAGGCTAGAGACTGGCTTGCATATAACATTTTACCAGCTGTGAATCTCAGTGTTTTACAAGGTGATGCATTAAAGGCTCAGGGTGTGATTTTCAAAAGTGAGGAGTAATAGTCTAACTTTGCTCCCTCTGACATCAATGGGAATAGAATAGGAGTAGAGTTTAGAAAGAGTTCTTGTGAAAAGCTCATCCTTAGAGTGTAATGACTAAGGCAAAAACCAATACGTGCACAGCAATGACACACACACATTTTTCTTGTGCATGATATATGCTTTTATTCAGGGAAGAAGTGTAGGTAAGGACACTGGAGACACCAAATTGGCTTTATGTGGCTTCCATATAGCAGTCACAGAAGGACAGGAGAAATAACCTTGGGGTAGGATGTGTTGAGGGATGAGAGTTGCACAGACTACCTGCTTGTGCTAGCTGATGAAAAACCCCACAGATATGAAGATTTTAAAGTAACGGGCAGTACCTTTTAAATGACAGTGTTTCTGCTATAATGTTTTGATATGACATACATTGGTCGACATTTAAAAATTCAATAATTGTCAGCATTTACCACAGAGTTTTGACATTTTAATAGTGACCACAGGAGCTTTCATTTGCTTTAAATGCTCCACTTACAAATTCTTCTAGGAAATTATTGGCAGTTTTGTCTTCTTTTAAAGTGGTGGCCTCTTCTGGGACTTCAACTCTTAGGGAGTTAGAGCTCTTAATTTGATGGTTACAGTTCCTGAAATGAGGTCAGCCTCATAAAGCTGGGCACTTATTTCCTACTGGTGGCATTTGCATTTGGCTCATGGCAGGAGGAAAAACACAGTATGAAGAAAAGAAACACTTGCTTTTTGGAAATGTGCGGTGTAGTCAAACCTGTTTTTTGGGATGCAGCATGGCAGGGTGAACTGTAACTTGAAAGACCTGGGTTCTGTCCCTGGCTACGCCACTAGCCTGCCGATGATCTTCGGCAAGTCTCTTTCCTCCTCTGGGTACACCTGTGCTGGGGGAAAAGAAAAATCCATGTCACTGCATCTCAGGCCATCTGACTTAGGTTTGTGGGGTTCATGCTATAGGGCTAAAAATAACCATGTAGTTGTCTGGTCTTGGGCTGGACACTGGGCTCTGAAACCTAGGGGGAGGATCTCTGACTCTAGCCTGAATGGGAATGTCTACACTGCTATTTTTAGGCCCATAGCATGAGCTGCATGAATGTGAGTCAGTTGACCTGGACTCTGAGACACACGGTCCCTTTTTTTTTTTTGTATTTTCACTGTAGACGTACCATCTGTGCCTGTTTCCACCTGTATAATGGGGACAATGACACTGACCTCCTTTTAAAAAGTGTTTTGATAGCTGCAGATGAGAAGTGCTACATAAGAGCTGGTATTTTCTTAATAAGAGATACAGAAAATCAATCTGAAACCATCTTAACTGAGACACAATCCTTGTGCCTGGGTTTCCCTATACAGACTTCATTGCAGGCCATGGGGCTCAGCATGATTTAGAACCAAAACTGAAGGATTGAAATCAAACTAAAAAGACCTGCATAAACGACATCAGTCCTAAATGAATACTTCTGTCAGGAAAGTATTGGCAGAAACAACGTGGCCAAACAAACAGAGTGCATTCTGGGAAATCTGTATTCCTCTGGCTAACTCTATGAGCTTTGCTAGTGTTCCACACTTACTTCTAACACTGTATATTTCTATATGGGTAGCATCTATAGGCTATCTGTACAGGGCCTACCGGTATAGAAATAGAGAGGAAGAATCTCTGCCCAAAAGAATTCATATCTGACTAGATGGAGGGAAAGGAGAAAGGAAGTATCACCCCCATTTTACAGATAGGGAAGAGAAGCAAAGATTAGGTAATTGATTTTTGACCCTGTAAAGATAGAATGGAAAAATATTCATCTCTTTTACTGATATGTACAATATAGCTTACTGAAATACAAGCATTCTTCTCCACTTTGGGGTTGCGTCTCTAGCTTTAGAAGGATGTACTTAGAAGCTTTAAAAACATTCAGTATTTTGGATTTCGGATTTCTCTCTTCTTGGCTTTTATTGTAAATGAAACACTTCAAATTATAGAACTATTTGCAATCATTAGTTGTGGGTCAGCACCAAGATGTCACTCCAGAGTAACAAAAAGACCACCTGTTGATCTTTTAATTTGAAAACTTAAGTGACATCTAAACACTAAAGTAAAGCTAACACAATCCCACTTAAAAGTTCTTTAAGGAAAGTATGCAAAACAATATTGATTTCCTGTGGAATGTTCTAACTATAAATCTTTAGTTTGATCCATTTCCTGACATTCTTTACTCATTTCCACCTCCTTTTGTTTTTTACATGTTAGAATTTTGAAATGGCGCAAACAGATGTTATCTGTTTTATTTGATTTAAAGAGTTTGATTCAGGGCCTGTTAAAGCTAATGAGAGTCTCTCCCTTCATCATTCTACAAGCTGAACAGACTTCTCACATAAATTCTCTCTGTGTTGTGGATGTCTGTAGACTACCCTCTGCAGTAAAAGCTAGAAGCTTGTTCCTCCAGAGGAAGCGATCAGTTTGTATTGCTTCTCATTATTTTTAGTCTTCACATGTAGAAGGGCTAGAAGTGCCTATAAAATGGAAGTTGTAATTATTAAGGACAGCTCTGTTAATAAAAAGATAATATGAGCCAACTCAACTCAGTGAGTTAAAAGTGTGTGTTCCATGAGGCTTGTTTGTGCCTAAGATTTACATTGGTCTGGAAACCTAAAAAAAAGTGTGTCAAAGAGGCTATGCTTCACTGTTGCACTTCATCAGTTCTGTATATACATGGAAAGAAATCACTGAAATAGTAGTGGTCTCTGCTTCCTTTTCCAAATCCTGCAGAACCAGTTTTAAAACTCCTGACAATTCCTGATCAGAGAGATTTTTTGTGAATCCTGTGCCATGAGGAAATATACTGTGTTCAAGAGACTCCAAAATTTTAGCTTTTGATAAAAGTATAGTCTGTAATAGGGTTCTGTGTGCATGTGATCTGTTGCAACTTAAGGCTCATCATACAGCATTGCATCTATGCCACTGTAGCAGGTTAAATGTAGGCATACTCATATACTTCATTGTCACAGACTTGCATCATGCTGTCACAACAGGCAACTTGCTCCATCAGAGAAGAAGGATCCAAGAGGTGCGTCTTGCATAAGCCATACATAAGGTCTGGTGGGAAATAGCTGAAGTGATAGAAGCTTTAATGGGGAAAGGCTGTCGGAAAGGCCAGGCACCTGGAATAGGTTTCAGGAAGGAAATAGGGAGTCAGTCTATGAAAGATTTTTTTAGTTGAGTTCACATTGAACTATTCTGTTACATAAGAGAACTCTGAAGAAAGGGACCGAAATTCTGCTTTTGTTTGATGTATTGGCTTGTACAGTATACCAAAAAAGCTTTTAAAAATGTTTCTTTGAACAGCGTCTCTGTTTTCATGTTCGGCCATCTGGTTTATTCAGATGTTTTCTGATCTTTGTGACAGATGGGGGTATGTCTGTGTCAAATTAGAAACTCTGTGGTTATGTCAACATTTAAACTGCTACAGCGGTGCAGATGCACACCCTGGAGAGAGAGAGAGACATAGCTGTGGTGATGTAACTTCCCGGTATAGACCGGCTCCCAGTTGTACTGTGTGTGTAAATATAAGTACTATGACTTCTGTGATACGTCTGGTCTTGCACCAGGCTTTTGTACTGCATTCCAGACAGCTACCCTGTCTGAGAAGGTGTTTGACACCTTGTTTAAGAACTATCATGAGAGACTTCGAGACTGCAGTCTGTGGCTATTGACATTGACTCTTACCTACTGGCCTATGGTGTAATCATAGTTTTTCTACACAAGGGCCTGCAATGGGCTAAAAACATGACTGGTGGATCAGGAACATCTCGGCTTGATCACGTGTCAGAGATGGAGACTCTAAGGGAAGATGTGCTCTGTGTAGGGAGTCAGCCATTGCCCCATGTAAAGACTTGCAGGAGGGACTCTGCCTTGCCTGAAATGCTGCTGACCATAGACTCAACGGAAGAACCCAGACTAAGGAGGGTTCATGTCAGGCAAAGATTGGTAATTCTGGTGTGCTTTAAGGGTCAAGCTGCTGTGGTTAAGAAATGACTTTGCTATGTATTTCTTGCTTTCCTGTCTCCTTGTCCAGAGTGCCCCCTGCTAAGGTAGACTAAGTGACCAGGACTTGGAGATCTCAGCCAGTGGTTTCTGGGTCTAGGGTGGGTGGGTGAATTAGTGGATGCAGTATCCTAAGTTTCAAGGGAGGGAATCAGACAGAAGGTCTGATCCTGAAAGTATTTCCTTGACTCTCGGAGTTAGAAGCAGTTATGCTCTACCAAGACCCATTTGGTTTGGAAGCACAGGAGGCCCAGGAATTGGGTCCATTGGTAACAGACTGGTGATTATATAGTGGGGTGCTGCTTCAGTTTGCATGAATCTTATCTATGTGTCATATAAGCCAATAAGACAAGCACTCATTATTAGAATAGAGTAAATAATTGATTTTTGAGATCAATGGCTGAACAGAAAAATCTGGAAATAAAAATTTGGTTAATTTTTAACCAAACTGAATTTTTAAGTTTTTTTTCCCTCTCACAAAAACAGTCTCCTCCTTATCCCATAAACACTTAATTTGGATCAAACAAACCATTCTGAGAATTGGTTCAAAACAACATTTTCAAAGTTTATTATTGACCAATTATTTATTTTTTTGCCCAGCTCTACTCATGACTTACAGCATCCAAACTATGGTAAAAAAGCCTTTCCTGAGCATTTATAGCTGTTCTAGGAAGTCTTAGTGGACAGACACACACACAGCCAGTCATCACTCCCCAGAAAATGCCCTGTGCCTTTTTTGCATGGGGATCATGAAGTTCATGTTTTTTTTAAAAACATTTTATTGATCATGTTCTTTCTTAGGTTGCCTTAGAAAACTGACAAGCCATGTGCATCATCTTGGTGGTGGTGCTAAGACAATGCTATCTTATGTTTCCCGGGGTTGTCTTTTTGAGTCCTTAGTTTGGGCTGCATTCAGTTTGGTCTGAATGTTAATGTTGCCTTAATTGAAGATTTCCTTCAATTCTCAATGATTGTGTTATAAGTAAGTAGGTGGTAGGCAATC
>ML685783.1:3604321-3695617 GCA_007922175.1 Pelusios castaneus
CTCTGGTCTGACCCAGTACGGCCTTTCTTATGTTCTTATGTTCTTTGAAAATATTTTAGGTCGTGATGATTCCCCCCACCACCACAAGTGATGATCAACTCCAGGCCATGCCAGCCATATCAGCAAGCATGGGGGCTGACTGCTCACATTATGATGGCATAAGTTTTAAGTATAGACCAACATGTATCAGTATCAACATGTACCTAGCCTACTACAGCATTTATTTCAGACTGAAAAAAATGTTCGCAGTGCTAAAGGAGCTCAGAAGGTCCAAAAGGACACCAAAGAATGGGGGTAGCTGAGACAGACATGCTACCTACGAGAGAATGCTGCATGTGTCTAAGATCTATACAACAATCTTTTGAGCTTAGCCTGTTTCTCTTCTGCCTTTAGAACTTAATGTCCTGCTTATATCTAGCTGAACCAACCCCCTCTCCCGCCAGCTGACTTGTTTATTATTATTACTTTCAACCTTTCTTTACTGTTGTTTTTTAAAGCCAGACAGTGTCATGAAAAAAAAAATGGAGTGCTTTGTGCTGTGAAATCCTGAAAATGAGTCAGACTGAAATAATTTAACTGTGAACAATGACTATTTTCATAAATATGAAGAAATTATTAGTGGTTGCTAAGTAAATTAGTGTGCATTTTTTTTCTTTTTACTGAGCCATTTTTATCAGCCAGAAAGCAAGGAGTTGAAGTTTTATTTTGTATACCAAGTGTAAAAAATGTGTTTTATCTGAATTTACTCCCAGGGTAAAATAGATATCAAATTTCTCCAGCAAAAGAAGCAGTAGCTGTATTAGTCTAGTTCAGAAAAACAAACAAGGAGTCTTGTGGCACTTTTAAAGACGAACAAATTTATTTATTGAATGAGCTTTTGTGGGAAAAAATCCAACGTGTCTGACATAGTGGGATTTTCTCCCAGAAAGGTTCATGTGACAAATAAATTTGTTAGTTTTTAAAAGTGCCTCAGGGCTCCTTTTTTGTTTTACAGCAAAGATGTTCTCTTTATGTTCGTTGAGAACCTGTCTCATTTGTGATGGTGTCAAAGGAATTAGCACTTTCTTTTTTATTGCATAGAAAACAACATATGACTCTGTAGCATATTATGCCTACCTGCCATAGAAAGTTCCAAAGAGGTAGCTCTATTAGTCTATTGCAGAAAAACAACAGGGTCTTGTGGCACTTTTAAAGACTAACAGATTTATTTATCGCATGAGCTTTCATGGGAGAAAATCCCACTTCGTCAGACGCTCTCTCATGAAAGCTCATGCGATAAATAAATCTGTTAGTCTCTACAAGTGTCACAGGACTGTTATTTTTTGCCATAGAAAGGAAGTTGCATGCCTGGAAGTTGGGACTTCAAAGGTACATAGCAGGTATAATTGCCTTGCAGTTGCACTTCCTTTACATATATACACTATGTATATAGTGCTGGAATGTGTTATTCAGCTACAATTTGCCATGCTTACATGCATTGTACCTCAAAATAGTTTTTACAAGGGTCAGGTAAAATTGTAGTCCCTGCACTCAGGATAGATGTAATTCTTTGCTAGTCTCTTGCCTGCCATCCCTGCTATAGTCCATAGAGTAAGACCTGCATAGCAGGAAAAGAACAAAAGTATACACCACCCCAGAAAGGATGGCAATATTGGCCAAGCATCCTTTGAAACAGAATAACTGCCAATGCACTCTTTTGGGACAGCGCTATTATTCCTACCCCGACTGCTGAATTCTGGATAAAGGATACAATCTATCCCTTAGTGTTGTAGTTCTTTGTCCCTTCTGTTTAACACATTGGTTTGGTATTTTTGTTTGTTTTCCTGTGCTAGTGCATATGCTTGCCATTGTGGAAAGAGAGATGTACATGTCCTTGACTAGATCTAGCCCTGAGGCACTTTTACCCAGCAATGTTTGCAGATTTTGGAATTGGTTATGCAAAGACGTAGATCCAGGTAATCTTACAAAATCATCATCAGCAGAGAGTTCCTGAAGCTGTTTCAGACTGGCACCCAAAAGTAACAACAAAACTAAGAAATGATTTTGCAAGCATAGGGGTGTGCCTATAAAAGCAGCGCCCCGAGAACTGTAAGGGCGGAGTCCCCAGGAGTAGTGCCCTGACAAGCCGTCGGACTGATCACCCGGAGGCAGCTCCCTGGTCCTAGAATCTTTGGACCGAAAGAAGGCCACCCTAGAATCATTTGGGTTGGTAACTGTGCACGAAAACGAGAACCACTCTGCACTGCTGTACTACCTTAACCTGCCAGCTAACAATTCAATCTTGTAGTATGTGTTCGAAGCTAAAGTAGGAAATAAAGGCACATGTAGTTTAAAATAATAGAAAGAGGCACAGTTGAAATGAAAACTAACCATGCAAGAATGAACTTTTAAAATATTTACATTGCAAAATTCTATTCTTAGTAAAAATGTTCAGAAGATATAATTTAATACTGAGAAGACTTCAAAAATCTTGTTTAATATATATAAATTTAGTTTGATAGAAAAGCACAGCCTTATATCATCCTGTAGATGGAGATATGGGGTATTGGAGGTAATTTGTTTTAACAAATAGCAGGCTTCCTAGGCTTTAAATCAATTCCCAAGCTTCGAATCAGGGCTTTTTGTAGACCTGACAGGATAAGTCACAAAATAAAATTTGTTTGTTTAATTTTGCCTCTTTTTCTTTTCAGAAATTGTCCTTGAACATATCATGAATTGGTTTTGAAAATGTTCACACATTTATTCAGAAAATAATTCTTTGTCTCTAGAACCCTTTGTAAAAGTTTCATTGCAAATATTCAGAATGTGCAGTTTATTAGTTATCTAAGTCACTGTGGAATGCTTATATTTCTTAGTTGAATGACTGTAAGTAATAGTCAGGATGCAGTGCCTGCCCACCCATCCAGCTTTAGTTTTCTGCTTTTAGGCGCTGTTAACAGTGCTTGTTAGGAAGTGGCACTAGTAAATCAGTAAGGGATGCTTTTCTATCCACCCAAATTAAAAGTGAGGATTCTTGTTTCTCGTAAGAATCCAAGCTAAAAATTTTACATTGCAAGTATTCCTGCTGTTATTTATTAACAATACTGTGGCAGTACCCAAAGTATTAAATGGGATCAGGGTCCCATTATCTGCAGTGCTGAATAAATACATCAGGAGAGATTACAATTTAGCTCAAAATATGGCTCAGGAAATGAGAGTAACAAACAATGGGAGGAAGGTATGAAGGGAGAGAAGAGAGGCTGAGAGTAACAATGATAATGCAAAGTGTGTCAGTTACAAGGTAAGCTGCGACATTGACCCTTCTTGAGTATCTCACAATTAGAGTTGGCTAGGATGAAATAGTATTTTGAAGCTGAAACTTTTTGTGGGAAAGTACCAGTTTTGATTTGATGGTTAGGGAACTCACTGGGGATATGTGAGACTAGGTTCCAGCCCAGTTTCTGAATGAGGCAGTCTGGAACTTGAATCTAGGTGTGCTACATCCCAGAGGAGTGTGCCTTAACCATGCCACTCTTCGGGTAGAGTGTCTCTCTCTCAACTTTCTCTCAATGTTCCAAAGTTCTGAAATCCTAAAATCTCTATACTACATACAATGACTCAGAGCAGCTTCAGAATAAAGTGTTATGTATTCATTCATTGATCATAGCATTTGGAGAGAAAAAAGCTAAAGTAACAAAGACTCTGCATGTGGTACCTAAAGCTTAGCATTCTCTCAAAACTTAGGCAGGTTCACCTTATCTCTGGTACCTGCACTTCCAGGGATTGCATTTCAGTCTTCTTCCCTATAGGAACTGCCTCTGTGCCCCTGTCTTCCCTAAGCTTCAGGGAGTGCAGCTTTTTAAAACCAAGCAAGCACCTTTTTTCCATGTCCACAAACTGGGGCCTACCTACCTTTACCAAACTCATCTGGTGAGCACACCAGTAGGTAGAGGTAGACCATCAAGAGAATGGCATAGTCATTGTCCTGTAAGTGTCGGTAGAGGGCTGGCTATCTGAAGCCATTATATTCATTTCCTGTGGACATGATTTGGTTGACTTCTGCAAACCTACCTATTTATTTGATTATGGCAAGACCATACCATAAACAAATAAACTGAGGGTACACATAATAGTTATAAAAATAATACAGATATCTCCCCTATTCTTCATACAAAGTTATATAGGCTAGGGGTCTGCAGACCATTGGGTTCTGAATTATTTGAAAGATTGCTCTTCCCTTATCCCCTTTTACAAATAAATAATACAGCTGACTTATACTCAGACTACTCATCAACCAGCCAGTTGTGGGCTTTCTTAAGTATCATAACAGTGGGCAGTCTTAGGAAGGAATTTGAAGGAGAACAGACTACCAGCTGAAGTATTCATATTGGCAGAAGAAGGGATGATATTTTCTACTTTTCTATGGGCTCTATATTTTGTATGTGCAGATATTTCAAAGCAGACTGTCAATGTAACAAATGATCAAGCTAAGAATTTCCTGAAGATCTTCTGGACAGCTCCCACTAGACAGATTTGGATATATGATCACACAGCTGTGTCTGAGTACAATTCTGAGATGAAAAAGTGATTTTTTTTCTTTGTTTTCTTGTTTCCAACACAACAAAGTGTTGTGAGTATTACAGCTTTGGAAGTTTTAGAAAATAATGAAACCTATCCATAGGGATTGCATTAAATATGTTCTCTGGATTTTAATTTACAGTCTATTACAGCTATGTCTAACATAAGCAATTTCTCTTGTAATAAACATTTCAAACTAGGTGAAATTACATGAACTACAATATATAATAGAAAATCATGCACACAATATGTTCAACTCATAGTAAACATGAAGAGGAAGTATGGTATTCTCTGTGTGTTTTGGAGAAAGCCAGTGGAAAACTTTCAAGTTCCCATTGCTGCGGATTTTCTGGCATGATACTCTTCCAGAAAGTAGTTGATTGTAGTCTTCTACATCAAAGCATTCTGCTGTATTTCATATTTATAATATTCTTTAAAAAAACTTAGTCTGAGTAAATATTGTGTCCATGAGATTCCTTTTAAGGTTTTGTATTGTATCCTGAACTTTCTAACAATTATAAACCAGAAACAGAATGTGCTATGAAAACTGTGCAAGATAGGAAGCATTACTATGTGTGTATGCTTGCATATGCACACTGTGGATAATTGTAGTTATTCTCAGCAGAGGATGTGTTTTGGGATTGTTTCTGTATAGTCTTAAAATATTCAGATTGGATTAGATGCAAGTTTTTGAGAATGGGTAGCTTTTAGATCAGGAACCAAGCAGATTAATGTTTTGCCAATTAGATTAGAGTTGAAATTGTCTGAATGAGTTTTTGCTACCAGACAGCTAACAAAAAAGTCCTTTCTTCTCCTGAATTGGATTAAACTGTTGTAGTCTCAGCTTTTATTATTTAAACAATTTTTAAGGAATTTTGTGAGTTTGACATTTTGTATCATTATAAAGCAACAGGAGGCTGGAAGAAAAAGAGCAAGATAAGGAAATATTGAAATGCCAGATTCTCCCATGCATGTTATGATCCACTATAAAAACAGATTATATTTAAACTACAGAAGATTTTTACAGTATTTTATGTATTTGTCATTATTTTTAGGACTATTTCCCTATTTTTCTGATAAGTACTTAATTAACATCAGTTTTGTTCACTGGGATTACAGATATTTATTAGTCTAAATGTTTTGCTCCACCATGCTCTTTACTAGCAAGGTTAGAGTTAAGTCCTAAAGAGAATTCTCCAAAAGTAGCCTTATAGAAGGAATATACGAATGATTTATGGGAAATAAATGTCGGACTAACTTTGGCACTTTTACACATATTAGTCATATCATGATTTATGATGGAAAAACATCAGTTGCATCGTATACAGAGAGTTAATTTGTCATGTAAACCCAAATATTTGGCATGGGTTAGCCCAAATGAGTCAAAGGCAAAATTCTAATTGACTTCAATAGTAGCAAGTAGAAAGATATTTTTCTGACCCTGTTAGAAATAATCTGAATTTAATCAGTTGTGGGCTTTGTTTCATAAACTAACCAATGAAATAAGTACCTGATCCAAAGGTCAGTGAAGAAAATGGAAAGCACACTGAAGTCTTAGGGCCTTAAATGAATTGCTAAAAAGAAGTTTGAAGTAGACTTCTTACAAATAATACAACTGAAAGAATTTTTTTAGAGTGTTACCAAGGGACTTTTTCAAATGTCTTTGGAAAAAAAGCAGAATTCAGCCTGAACTGAACTCTTTCTGACCTGACTTGTCCAGCAACCCTATTCTTACTCTTATGAATGTCAGACCATATGGTTCTCATATGGGCTCAATAAGCAGAGAGAATGGGAGCAGAATTTGTTGATCACAATTACAATTAGGTAACTAAAATATATCTTAGCTCAGTGTACAGTGACTTTTCTGTGCTACCTGTTTCTAAATGACTATAGACTCGTACTTAAAAGATAATGTCATTTTAGGCTTCAGGAAGCATTGTAAAGCCAATGGAATATGTGAACTACTGAACTGGCATATTGCAAGGATAAAAGCCATCAAATCAAATAAGTAGAAAACAATTTATTCTGTTCCTAGATAACAAAGAAAAATCCACTGTACATGCCTGGAAGGAACATTGATATTTCAGATATTCAGATTTGATTTTTAAATAAATAAGTTAAAAAACAAAGAACAAAACCATTTAGGGATTTCAGGGTCAGCTCAGTGCCTTTAATTATTTGTTCCATAATTTGTTCCAAGGATGATTTGAGACTTCAGACCTTCTGAAGTAGGAGCTTTGACTTCTGGATCAGTTTAGTGTCCCTTGTTGCAGGTCTTTTGGATGAAATATTAGACCAAATCCAGTCTGATCTTAATGGATATTGAAGAGCCAATTTCTATGGAGTCTGTGGCTACAACTTTTACTCCCCTCATTGTAGGGAGGAAGATATCCAGGACATCTGTTTCTTTGCCACATGATTGCTGTACCCATATATCCCCCCAATAGTTTGGGGATACTTTGGGTGTAAAGGAGTTAAAGTACTAAAGGAATTATTTTATATCATTAACTTTGCCACACTGAACAATCTGTAAGGGATGTGTCTGAGCCCAAACCCTGTATCTGAATCCTGGAATCTAAGTTCCCAAACATGGAGATTTGAAGTACAGATCCATATCTGAGCTTTAGTAGATTTTGAAGTATTTTAAGATTAAACCCATTACAGCAAGAGATGTTGACCGTAACACTGCATTAGTGCCATCTTTTCTGTCTTTTATTTTGGAAAGGGTCACTGATTTACTGAGCCCTCTGAATGGCAGAGTGCTGTATCATAGTCCTTTTCTTGATCCTGCTGCCCCTTGCAGACTGCCAGCTGACTTTTGGGAGAGGTCTTCAGTGGCTTACCCTCTGCCCAAATCAAAAAGTCCAAATGAACCCCTCCCAACATATATAAAATCCAACAAATAAACAGTCCCTTTGCCCTCTCTAGATCTTCACCCTGGCTCTCGGTCCTTTGAATTCAGCCCTTTGTTCAAGCTCCCAAATAAACCCTGTTCTCCTCTTGGGGTCTATGCCACATTGCCTGGGGAACATGAGTTTGCCAACTAGTCTGGTTTTCTTCTATACAGGAACTCTCTACGCAGTAGCCAAATGCTGCAGACTTCAGTCCTTCACTACTATTGCCTTTGGTCCTGTCATACTGTGTCCCTTTATGTCCAGCCCTATCTCAGGGCCAACATTCTTCACTCTCTGCAATCTCACTTATGTAAGTTCAGGCAGCCATACATTCATTCTGATGGTCAGGTTCCTTCAGCTAGGAAGGGGCACCCTTCTTCTCTGGTCCCAGCCAGTAACTGACTGACGAGGGCCCTGCAGCTCCTTTTTACCTGGGCCAGCCAGCACGACCCTGATTAGCTGTTGCTAGCCCTCCCTAGCCCATGGAGGACCAGGTTTCTGTAGTTTCCAAAATGGCTGCTTCAGGACGGCCTCTTTAAGCAGAACTTGAGGACACCTTCATTATGCCATTCCTCCCATATCACTGCTTCTGGGATCATGGTGTAGGGCCTTCTGTGAGGATCTGCACAGGCCATGTACATCCTGTCACGCAGTTTCTTGGCTATTATATATAAGGGGTAAAAAAAGGAGATGGGAGAGAAACTCAGGAATAAATGACATGGGGAGTCTAGAGACTCTGTCAGTGTTATGCTTGTCAGTGTTATACTTGGTTTGATAAGCACAAGTACATGTGATGAACTGCAAAAAGAATGGGAGCAGGTCCTTGCACCTGCCAGCTGTGAGGACATGGTATTTTTATGCATGCACATGAAGAAAGAGACCTGAAAATTTATCTAGCACCATTTGAGAATTAGATCATTAATAATGAAAAGTCATCAATAATTTCACAACTTGCAGTGCTGAACTTTGTTCACACTGATTTGTCGATACTCATGAATTATGCATATGTGAACAATCACAGCCACTTGTGAAAATATTAACAATTTCTGAAAGCTTCATGAATTTTACCATGAATGAATGAATGTTCATGCCACAAGTTAATTATTTTTCTTTGTGTATTAGTCACCACTGAAACTGCCCTGAGAGTTTCTGTAATCTCTGCTCCACCATCATCCTCATCTTTTCTGTTGCTGCTGGTCCTTGTGATGACTCCTGATTCCTTGATAGTCTTTTCCCAACACTGTACATACCTAGTTCCCTCTTCTCCACCCTGACTGTTCCTTTGACATTTCCTTATTTGTGGGAGTCCCTAAGGGCTCTGTTCTTGGTCCTCCTCTTTTTTCTCTTTATATCTTCTCACTGGCTGACCTTCCCCAATTACTTGGGTTCACTTATCTTTGTGCTGATGACTTTCAGATCTACCTGTCTAAGAGTGTTAGTCTCTCATCTCTCACAGTCTGTCTGACCTTTTGTATTTGATAACTTCACTGCCTGTGAAATCTCAGCCTGTCTAAAACTCAGCTCCTCTGCACTATTGTCATTTGCTGTGAGCAACACCACCCTTCACCCTATTGCCCAAATACACATTATTTAGATTCTTTCTGACTCCACCTTCTCCTCTCTATTCTGCATCCACGCTGTGACCAGGTCTTGTCACTTTTACTTTGCAATATCTCCAAAATATAGTTCTCATCCTCCATGCTGGTGGCGGATTCCCCGGTTCACATTCTTATGATTACAGAGCTAGGTGCATGTCTTTATCCTTTTTCTCCAAGTGCACCCACTCAGATGCTAGGCCTCATGATCCTACCTTTTCTGGACTGAACCCCCATGAGTCTCCCACTCTTTGACTTGGTCCCAAGGCTACAGCCCGCTATGAACCAACACTGATACTCAGCAGGCCCAGCAAGATTTGACATTGCAAGTTTTCCCTTTAAGATCCTGTGAACTGTGGTTAATACAATAGTCTTAGCTCTGGAACCTGAAATTAGTATTTTCATTCAATCTCATAGCTCAGGTATTGTCCCTTAACTCCCTGACCTGTTTACCAGAAAATGCTTTATCTGTTGGATTGAAAAGATTAGTTTATTATTGATAAATATCAGTACAGATTGATTTCATTGTACACATACACAACTATGAGGAAATACTTCCATTGATCATCAAAATTTACATATAGGTAAAGTAAGATAAATCTTGCTTGAAAACTTGATTTAAAGATATTTATTTTGTACATGAGATATTGATAATTCTGTGCTTCAATAGTTATAAAAATTTAACTTTTTGAATCGGTGTCTATAGTCATTAAATCATTTTCTGACCCCCAAATTGACTAATCTCTCCATAATTTCTCCTAGCTGTGAAAATTCAAATTCATAAAAATGCTTAAAACCTTTAATTTTGTATAACTGTGAAAATTTAAATCAATAAAATTCTAAGAGGCTTAAAAATAAATATAGGTATTATCCATCAAATTATAAAAAACTAAAAATCAAATTCTGCTTAAACCTATTTATTTGTAGGCACTGTGTTGCCTTCCTACTAATTTCATAACAGTTCTGCTATTAAACTAAGTAAATACATGCACATATTAAATACACTAGTAAACAAATATAGCCATTCAATAACTATCCCGATAACCTAGATAATTTAGGTCATTCATAATTTTTTACAAAGTAACTCCTCATCCTTCAAACATAGCTTGGTCTTCTTCCTTTGATCGCCTTTGAGTATTTTTTCACTAATCTTGCACCTTCTCCAGTCTATCCAAAATAATATTTTATTTTTTGCCATTTGCTTCATCCATGTTGCACCATATGCACCTCAACTCATTCCATTGGCTCTCCATTGCAAAGTGTATCAAATCCAAACTTCTTGCTCTTGCTTTCAAGGCCATTCACCGCCTGTCTGTACCTCTGACGTGGTCTCCTTTAGAAAGTCTCTTAGGGTGCGTCTACACTTAGAAATTAAGTCGACGTAAGCTTGCTTAAATCAACTTAATTTAATCTGCGTCTACACTTTCCTTAAGTCGACTTAAGGAAAATAAAGCCAACTTAAGGAAAACTAAAGTCGACTTTATTAAACCTCCTTTTAATTTGACTTTAGGCTTAAAGTCTTCCTAAAGTCGACTTAAGCCAGTGTAGACCTGGAGTAGCTCTGAGAGTAGGGCTCTCCAAGACTCCCCCACTGCCCTACCTGCCGGTTCCCTGTCCCCAGGTACAATGGGGTAAAGGCTGAGCCCCCTGGCACTGGGCAAGGGGTGTCCCCCCATCACCGTGGACCTGTCCAAGGTCCCCCTAGCCAGTGTGGATGCTCTAGGTCAACTTTGTAAGTTCCCCCCCTAAGTCGACTTTAAATTTAAGTGTGGACATGCTAAGTTGACTTAGTTAAGTTGACTTAGCTAAAGTCGTCTTAAATTTACAAGTGTAGACATAGCCTTAAAGACTGGAAGCCTGGCCACAGCAGAATTAAAATTCCCCATTAAAATTAAATCAACTACGAGGTCACTGTAAAGTTTAGTTAACCTCAAAGTACGTCAGTGGCCCATTAGTATTCTCAAAATCTCATGACAAAATTTCCAGTTAGGATAGTGTATGGCTCAAAAATCAAACAGGAACTAAAATGTGACATGATCCCTTTTACTTTCTCCCCCCAGGCTCAGGGTTCTAACCTTGTGATTCTTATGTTGTGTTCCGGAAACAGTTCACATGTATATATTTAGCTGTCGGTGGTTTTGCAGGTCACTCCTTGCTTTGTGCTCTGATTCTGGACAGCATATGTAAGTTTAACTTTCGTTAATGGACTTAAGCACATTATTAGATACTTTCCTGAATTAGCTCTTAGCTAATTAACTACTCAACAGGTTCTCTATTTCATCTCCATAGAATACGTGGGGAAGGTTCTCTTGTATAATTAAACCAGCAACATTTAAAATAATCAGTCTAGTCAAGTTCTGCTGGAGTTTTATGAAAATATCCAACTGATTAACTGGCCCTTCTTGTCATACGAAGTGCTGCACAGATTAGGTGTTTTACTGTGTGTGTTGGGGTTGAAGAAGGGATAGATTGAAATGGGGGAATCATCAACTGTCCTAAATATTCTCTCTTCTGCATTTACCATCTATGAAAATTGTCATAGAAGCTGGGAGGTCTGTGACTAACAGTCTATGTCCTCATGGGTGGTAAAGACAGAAGTGGGAAGGCAGGGTTAGGTCCATTAAAGAGTGGATTCTCAGAGCCCCCCTGCAAGAGGAGAACAGATCCTCCTAATCCTGTAGTTGCTGGAAGGTCATAGACAGTTGCACAAATGAATATTCAGCTTCAAATCTTCACTTTCTGGGTAAGTTGATTGAGAAGGCTTTTGGGACCAGATTTGTTGGCATAAGTGTCTTATTTCCTTGACTCCTGTGAGCCTCAGTTTGAAGCCAGGTACCATACTACATCTCTAATAGTTTCCTTAACTAACAACTGGGGTTATTTAATGGTCATATTGATACCTTTTGATCTATTGGTAGTAATGTTTGAATTTTTTTCCTGTGTAAATGTAAGTTGTAAAGAATAAAGAGATATATGCTCTTCATTTATAGTTTATTGTTAGGATCTTCATCTCTCATCCATTGGCTTATCATCCCTTCTGCATGAGAGAGCTTTCATTGTTTGTTCTCCAAATAAAAGAAACAGAATCATGCAAGGGCTGAAGCACCTAGATTTGGGAAATAGAACATAAGCAGAGTGGTTAATCTTAAAAAGTCATATTAGGGTGGCCGCTAGACAGATCTCCTCAGAATCAGGAACTTATATTTGACTATGTACATAAAGTGGAAGACAATCCCTTGCAATCTGTTTAGTAGATAGCATGTAATAAGTTTGTTGATAACTACCCAAAGATGCCATGGTATCAGTAAGTGTAAGAAAGGTCCTAAAAATAGTGGAACTCTTTGCTATTCATTTAAGGCAAAACAGGCAAGTTTTTAAGGTGACCACTCTAGGAAACTGCAACTGCTACTGGGAAAAGAAAATGACTTGGCAATAAAATAAAATGCTCTGAGCACTGAGATCAATCTCCGCAAATTAGAGACTTCAGTTCAAGAAGAGAGGTTTCATAAGCAGATAAACAGTGAGTAATGGGTAATTTATCTTATGCAGATAGTTAGCAGTACACAGAAAGGTTTGCCTGTGGTGCTAAGCTGCTGCAGGCCTATTTAAAGGTAATGCCAACATGTGTTTTGTTTTCTTTATTATTAAAACTTTTCTGACATTCACCTTCTTTGAAGGCAAAAAAGTTGTATAATAAAATCAACATTTGCATTGCACCCAGAAACGCCCCCTCCCCCAGAAAAGGTGGCTGTTAGTAGGAATTGGTAAGAAAAATAGCTGTTTTAGCAACAAGTGGTAACACCTAGCACAACAATGCTGTTACGTATTAGTTTATAAAACAATAATAGGCTGAATATCTTTAACATTTCCACTAATCACTGGAAAACAGGCTGGGTGTATATGTTGCTTTAATCTCTCTGGGCTAATGCTTAATGTGTGTTTGTATCACTTTTCACATTAGTATACCGCCTTTCAGTACTGAGCCTAAGAGTAGTACTCTATTAAATATGCAGATGAAATGTTTATCAATGATAAATAATACCATGAGTCATTTTATATTGCAAATTACATTTTCTTTTGCAGTAACATGTTAAATTCACTTGCTAATAAACATCGGGCACACTTTTGTCAGTATGAAAAATTACGGCTTGACAGAATGAGATTGCATTCCCAGAACTAGTGCATGTGTCCGTAGAGTTATTGCTATATTGATATATTTTGAATACCATTAAATAGGATTCTAATGGATGTTATGCTTGGAGGTAAAAATTGGTCTGTAGCAATTAGCAGTATATTTGAAAGTGATCTTTCATGGGGCTCCTGTTGGGTAGCTTTAATCTGACCAGAGTGTGTCTGTAATACACATGTAAGATAGAAGAGAAGAGATCTAAGGACTGTATATGTTAAAGAGTATGAATGAGAAGATCAGGGCAGACTATGCAGTATGAATTTTGTTAGGCTCCATATCAAAACAGCTGGAAGAGTCTTCCCAACCTGAATAAACTCCGAACAAGAAGCTAAAGGTTTCTGCACAGACTGAGCAGCATTCCCTAAGGAGGGGAAATGTGACCTGTAAGAACACAAGAGCCAATCATGGCCTTAGCTATTGTTGAAAGGAGAACTGGTTGCAAATTTTCCAACACACCGTTAAAAGAACGACTTATAATTCAAGCTGTAGACTTTTGTGTGTGGACAGAAGTTGAGCTGGAGTAACACTCAAGTTACTTGAGTTAACTGTGCTGTGAAGATGCTCTCTAAATTAGCTGTGCAAAATGCCATTGCCCTGTACACTAAGTGAATGTGTGATGGGATAAATTTTGTTGGAATTGAACAAAGACAACAAGGAATAGGAATAGGCCCATCTAGCCATTTTGAACCCATTTTCTAGGGTGAAGGCTACACTGGAAGCTAGTCAATATTTCAAATTTAGGTTATTAAAGGGAGCTAAAAATACCTGGTGGGCTACAAACTAGAACTGAAAGGGCAATCAGATCTCTCAGAGGGAAATGGTCTAAAGAGCCAAAAAACCCTGCAAAAAATAGAGAGATTTAGAAAGCAGAGGTTGATCTTTGAGGAGGGACTTAAATGTCAACTGGGTCAGGTCTTTTTGGGAGAACTCAGGGAATCTTTACACACAGATTTTACTTTCTTTGCCCTTTAATTCCAGCGCCCCCTTAATTAAATTATTACTTCTAATATGGTTGCCAATTATTCTAGTGCTAAAGATAAAATGGGACAAGGGAATATTCTGGTTCACTGCTTCCCTTTGCAGTTGAAATTTAAGCATTTCAGGGCATTTGTTCTTGTGGAGGCTATGGGGTTAGAGTATAGTTTTATCCTGTTTTGTACGTAAGTTTGTATATTCAAACTGAAAGGTTGCATACAATGCATGATGAGAATCCAAGCTCCTTCAGAGATTCAATGAATATTTTAAAAATTATATATTCATTTTGAAAATATTTTGTAATAGAAATGGCACTAGATCCATTGGGAACTGGTTGACTGATTTTTTTTTTCTAGTGCATCTACTGAAGCACCATACAATTTTTACTTTTAAAAACAATTTGTTGCAGTCAAATTTTTACATATGGTTTCTAACAATTGTGATGTCAAAATTGGCTAATAGACTGCTTGTGAATAGGTAAATGAAAAGCCATTTATTCCTGGAATCTATACAAGGGACCATTATGAATAGCCAAGAAACGTGGTCAGAGCAGACATTTTTTTAGTAGCAGCAGCAAATTCACTCATTAAAATGAGTACTTAAGATGTAACATGTGCTTCTTGTAGTAAAAGTATGTTGTGTTGTATTCAATCAATTGAAATCTGTAAATAATCATCTTCTGGAATGAACAAACAGACTATAGTATCACAAACCATTATTTGAAAGCATCCTTTTTTTGCCTTGCCAGTTTATGTCCTAAACAAAACCATTAATTCATGACTTTGCTTTATTTTGATAACAAAAAATTGTCAGCCAGGTTTTTTCTTAAGAAAACTCTTGTGTAAAAGACCATCTTCTTTAATGTATAACCATTACCTGCAAAGCTACAATTTCAAGAACCTAATTGGAATATACTGATTGCTGATTCCATTCAAAGGTAAGCCATAGTCAGAAGGAATGACTTTGAACTAGAAGGAATGTTCTGTATGTAAAAAATGTCTAAAAAGAGCATATCAGCACTACATCATTCACATTTCAAAGGAAAGAATTAGGGTCAATAGCCAGATCTGGCCCCAGTTCCACCTGCTTTGCATCACTCCAGCAGTGCACTCCAGTCCATTTGGAAACATAGTTTAATCAGCCTTCTTGGGATTCTACTAGTAGGATAAAGGAAAGTGCAAGTGGAATAGGGCCAGCAGAGCCAGCTCTATGCCATCCACTAAGGAAGGGGCATGACCAAGAGAAAAAAGGTATGGCTGTGCTCTAGCAATTCTTGGTAGCTGGAACTGCCCTGCAGGATCTTGCAGTTCACACAATTTAGAACAGATGATGCTCTAAATTTGCAGATTGGGACAGGTCCCAGTGCCCAAAGGTCCAAAGATCATGGAATCACAAAGGTGGCTTTCAAGCGATCTTGACACCTACCAGACCTGAGGTATGCAATATAGAAGGAATCTGTCCCAAGTAATTTAGGCCTAAAATGTTTTTTTTCTGTGGAAGAAAAAAAGGACCATTTGAAAAAGCAATGTTTTTATGGATTTTTTTTTTTTAGTGGGAAAGTTTTCCAAGGTCACTCCTAAATTTCAAGTCCAGAATGGGCCATTGCAATCATCTAGCCTGACTTCTTGTTGAACACAAGCCATAAAACTTCCTAAAATAATTGAGAGCAAATATTTTAGAAAAACGTCCAAGTTAAAAATTGACTGGAGATTTTATCACAATCCTTGATAAATTGTTCCAATAGACAATTATTCTCATAATTAAAAATGTGCACCCTGTTTCTAGTCTGATTTGTCTAGCTTCAACTTCCAGCCACTAGCTCATGTTATACCTTTCTCTGCTAGATTGAAGAGCCAATTATTAAATATTTGTCCCCCATGTACTTTTAGCTGTAATCAAGTTACCTCTTAACTGTCTCTCTAAGTTAAACAGACCGAGCTCTTCAGTTATCATTATAAGACATGTTTTCTAATCTTATAAACATTCTCATGACTCTTCTCTGAACCCACTCCAATTTATCCACATGGAACACTTAAACATTTTAATTGACTACTTCTCTGCAATGTTGGAAATCCAAACCCACCAGCACTGCATTAAAACATGAGGACCAACACGTGAACCATGAAAACAGATGACAAAACTGATGGGTCAAGTTTTATACTGCAAAAAGTACAGCTGAGCAAATACATCAGAAATTATTTATGAATATTCACATGAACTCAAATATCAGATTCACTTGACTGTATTTGCAAGCCCTCATGATCACATTTGTTAATATTATAGCTAACAGTCACTATCAGGAATATCTGCAGAAGCAGTGAACTTTAAATGAATATTTGTTGAATGTGAATGTTCACATTTTTAAATTAAAATTCAATCTAGAAACCTGATTCTAAGGGTTGTTTTCATGCACTCAACAGAAGCAATCAAAATTAACCAAGAATTTGCCAGCTGTGTTTGGACAATTTGTGAACAGGAATTAAAAAAGAAATTAACTGGAAAAAAATTAATTACTTGTCCAGTTCTAGCAAAATGGAAAGAAATGACAAAAATGATGAAAAGGAATTTGGATTATAACGTTAAAATGGAAGCAAAATTGTATGTTAATACCATTAACAGATTTCCTCTAAATATTTATTTATTTTTGATAATGTCCTTTTAAAATTAGATTTGTTGTCCTTTCTCCATGACTCGATCAGTAATGTGAAGTAAAAAAAAACTGGCACCCACTCAAAATGTACGGTACATCAGATACCTTGATTGAAACTGATTTTTTTTCCATGCATTTATGAAACTAAGTATTTATTTAATGAAAATCAATAATTAGGATACATTTCTGGCCTTAAGCAAAAATGGATTTTATAGCTCTTTCTAAGCCAAGACATTAAACAGATATTAATTTATAGATGACTGACCTACCCGTCTTACAGTAAGTCATAAGGCAAAATCCTGAAAGGCAGGTGTAGATTCTCTTTCCTTCCAAGTTTTGGTCCTTTATCCTAACCTACTCCTATTCTTGTGCAACACAAATCATTTTACCACACATTGTGTACTTTCATTCAAAAAGCAAAGAGGAAATCTTTCTCTCTAATCTGTTTTACCCTCATGTAAAATAAGTGTCTATTTATGACAGCTCCTAGCATTAAAAAATTACCCACATTAATCTGAATCTGATTTTTAATATCAAACTTATTTAAGGGATTCACTTGGCTTTGACCTTAAAAAGTTTGTTTAAATGACTTTGTCATTTACCATAGTCTTAAATTAAAGGAAATATAAAGCTGAGAAGACAGTTGTGTGGGTGGAAATTTGCCCTCTTTGAAACCAGTCCTGGGTAGAAATGGAGGTGGGATGCCAAAAAATCCATTACCAGTCTCCAAATTTCAGTTATCCATGTTTTGGATTGAGTGGATTGTTTGTAGTTTCATACTGCATCCAGTTTGTCAACACAAATATGTGTCTTCCACCTTCGCCAGGCAGATATATTTCTAATGGAGATTGTGTGGTCTGGGGGGCAGAGGTCTAACAGAGAGTGTGGGGTCATTGTTGGAACACGACTTTCAGATGGAGACACTTGAGGCAAATTTGAATGAGTCATAATTAAAAAATAGGACTGGTTTCATTTTGGCGGTCTCATCCAGTTCTATATCATGCATGAGATAAAGTTGCCATGCAACTTGGTACACTGCAGAATGATTAATAGAAGTAAGATTAGAAGTAGCACTGGTTAGGAATGGCAACGTTGCTTTGGTGGTTGGGTTTGAAGTTCTTTCATTAATGAGCTTAATTTCTATAGTCAACACTGTTGTAATTTAGTTTTCATGTTCATCTCAATGAATCACAAGTTTTTACAGTCAAATAAGTCATCCTGTTTAAAGTGCCTAGTGATAGAAAGACTTGGCAAAATCTGATGACAATACAATAGTCATAAAGGGGATAGATAGGAGGATGTGTGGCTTCTATGGAAGAGTTACTAGCTTGTGAGTAGACCCACTTCATGTCTTCTGAATAGATGACCCGAGAAGAGAGGGAATATAGGCATGAAAAGTAAAGAGCCTTCAACACATGTAGTTGTCAACAATTTGGATAGACATCTGACCCTTTAAAAGTTTTCTCTTCTTGCTAGAGAAATTTCTGAATGCGCCATCCCGCTGTCAGCTGCTGAAGGAATACTTGTTATATTTTTCATGTTTGTCACTGGTGCATAGTATTTATGTTATCAGACTGAAAAACTACACTAAATTGCAAGCTGACTTGGTCAGTCTGCTTAACCATTTCCCCTATTACAAGTTCCAAAGGTGTAGCCACGTTAGTCTATTACAGCAAAACAAACAAAGAGTCCTGTTGCACTTTCAAAATTTTAAATATTGAACAGTCTCGACAAACTGCAGAAATTATTCAGTGAAATAATGTAAAATTTGGAAAAATCGCAATCTACCTGCAGTACGTAATTACATTGGGAAAAAAGGTGCTACTTTAATATATGTTTGTGAAGATACTTTAGCACTGCCTGTTTTCACTTGATATGTTTTAATACGGTTTAATTTCTTATGCAGTTGAACAACTGGAAAAGGTGACTGTTGTGATAATAAGCACATATAAGATGTTACTTAATTATGGTGTCTGGCACTATAATATTACCTGCTGTGGAAAATAAACTCTCCAGTTTGAAAATTTACAGTAGATCTTTTCAGTGCTATATCATAGTTAAATTTAGACATCAATGTGGTGTTAAGTACTCCTTTTGAGGGGATACCAGTGTTTACATGAAATTCTCTTTTCCTTAATTATTTCTATAGGAAATAACTGTAGAGAAAAATCTGTAAAACACTTGCAGAGATCACACAGAAATCTGAAAAACATTTGACTTCTTAACAGCATATTTTCACTATTGTGTCTATTGTAGAGAATCTTTGGTTCTTTACTACTAGTCATTTCTGCATGAAAATAAGATCTTTCTTCCCTGGAGTTCATCTATCACTACTCTTGGTTATCTTTCATTATAACTCATTATCTTTGAGTATGAGACACATATAATCTCCATGACAACTTAAGATGAAGGACCTCAGAGGAATTGTTAGTGGGCTGCAAATTTTCTGTTGTTGTGCTCTGCCTATTCTTGCCATTAGGGCTTTATTGGCAATTGCAGTAGCAGAGAGAAGGTGAATAAAGAGGCAACCTAAACTCCTAAAGTCAGATCCCGGGGCTTGGATGCTGGCAAGTTAGAGGGGCTGAAATGCAGATGAGTCAATGAGCAGGTGCTATAGCAAATACCTGGTTGATTCTAGTGTAAGATCCTCAACCATCCTCTCACATTATATCACTGCATGACATCATGGAAGGATGGCAGGCAGAGAATGGGAATCAAATGACTCATTCATCTAGCATATACTTTTAAAATGATTTGGGGAGGGGAGGGCTGGAAGTAGGGGCAGCAAAAGTATGGTGTATCAAGGCATATATAGAGAACACAAACCTGCACCCCTTACTCACATGAGTAATACTTATTCCTGCAATAAGTCCCATTGATTTCAATTTGCTACTCAGAACTGAAGTGGGTTTATGTCTCTTAGTCGGCTGTCTTAGTTGGCTGCAAAACCTAAAACCCCAACTGCCTCAAAACATTTTTTCAGTTTTATATATAATTTTTAAAAATCTGATTTTTTTTTTCATGAAAGGAAGGGAAAAAACTAAATACTTTACAAGTTTTGAACAAAAAAGATAAATGTTTTGGGTTTTGGTGGTTCAATTTTTGTTATATTTTATTCTCCCTTACTTTCCTCCTTTTGCCCCTCCTTTGTATTTCTTTTTCTATTTTCTTTATTAAATGGGCAGGGACCAAAGAAAAATAAGGAACATTTTGGGGTTTTGTTCATTAAGAAAAAGGAAAAAATTTAAATAATGGGAGAATTTTGATTTTTCTAACAGGCCAGTTTTTCAATTTAAAAAATGTTTCAAATGAAAAATGTCAGCCAGCTATGAACTAATTTGTATATGTTCAAATTTTCCAACTGTCTCTTTATTTCGTCTGAGAAATAGGTGATGTGAAATGTATACATTGGTCTCTAAAGTTGGAATATGTCCTAACCTAAAAATAAGTGTATTAAATATTATGTGATTCAAGTCTTTAGACAGGTTGCTTGGCAATGTGTGAATATTACCATTTCAGGTATATTTGTTGTTAGAAGAAAAGCACGTAAGACTTCTAGGCTATGTCTACACTAGCAATTTAGGTCCACTTAAGGAGGCTTAAGTCAACCTAAATTACTCCCTGTCTACACCAGACTTTCATTAAGTCGACTTAAGGAATTCCTTAAGTAGACTTAAGGAATTCCTTAAGTCAACTTAAGAAGAACCACCCATTAGGTCGACTTAAGCCTTTAGTTGACTCCTTAGGTCGACTTAAGCCTTAAATTGACTCCTTAAGTCAACTTAAGGACGGTGTGGATGTGGAGGAATCCTTAAATCGACTTAAGGGTGGTTAGGTCGATTTAACAAAGTGGACTAAATTGACTTAAAGTTAAGTCAACTTAGTTCACTTCGTTAAGTTGACAATAAGGTCGACTTTAAGTTGACTTAAAGTCGATCTTATTAAGTCGACTTAACAAAAGTTGACCTAAATTTTCTAGTGTAGACATAGCCCTAATATTTAAGCCAGAAGAAATGAATGTACTAAGAAAAGTTTGTTTTCACTTTGTCAGTATAATCTATCACATGCTTTGTGATTCTGAAAAAGTATATATAGTGTAGTAATATTTGTTTAGTCCTAGCATCAGCCATGTACATTTCTGCCACAGCTCATCATATTCTCATTGTACATCTGCCCATAGATTGGTATCTTCCAATTCTAATGAAAAGCAGATGTACAGATTCATCCCAAATACACAACTACTGTTTTTGTGGGGGTATGTATCAACTTTATGCAGCTCTGCAAATGGAAGATATGATGATTGTCCCCTTTAGCCATTCTTTTTTATGCATATTTATTAATATGATATGGTTTGTGTGATTCATGCTTAATCCAGATTTCAAGTGCTGGCTGAGATTGCTGCTTTAGTATAATGCTCTTTCTTTGTGAGATTGAAAGTTCATTTTCTTGCCTTGTGTTACTATAACTTTGCCACCATCCTTGAGTGCACTGTCCATCAGGATTCTAATGTACAACAATCTGACATATTCCAGCCAAAAGTATTCAGCATGTGGATTCACATACTAACTTGAATGTTCAGATACAGTGTTCCATTAACTTTTCAAGTAGCATAAGAATAAAATAGAGGGATACTTTCTGACCTTGTCAAACCAAAGAATTAATCTCATAGCAATTTGAGAGCACATAGATGCATTGAGGGGGGAGGGGAAGACATGTAATAGCAATGTGGTTGTTTATGTGAGATAAGGTAGAAAATTGGCAAGTTGATTCAGAAAAAAATGAGGTAAATACATCCCCAAATCTTTGTTCATATACAGAACCAAATTCAACCAAATCAGTTGTTTTAAGATTCCAAGTACTTAAATATATTCTTCAATAAAAAAAATTGAAGTAAACTTTTACAAATGTAAGAAATATTTCAGTTGGAGTTTAGAGAGAGCGTTTAAAACTTTATCTGACCCAGTTGTAGCTGCCCTCATGGAGTCACTCTGGCTATGTCTACACTTGTTAATTTAAGTCGACTTTAACTAAGTTGACTTAACTAAATTGACTTTAAGTGTCTACACTTAAAAGTAAAGTTGACTTAAAGGGGAACTTAGAAAGTCGACCTAGAGCATCCACACTGGATGCCTAGGTCAACTTCTAGGGACATAGGGGGACCTAGGGGAGGACCACGGGGGCAAGGGGGGCACCCCTTGCCCAATGCCAGGGGGCTCAGCCTTTGCCCCATTGTACATAGGTACAATGGGGCAAAGGGGGACAGGGACCCTGGCAGGGCATAGGGGCAGGGTGGGCAGGACTCTGCCCTGCCCAGTGGGGGGCATGCCAGGCTCCCCTTGTGCCCCCCCCCCGGCAGGGAGGGCATTGGTGTAGCCCTGGGGTAGCCCTAAGTCGACTTAGGGCTACCCCACGTCTACAGTGGCTTAAGTCGACTCTAGGGAGTCAACTTAAGCCTTAGGTCGAATAGAAAGGTGGTGTTATAAAGTTGACTTAATTTTCCTTAAGTCAACTTAAGCAAGCTGCTTAAGTCGACTTAAGGAAAGTGTAGTGTAGATGCAGGGTAAATTAAGTCGATTTAAGCAAGCTTAAGTCGATTTAATTTACCAGTGTAGGCGCAGCCTCTAAGTGTTGTGGTATCCCCCACCCTCTTAGAGGCTTGGTAACAGGTTCCAAGTGCTACAAATACTTCAAGCAATGGACTCTAGCACCTGAAGATTCCCACTAAGCACTTCTCCATCTGCTACACTCATTCCAGGGCTCCCTGGTGTCTTGTGTCTGTGGCTCGCTCTCAGAGGCGCCCTTAAGTAATTGGGGACCCTAGGCGAAGACCCACTGTGGGGTCTCCTATAGGCCCTCCTGTCACCCCAGCTCTCTGCCACCAGTCACCCTCAAGGCCCAATTCCCCCACAGTCCCAGCTCCCCACCACTGCCCCCCTGTCCCTCACAGCCCTGGTCCTCTCCTGAGGCCCTGCCCCCCATGACCCCAGCTCCTAGCCGCCAGCCCCAGGGCCAGCTCCTTCCTCTGCTGCCGACCTAGGCAGATGTGGCTTTTGGGGTAGGCAAAGCAGGTGATGGGGCCCCTTACTGCTCAGGGCCCTTGGCATGTGCCTGCTCCACCTATTACAAAAGCCACTTCTGCTCGCTCTTCATCAACCTTCACCTTTTTCCTGACTCCCCCAGAGCAGGACAAGAAGAGCAGCATATCTAACTCCTCACATCAGGAGTTGTAAAACCCAGACATTTGACATCAAGCATTTAGGGACAAGAGGCCACTAGAGGTTGTCAGAAACAATGAATAGATTCTCTCTCTTTCTTTCTGCCTCTCTAGCACAAGCAGTCTACATCACCAGAAAGATGGTAAATAGAAAAAACAAGAAAACCCCGCTAAACCTCTACACAGTGCACCTCAATCCCTAGACTGGATTAGTTCTCTATGATCAGAAGTAATGTTTATGGTAGCCAACAAATATGCTGTGAGAACTGGGATGTCTCATTTCCCTGCATGGAAGGCTTCCAAGAGATTTTTTTTGAGGGCCTATAAAAACAGCAAAAACACCCCTAAAATAACTACACCTGGTGGCAGAGGTGAAATATACAAAGATTTTACATGAAAGGGTATTTCCAAATATTTATGCCACATGCTAAATATATAATTGCATTATGAGTAAAGCTGTATGTTTGTCATGGCCATGATTTCCTCAACAAAAGCCAGAGTATAGGTTCTTTAGTCACCACCCCACACCCCCCCACCCCAAGTTTGATTTTTCTGACCTAGACCTGTCCTCCTGCCTGTAAGATTTGTCCATGATTGCTTACATATTTGGCTCTTTTTTGGTGGTGAGTGCTATCTTCATCTGCTTTTTAACTATTGATGACTACAGTTAAAACATTTCTATCATGGAGGAGAAGCTTAATAAATAGTAAAGTATTATTTGGCATAACTTTTCCTTTTTTATTTTTTAAATTAAAATGGCCAATTTGCATTTTTGCCATAATTAATCATTTAATAAACCAACATGAATTATTATTTTAAAAAGCCTTTTCCCCTCTATACTACTAGGGATATTCCCTAATATGATTAAAGTCATATATTTGTTCTGTATTTATTTATATACCACTACTGCCTGATCATCAAAATGAAAAAGCAGGGCACCATTTGCAAGGTGTTCTACAGAAAATACAGCCCCTGCACTGTAGACCCACATTTTAAGACACCATTCCTGTAAATTCTTTGGCTTTGATAGAACTACTGTTGAGCATAAAATTCAACATATGCATAAGTACTTTTGGATTGGGGGTGTAGTTGTTCAACCAGATGCAGTGGGGAGACAAAATGGACACAGGGAAGAATGGGTTGAGAAGCTGAGGTAAGAATAAAAGAAATGGAGCTTTGCAGAAGATAAGCTCCAGCTTAATGTGGGCCTACTCAGGGCTAAATAATAGTTTTATGGCTGGATGTCACAATAGGGGTACATTTCATGGATAATATAAAGACAAGATGAAGTTGTTACAGATATTGATAGGGATTAGGGACTATAGATTGAGTCGGCCACTCCATTGATTATTCAAATATGTTTCTAAGGAAAGTGAATACTGAGGAGCTAAAGGTATTTGGCATATGATTTTGTTTAACCCAGATATCTGTTTATTATTATTGACCTTGAGATAGCAATATAATAAGTCAACAGGTCATTAAATGTTTAATATTAAAAATCTGTATTTACTGAAGTCTTCACTGTTACAGCATCTTCAGTGGTATGTTCTATGCTCTATAGATCATTCAGTTTCCAGAACAGCATCTTTTCTACAGCAGGGACTGTAGTCTTCTCTGCATACAGCTTAAAGATACGTAATACATGCCAGAACATTGCCAGTTCACATGACTGTCTCTATATGATCTGTATAGAAAATTAGCAGCCTTTCCTCATTGCAGCAAATATTTAGTAGCAGATGTGTACGTATATTACACGAATGGCTGAATTTTCAGACTTAGCAAATAAATGAATGAACACAAGCCTAATAGTAATACCGAGCTCTTATATCAAATTAATTGATCACAAATTGTACTTTGTTCATTTACTTTTATCAATTATTCATACTATATAATATTGTATATTAATAAATATTTATATTTTATATAAAACACACCTATTTAATATAAACATCTGCTATTAAATGTTTGTTGAGGTGAGGAAATGCTGTTAATTTTCTATACAGATCATAATATCTATATTTCAACAAAGTACTGATTAGCAAATCATAATTTTTTTCTGAAAAAGATATTGGAGCTATATAGGACAGCATACAAGCCTAATTTAGAATAAGATGAAATTCAAGAGTTCTGTTGTGCTTTTCAAAAAGCCAGGTCTTCCTAGAATGTCAGTTTTTGGTTGTTCGAGTATGTATTTACATGGATCTAAAAGATGGCCCCTGAACGTTATCTCTGATTTCAATGGCAAAATTTAGGATGCTAGTTATTTTTCATACGGATGGAAAGATCTCAGACTTTTACCTTTTTAATGCAGTTTCAGAAACATTTTTGTATCTTCTTCGCACTGGAAGGAGTGCATGCTAGGGATTTTTAAATACTACATTAATATTACAAACTGATCAGTGTTGCCGACCCTGGAGATTTTGTTAAAGATCTAGTTCCAAAGCGGTAGCTGTGTTAGTCTAGTTCAGCAAAACAAACAAGGAGTCTGGTGGCACTTTTAAAGACAAACAAATTTATTTATTGCATGAGATTTTGTGGGAGAAAATCCCACTTCATCAGATGCTTGAAGATTTTGTACGTTCCCCATCTTCAAGCGTCTGCCGAAGTGGGATTTTTTCCCCCCACAAAAGCTCATGCGATGGCTAAATTTGTTTGTCTTTAAAAGTGCCACCAGACTCCTTGTTTATTAAAGATCTAGTAATTGGCATTTTTCTTAAACCCCAGTCAAAATGATTACCTCAGTCTCTGTATTTTTCATGAAGGTTTCTGCCCCTGTTGGTTATGGGGAAAAAAATAAAAAGCACCCCCCCAAACTTAAAATCATTGATCTAGAACTGCTTGATTTTACATGTTCCTGGCTGTGAACTATTCTTTATCTATAGCTTTCTAATGTACCTTTCACAAAACTGTACATCGCTATCAAAGGTAGAAAGTGAATGACTGGCAAAAAATCAGGTAACAGTCAGGGTTTGTTAATAGCAGAAAATGGCATGAATAAGAGTTGTATCTTGCCCACTAAACCCTATTCCATACCACTTCCCACCCTTTTGTTGGCTGTAAACTTCATACAAACTGAAAATGGGCCCTGAACTGCCATGATAAGGAACAAGTTCATATACCTGTGTATGAGATAATGTGAAAATCAGGGAGGGAGAGTGTGCCAGTTACTGCAAAATGGAACTGGGCTTTGAATAATAGGAGGAGATGATAAAGGAGATCACCCCATAATATATATTACCGTTTATTCACAGCATGGAGTAAGAACGCTGAGAGGGACTACTTGCAGAAGCTTGTGTTATCTAAGGTTAAGTAGTTCTTGAATCCAAATCTTGCTTGCTTGTTTCCAAGTGTAAGAGTATTTATTAGTGCAATACAGCCGCTAGAAACAAATTGCATGGTCTTGCTTTTTCTACTGCCACAAGGGAATGGCACTGAAATCACCTTTCAAATCTCCTTTAATGTTTTTATGTGCCTTTGTGCTCTCTAATTCACTTTAACATAGGCCAACATTCTCCAGATTTTAGCTCTCAGCTAAATAGATAACCCATTCTGTTTCTACTTCCACAGTATACCAAGAAGCTTAATTTCTTGAAAACTATAGAAAACAACCATTTTCAGAGTACATTTTGTACCTATTGTGCTTTAGTATGTTTTTAATGGAAATAAAAGACTGAATACTAGTGATATTTGGCACCTGTATACTTTAGCTCTTTTCAGCTCAAGATTGTGTAGTGTTTTACAAGGGTAGATACAGTGATATCTCCAGTGTTTTCACCCTCCTGTTGGACCACAATTTTGTTTTATTGCAGAAATTACTGATTAGGCTGCCAGACTATGCAAATTGTTCAACAGAGCATATATGACCTAACCCCTACTATTGTATTCAAATTGAGACAAATATATATAATTCTTTTTGGATAAAATGAAATTACTTAGTTTTAAATGTGATTAGGCAAATATTTTTTTTATCACAGTTTTTATCACAGGGGCTCTCTTTAAAAACTTCACATCTGGTTTTCCTTTCACATTCATCACCAATTTTATAACAGGATAACTCCACTAGTATTATCTCTGACTTTACCAGTGTTACCCCCTGACTTCCATTGTTCTGAGAAGAGAATCAGACACTTCCTCTTTTTCTCTATCCCCCATTTCAAGTGTAGTGATTTTTTTCATTAAATATGGATCATAACTCATGAGTCAGGTAAATGGTAAGGGTTTAAATGTAAGATTCACATTTATTCATAAGATTCAAGAGAGGCAAAGAGGCATAACCTCTATGTAAAAATGTATTTAATACCATATATTGTTACCATTGTCGAGTCTTCAGCTTGGAAAAGAAATTGAAATTAAATTGAAATTAATTAATTTTAGATTTAGTTCTCTAACGGAAGAGCCATATTTTAATTAGCTTGCTATTGTTCTTAATCATGTTGATTTTTAAAGGCTTTAAAAACCATTGACAGAGTTTGCTGCAAAAGTGAACATGGCAAATAGTCAATATTAAGACAGTAATGAGAAGTGTGACCTAAAAACAGAGTGGCATTTAGATTAAGTGAAATAAGGAATATCAAGAAATGATACCTACAACTCTGCTAACTGTCTAGCTGAAAAACACCTAAGAAGGAAGTTCCAAAGGGGTAGCTATGTTAGTCTAGGTCAGCAAAACAAACAAGGAGTCCTGGGGCACTTTTAATGACTAACAAATTTATTTAACACATGAGATTTCGTGGTAGAAAATCCCACTTTCCGTCAGACGCTTTGAAGATGGGGAATTTACAGAATGGGAGGAAATTAAATGCAGGGAAATGTATAACACAGGTTCAGGTCAGGCTCTAATAGCAAATCAGAATAGGTGGTGGGATTCAAACCCTGGGGAACAGCATACAGAGGAAGGTGAGCTCAAAACACCTGTTGTAATGAGAATAAAATCCATAGTCCCTGTTTAACCCGGAGATTTTATTCTTTTATTCTTTCTTCATTCTTTTGTCCTGACGAAGTGGGATTTTCTCCCACGAAAGCTCATGTGATAAATAAATTTGTTAGTCTGTAAAAGTGCCACAGGACCCCTTGTTCACATACACTAATTTATTCTAGTGTTTAGAGTGTCCATCCAGCAGTTTATGTTCTCTGTAATCATTGGCACATTATTTCTCACTTTCTTGACGGAAGTTAAACATCTCACAGACTTCATCACTGACAGTTTACATTTTGGGCTGGGTGCCTCATCTTGCCACAGAAATGCACGTAGTTTTGAAAGTCATATGAATGTCATGGTCAATGTACATTTTATAGAAGAAATGCCAACAATAAACTCAGTACAGTTTTGACTGAGTTGTACTGTTATGCCCTAATTTTGTGAAAATGAAATTTCTCTCCTTCCCACAGCCCTCATCATGGTTAGATTCCACTTGACTCCCAAGCTTGCATCTGTTGAGGCCTCATTATTAGTCTTGAATATGGGTGATGGGTGAGCTGTGCAGAATTTCATAACAACACAGCATTCAGCTGACAACAGGAGTGTGAATGCAGGATGGGGTGATCCAGTGCTGAGAGTTTCAATTCACAAAAAAAGCTTCTGCTAAAATAAACTTAGTTTACAGGATTTGTCCTAGTTATGGTAATTCATGTATGATCAAGTAAATATTGTTTGAAAAAAAGTGCTGCTAAAATATAGGAATCAAACTTTTAAAGTTCCAGTGGGCATCGGGCATTAGGGAGTTCCTACAACTTTACCATATATATTGGACTCTTTCTGACTTGCTGTATGCAGCTAGATATACATAGTACTGGAGATCAGTTAAGTTTTACTGAGGATATTTTAATCTTTGTTGCTTGTGCACCATGCTGTATTTTAGCCTTCAAACCTACATAACAGCACACACCTGCAATGTATGTGCAACTTCTGTAACATTTTAGTACTCTGACATCACAAATATATAAAACAATGCTGTAGTACATTGGTTCCCAACCTTTTCTCTGCCGTGGCACACCTTGATATCTTTAATTATTTTGAGGCACGTCACCATATAGTCTCCAAATTAACTCATGCATATTCATGAGCCATGGCACATTAGTTGGGAAATGCTGCTATGTGGGGCGGTAGGGAAGATCATGGGGTATCGAGGCATGGGTAACAAGAGAGGGGACGGGGGGCAGAGGTGGCTATGTGCGGTGGCAGGGGAGCGCGTGGGGAGCAGAGTAGGGCAGGGCAGGGGTCTGTGTGTGGGGGGCTGGCAGGGGTGGCAAGACAAGAAAAGGGAAGGGAGGGCAGTGGTGTCGATGTGGGGTCGGGGGGAAGCCTGGGTAGTAGGAAGGCAGAGCAGGGCTGCGTTGGGGACCGTGGAAGAGCAGGGGAGCAGCTCCCTCCTCTTCCCAGCACCTCATCTGCAGCTCCTGGTGCCACCCCAGCATCTTGTGGTGCCTGTGTCTCTCCCTGCCCTCAACACCTTCTGTCACCCGTCTCCCTGGCGGCACCATGGCTCCTGGGCCCACCTTGGATGCCCCCCCAACACATTTCAGAGCACCCAACACCCCCTTCCTGTGGTTCCCACTTTGCCCCTACACCCTTCTCCCCTGGCAGCTCGCAGTGTCGTTCCCCCCTCTCCCCCGGCAGCTCGTGCCACCTGCAGCACTCCCTTCCCCACAGTGCCTCCCACCCCCCAGTAGCTTGCGTTGGCAACTCCTCACCCACTGGCAGTCCGTCTAGACTGCGCAGGACAGGAATTTTAAAATGGCCCCAGCTCCCAGCAAGACACTCTGGCACACCTGGAGACTTCTCATGGCACGCCAGTGCGCCTCCTTTCAAGGGCTTACAAAATAAATATTCTACACACTGACCCTACGTATTATATTACTTTATTATTTGAGATTTTTGCCTAATACAAACTCCACATAGGACATCATTGCAGTGCTCTGAGCCTCCTTTAAAAATAGTCCAGAGCCACAGAACTTCTTTTCACACATCATTTGATCAATAATCATATGACCAATATGGGTTAACTCCATACTTTTCTACTGGAAATCTAACCTGAGCTGACCCAGCTTTTTTCCTATACTCTCAGAAACAGTTGGACTTAGTGCTACTTTTGGGCATGTTGGTATCTTAAACTTGACTTTTCTGAACAATTGTGGTAGAATAGTCGATGAATTGCATACCCCAGGGCCCCAATAGCTAAAAGAGTAAGTACCTGTTTGTCTTCATTCCAAACACTCCTTTTGTATTATTCTCTCTAATCAGAACTTTTTGATGGAACACTGCCATAGAAAAAAGCAGTTTTGTCTAAATTGAAATGGTTTTTGGAAACATGTCGATTTGACAATTTTTGATGGGATGGAGTCAAAATGAATGGTTTTCTCTTTCTTGTTTCCTTTTGATAAGGAAAACATCTTTCATTTTGACTATCCTTTCCATTCATTTTATTTCATCTTGGATGCTATGCTATGTTGAATATAATATATATGCAAATATATTATAATAGTAAAATTATTATAATATAAAAGTCAAAACCAAATGTTTTACTTATTGATTTTTCTGGCATAATTTAATCAAAATGTCTATCCCGAACAGAAATTTTTCAGAATACAGGAAATCTTGAAATTAATGTTTTTTGTTCTCATTTGGAATGATTTCGCCCTGTTAAAACTGTTATTTCCCACAGAATGGAAATTCTGTTTCCTCACCACCCCTACTAAATACACCCACTTGAAAACCAGCCTTCAACCAACTTTTCACAAATGGGACTATTTGTGGATAATTTAGATTATAAGACTCTAGGAGAAAGAACTGCTTTCTCCTTTGTTCAGAATCAAGCATGCTCAGTGAGTAGTAGTTTGGAAGTGGGGAGCTTTTTGACAGTATATCACAAAGTGGTTAAACTAACTTAAACTTTGCAAAATCTTAGGGTGTCTTTGCTGCTTCTTTCTAATCGTTTTATCCAACCTTGAACTTGTGTGGTAGCTATTTATATGATATGTCTATCTATTTTTACTCATTTGTCACTCTATTCTGTAACATTCACCATAACACCATGACAGGTGTAAAGTGACAGTAAGCTGAGAGTGTTGTGTAATATATAACATGCTAAAATATATATAACACTACACTTTCCTGCAGTCATGGCAGCCTGTTTGTGTATAACAGTCCACTCTTATTGGGTGCATCTACACTGGCAAGGTAGGTCGACTTAAGAATGCTTAAGTCGACCTAAACAAAGCCACGTCCACACTGGGCTTTTCTTAAGTCGACTTAAGCATTTCCTTAAGTCGACTTAAGGAAAGCTTAAGTCGACTTAATAACACCTACTTTTAGGTTGACTTAAGCCAGTGTAGACGGGGATTAATGCTAAATCGACTTTATTAAATTGACTTAAAGCCAATATAACGGCTATCTCTGCTGTTAAGCTGACTTAACAAAGTTGACTTAAAGTGTAGCCAATTTGTTAAGTCAACTTAACAAGGTCGACTTAACTTTGTAAGTGTAGACATAGCCAATTGAGTGTAACATGTTGCTTGCTGCTCCTGTAACCCAAGGGTTGGAGATGAGAGAACCCATAATATATAGCTCTAATCCCCATGTCTTCTCTGGATGTAGTTGTATTAATGCATAGACCATTATAATGTGAAGGACATTTTGACTAAAAGGAGTATCTGTATGGAACTATGAATAGAAAAAAGTTTAAAACCTTAAGAGCTATGGGAGTTGAATCACAGACTCTTTCATTTACCCAAATCTCTAGTTGCTGTTAAAAGTCCATTAGCCAAGTTTTTTAGGATGGTTTTGCAAATCGCTTGGCATTCAACACGGATAGCTCACTAAACATCTCATAACTTCTTGGCTGAGCCTTCTGACTCTACTTACTCATTAAACAGAATCCACAACTGGTTGCAAATATTTATCACATACATTGAGCCACACAATCAGCTATGGTAGCCTTGCAAAGAAACAAAAAGCAGGACATTGGAAATATTGTAGTCTCAAAGTTAAATCAATGCAATGATTAATAGACTTTTCTCTTCTGAAAAATATAGTTAACACTTTTTTTAAATGTGCAGTGTGATTACTCTGTTTGTATCCTTGCTTAAGCACTAATATTAGAATTCTATGTACTTTTACTTTATTATATCTTATTACCTTAAAATGCATGACATCTAAGTTTGAGCTTCTTGCTTTACATGAGTCACAGCAAATCTGTGAATGGAGTGATGGTTTCTTAAACTGGTCCAGAGTAAGTGCAGCTGTCCTTTCACCCTATGCTTGACATACCACAGGGAAACAATCTGCCTCACTTAAGAAATTGGTCTTTTAGGCTCCCAGATGTGCAGGAGAAGCAATTTATGGGGTGCAGCTTGTTCTCCTTGTGCAAGAGCAGATTGCAGATTTGTTTCCACTTCCTGTCTGATTTTAGGGGTGCCATATGGAGCTGGTTGGAACATTTTCAACTGAACTAAATTTCATTTAAATGTGGGATTTTGCCAAGACAAATCTATTTTGCCAAGACAAATCTGTTTTGACTAAGCTTTCATAGGGAAGGTGCTTTGTGTCCAGGGCTCTCTGGTCACTTCTGAGGGGGAGTGTGCACATGTGCGTGTGCACATGCAGGTGGGTGTGCACAAGATATTCTCACGCTCTCTAGCCTAGTGGTCTGGTTATTGGCCAGGGAGATGAGTGAACCAGATTCAATTCCCTGCTTGTACCTTAACCTCTCCCAGGCCTAATGCCCTGACCCCAACAAACCACCAAGTTTTGAGTTGAAAATAGACATTTCAACACAATTTCATGTTCTATAAAAACATTCCAAAGGTTTTGTTTTCATTCCAATGCAAAATGAACACACACACACACTTTCACTCTCTCTCTCTCCCACATACACACAGTGAAACTTAAAAGTTGCCACAAAACTGAATTGTCTTCCTCCAGCCTGCTCTAGTTCCACACAATCTGGGGGCGTAAACACGAAGGTCACGCTTTCCTCAGACCACGGGGCTTCAGTTCTGCCTGGCTCTTACAGAGGCTAGTGGGAAAACTTTCTTATACCTTCCTCCTCATGGCATGCTATAATCTGGCCCTTCGGCTAAACGTACCTCATTGTTTATTAATATGTAAGTTCAGTAAATGATTAAGGTAACAAACTTCCTTTAATGAGAGGGGGGGAAAAAAAAGTAGCTCCTTAGTGGGGAAAAAGATTTATGATTTTTTTCCTGTAACTCAGGAGAAGATACTTGCCCCTATTTTCTTAACTATTTGCCTATCAGGCAATCCTGCAATGTAGTTGTGGCAGAGACATTCTTCCTGAACACTTTGTGTTTGAGGATTTATGAGGGGCCTGATCCTGAAGGTGCAGCATCATCCTGCCTTCAGAAAACAAGGCAGGTAGAATGTTCCAGGTGCTTGGAGGGAGCTTAAAACAAAAAACAGCAACAATATTCACTTCTTTAACATACCGTGGTTTGTGCCCCCCAGAATTTGCCTCAGTGAAGTGAGCAGTGGCCACACCCACCATGACCCATTTTCAGAGAAAGTGGCTCCGACTTCTCTCTTAGGTTATTTATGTCAATTTCCAATCTGAGGCAGGAGTTGTATGAGCTTTATATTTTTTATTCTTGATGAACACATCTGAAATTCTGATTTAAGAGAAAAACAGACTTTACAGACAATAAGTATGCTATAGAAATAATTCTACCACATCATTTAAAACTTTGAGTATATTTATTTTTGTATTCCTCTGTTGAAATAATGGCCTATTAATAGGCTTGACTCCCCTGTTGGTCCTCTATATTCTAAGCTGTACTTCAGAGGTGTCTTCTGCTATATTTTTCCAAAGAGAAGCTTTCCTTTAAGAGCAGAGTTGGTCAAAGAGTTGTGAAACATTTCAAAGCATTCAAAGTGGACCTATTGTGAACAGGTTTTAAATTATTTTATGAATTAAAAATAATCAAAGTTTTAATGGATATATTTGGTGGTTTCAGCTGCAGGCAAAATAATCAAAATATCCCTTTTTTAAAAACAAAGTGACAGCAATTATGAGGAAAATAATCAAAAGTAAATTAGCTTTTCTTCCTGGTTAATCCATAAATTAAGGTTGATTTTTTGTTATCGTTACTGCTACAGTTCTGCTATATTTGAACAAAAGGATATAAATGACAGCAAGTGCTTTAAAAAGTTAACGATGTGTATTTTGGGAAATCTCAGTGCCCGTGTCTTGTATTTTGAGGGAATTTGTGTGTGTTTAGTGTGAGAGCTTTGAAGTGTTACTTGGATTACACTCATTAGGAATGAAATGGTCACTTTGCTCTTGCTAGTCCATTTGATTAGGTCAGGGAGCTGCAACCTGCAGCTCTGTTGCATGTGGCTCTTTGGCTGCCCCCTTGAGGCTCCTGGCTCTGCCCCCCCATCCCCCCCACATACCACAGGGGAACCCTGAGGGAGGCCGGCACCAGGCTCCGGGCTTCCCTTCCACCAGGGGACCTGCTGTAGGTGCTCTGGCCCAGCTCCCCCCACCAGAAGGCTATGCCCATTGTGGCTTTCAAGACGCTTGGTTATTGAAGGAATTTTTTAAAATGGCTCTTATCTTTTGGCTTGCTGATCCCTGGATTAGGTTAATGCTAAAGGGATGTGGGATACAGCTTGGGCAACGATAAGAACTGTGAAACAATTCCTACTTTTGGCCTTTTAACTGGCTCCCAGTCTGAAGGATCAGCCTGAGAAAGTATTTGAGAAAAGTGGCAAATTGGCATATTCTGAGGACTATCGTTTCAGTTCTCACCTCACGTTAAGGGCCTAACTCCCACCTGTGTGGCGTTCATTGCAGGATTATCCATTAAGAGCTATTTGGATGTCTTAACTCAATTTTCATTTCAACATCTTCAACACACTTTATGCAGCAATACCATGACTATGTTGTTGATACAGAAGATATTCTTTATTGTTTATACTCTGTATGTGCATATTTGTTAGATTCGTTATTAATTTAAATAAGACTGTACACAATACTGAAATAATCTATTACATTTCTGGCACACGGCTTAAAACAATTCTTATTTACACTGATCACAGAAGAAATGAGGACAGATACTTTACATTCACCAACTTTATCCACATTTTGAGAATGGTTAACCAGTGCATCTATCACATGTATAGCCATATTTATAAGAAATTTAGTTGTTTCTGGTTACAAACATATGTAAATATGTCCCTCTTTTTTTGAAAGATAAAATTGAAATGCAGGTTCTTCCAAGACAACCAAAGGTGTCAATGTACGATTGGCAGAAATAAAGTAGTTGACAAAGGGATCTGCAGATCATACAATTTGAAGGAAGTAAATGTGAAAGTTTAGTGACATTGCTCATGCATTTGTGGCCACTGGGATGCTTTGGAGAATATCTAATTACTGGCAAATTGTCAACTTCTATGAAAAAATCTTGGAAATTAAATAGGATTTCTTGACTTGGATATGGACCTATATTAGACTCTAGTTTATTATATTTAAAGTACAGTTCTTCATAACAAAACAAACTTACAATAAAAATATACTCTAACTGGTTCTTCAGAATATAGATTAAAATGCTTGACCTCCTTTTTTGAGGTTAAGGCAGTTTTGGGGAATATTGTTCTATAGTGCACTTTATCTGTAGATAGCAATGCTTTATTCTCCTTTATCACATTTACATTTATAATCAAAAGGCCAACATACTATAGAATTAGACTGGCATAGACTTGTAATGGAGAGACAGGTCTTATATGATAACTTGCTTACACACAAAAGATCAATTTCTCAGCTTACAATATACATTTACACTTTGTTAAAAATAAAAATAACTAGGTAAAAATATTAAAATATTCATATATAGAGGTACCCTTATTTCAGTTAATTCTAATCACTGATATAAAAAGGCATTACAAATTAAGTAAAACATTTGCGTAAACCAAGTAAACGCTCACTATAAAGCTTTCATTTGTAAGGCAAAGCTTGATCAGTGACTTTTAAAATGCAGTATTTGGAAAAGCTTCCTTTTGAAATGAATATTTCCTGAAGTGTACATACGTTAAGTTCTCACAAACAGGCTCATAGATAGGGTGCAACATAATAATAAATGACAAATGCAAGTCACCTGCAAATTTAACACCTTCTTGGCAGTGATCTAGAAACAACATGACGTATTTAAACAGAAACAACTTAATGCTTAATGTTTTTCTGAGTTTGCTGCTTTTTTGCATGTTACCCTGTTAAAGAAATCTAGCAATTTAAGACCCGTTGGAAGCTACAGTAAAAGAGAAAAAGTAAGCAGATTTTTCAAAAGAAAGCAAATATGCAAGTGGCCCACTCTTGCAGTCAATACTTGAGCAAGAGGTCTGTTGATCTCAGCATCAAAGCTGATGCCAATATAAGTTTTACATAGGTGAAGACTGCAGGGTAGAATTGAAAGACGTTTAAAAAATATTTCACATAGAGGCAGATCCAACACCTATTGAAGTACACAAGAAGGCTTCATATGAATTCATTGGGCTTTGAATCAGTCCTATTGAAATGACCTAGCTCACGCAGAGTACTTACTTCAGTAAATCTCAAAGCATATCACAAAGGAGTTCATTTAGTTCTCTTATATTTCTTTGCCTGGTTCTCCCCTCTCCATCAATTTCTTCAAACAATGATTGATATGACTAAATTCCAAAGAGGTAGCCGTGTTAGTCTAGGTGAGCAAAACAAACAAGGAGTCCTGTGGCACTTTTTAAGACTAATAAATTTATTTATCGCCTGAGCTTTTGTGGGAGAAAATCCCACTTCATCAAAGCATCTGACAAAGTGGGATTTTCTACCACAAAAGCTCATGTGGTAAATAAACTTGTTAGTCTTTAAAAGTGCCACAGGACTCCTTGTTTGTTTAAATGACTAAAGTTTCCTTTTGGCCTCTGGGGTGGGGAGGTGAGTGGAGGGAGAACAAACAAAAAAATCCATCGATTACAAGTTGTTGCTTAACTAAAATACAAGGAAAATTCTTATGCTGGCTGAAATTTTATTAAGTTGTAGCCTAGTTTTCTCTAGTAGTCCAAAAGATAAATATCCGATGGACACAGATAAAGAATTAAATGGAGAGCATCCAGAGATGGTCTTCTGATTTTGATAGTACGTCTAGAGATCCTAAGCTGATGAACAATGCAGCTATGCAGATTTCCACTCAACTGAGTATCTGGCCTTATGTTTACATGGACTTGCCATTTTTAGTGTGTTTTGGTGAATAATATAAAAATGATCTGGGTGCATAAAACCTACAGTTTCTATCCTAATAATCATATTCCACATGTTTATACCAAAGACTCCTTTTCCTGCAAAATCTTGTAGGCATCAAGAGATGTGCGCTGGGCTATGTCATCATCCACCTTTGCAACACTTACAAGACCATGAAAGAACTGATTTATTTCAGATCATGGTAACACAAGAACTAATTGAAAAACTGCTATGGATTCTTTCTGTTGCTGTTCATCAACAGTTAATTACTGTACTCCACCTCTGGGTGTCACTATATGATGTATGATGAGGGAACTAAAGGGCACATTCTAGTCCATTGACGCAAAGATGAGAAAAACCCATCAATATCCAAAAGTTGGGTTACTTGTGTAGAAGACAGGGCCCATATTAGTGGCACCAAAGACAAGTGGCCCCATACAGCACCAAAGTGGACAGGATACTTGCAGTTAGAGTATCCTGTGAACGTCTTTGTCTCACACAAAATGCTACTTATGTCTTCAATATTGCTGCCAGATGGGATGCACCACTTCTTCCGCGTAGTGCAAAGAGACAAATTTGCACATCAGCAGAATTGATAAATTGCCCTCTCTTTGCTAGCATGATACAGAATATATGTATCTTCTGGAATATTTTGTCAGACAATAGGTATTAGAATATTCTTCCTCCCCAGTGAGGTACTTGGAAGTGAAAATGAATGTCTTAGAATTCTTATTCAATTTTTTCCTTTGTATTTGCCATAGTAATCTGTTCAGTTCAGTTTTGCTAGAAAATATTGATGGTAAAGTTAAAGAAAATACTCTTTAGCCTAATACATTGAAAAGTTGCACAGTAATAACATTATATTGACATCCACAAGTTTCCATCATCACATCAATTTGCTGTTAGTGTAAAAAGCTAGTTTACAACTTCTGTTCACCACAGTTCAGAGGACTAGGTGAAGGAAGTGCGTGTTTTTGCTTTCACTTTTATCCTGATATTTTACCTTTTTCTCTATTCCCCTTCAGATCAGCATGTGGAACCAATTGTGAGACAAAGATCAAAAGTCCTAGGTGTTCCTGACCCGTCTCCAACTCATGTGACCTTTAGAATATTAATAATAAAAATATCAGCTATACATAGGTATAAGTTTCCTTTCAGAATAGGTCTTTCAGGTCTTATTGAACATCATTATCCCACCATCAGCAAAACCTTGCCTCAAGGAATATTGGCTAGGAAAAAACAAACTAAAACCAGCAACCCGTAGTGCTGCACAAAGTACTGAGTCCCAATACCTGAACTGTAATAAAAAAAAGAAAATCTGACTGCCAAAATATAGTGAGAGCTCAATTTCGCCTCAACATGGACTTTTTCCAGGTAGAAGGTTTTCTGAACAACTCCTTTGGCAAACAGAGAAATAATATATGTGGATGGGGGGTGGAAAATCGAAGGACTAGCTGAGGTTAGGGTTTTGTTTTTCTTAGATTTCCCATAAATTAATTTCCAGAGAACCAGATTCTGCACCCACTTTGCACTGCTTTGCTGGCATAATCTGGCCCTAAAACTGGTGCAGCCAATGCTTGGATACCAGAACTTTTATGCCATTCCCAGGCACCGTTTTTATTGCCTGTGTGGCAGAGGGGGCAATGCTCTGGATGCCCAGGCTCTGCATTGATGCTCTGCTTCATATTCAGCACCTTTGGGCTGTTACCAATCATACAGAACAGCTTTCATGCTGCTCTGAATTGATGCAGAGGGGACAGCCCTACAGAGGCAACTCCAGAATGTCATTTTTAACCCCTCTTCTTCTCTGCATTCTGGCCCAAACAGCAATAACTTCATTCTAAGTTTGCAATAGCTTGGCTTCTAACTGAATAGCTGTCATGGGTCAGTAAACAGGAAAGTAAGAAGGGAATGTATAATGCTAGATGTTTGAACTTGGCTGTTGTATCAGTGTTTTATCTTACAGTGGAAAAAAGTCAACTATAGGGAACTTTCTCTGGGAAAATGACATTCAACATACATTACATGGGCAATTGCCACAGATGTACAATAACAATAGCAAAGTGTTTCTCCCCCACTATATTTACAACATCATGTTTGGTCCTAGATTTCCTGCAAAATCTCACACTATGATAAGATGGCTTTTAAGTGCTGCCAATGTGTATGCCCCAGGACATGACAGAAGGCAAGATACAGAACTGTCTAGAGATCAAACAGAGGCCAAGCATTAAATCATACTGGTACTTTTGAAATGACTCACTTATACAGCTCACTATATTTCCAATAGAAATCCAGATTTCAGGGATTTTACCAAGGGGGGGGGGGGGGGGGGGAAAATTGCAGATATTTGGAGAACTCTACTACTGAGGCTGAGCTACAGTAGAAGAATACAAAGGAAAACAAGTTCTCCTCTTACCTGCTAGTGGGTTACCTGTGGTTGCTGAGTCAGTGTGGATCATGGATGGTTCCTATGTTTCACTTAGAGCTGGACAAATAATGGATTTTTCAGTTTGCTGGCAATTCCCCCAAAAGTTCATAGTCGTATGGAATGTTTTATTTCAACAAAATTAAATGTTTCATTTTTATTGTGATCATTTTCAAACATTTTTTTTGTTTCTAACTAAAATGAAAAGATATTTTGAAGTTAAAAGTAGCTTTGAACTCAAACATCGAAATGTTTTGTTTCAAAAAAGTCATAACGAATTTCAGAATTCGTTTTCCAGTCAAAATATTGCAGGGAAACAGATGAATTTGAAAAATGTTTCTGTGTCATCAAATCTGCGTTTCTCTCAGAAAAAGAGTGTTTGTATGAAAAACTTTGCTTAGCTCTAATTTCAGCGTCAAGCAGGCAGTAAAGGACTACCCAGGAGGAGAAGACATAGCACCACGCCCTTCTCCTTGCTGGCCCTGAAACAAGAGTTCCTGAAACAAGTCATAGGGCACAAGTCAAAAATGGTGTGCTCTTAACTTGGGTAAAAATAGAAGACATAACAATTTGACTTGTAAAATCAATTAGGGTCCTGTGGTACCTTAAAGACTAACAAATTTCTTTGGGCATAAGCTTTTGTGGGCTCCTACCCACTTTGTCCATGTTGGAGCTCACGAAAGCTTATGCCTGAAGAAATTTGTTAGGCTTTAATGTACCCCAGGATTCTCATTGTTTTTGGTGTACACAGACTAACACGGCTATCCTTCTGGAAATTGACTTGTAATTCATATTAGCAATTTGACTTAAAGGCAATATGGGAGCCTGGAGTTGAATTTGGGCTGACTTTACAATTACTCTGCAAAGCTTTCCCTGTTGTTTTAACCATAATTAGCTGATGCAGTAAAGCTAACCTTCATTAAGAACACACCTTTTTTGCAGTGTAGACATACAATGACTTCCAAAGTTGTTAAATAAACCTGCTTAGCCCTGTACTATGCTTTTCTACATTAATTATTTCAGCCTGTCTTTCATGTCAAGGTGAGGATCCATACTGGCTTACCAATCTACAGGGAATGGGGGAAGATACCAAGAAGGCTCCTAAAGTGGGTGAAGTGACAGGGGTTTGAGCTTAGTCATGATCCTCTTCTGAGGAAGGCTGTTTTGGGGAGGTAGGAGTGGGAAGAAATTTTTTCCCCATAGTGACTGCAAAGAGATCCCTGGAATTAATGAGCTGTGACAAGGGACAGCATAAGAGGGGAGTTTGTTTAAGAGATATTAGGCTTTGCTAATCCTGAGTTTTATGTGACTCTGCTTCTCGCAGCCCATGTAAGCTTATGACTGCAGAAATTTGTTAGTCTTTAAGGTGCCACAGGACTTTCGTTATTTTTGCTTCTCCATAAGTAAGCATGTGGTGGAGCTGGATGGACTCCTTCTTTCCAGTGTCCTCGGCTTCCTTACCAGATGTGGGTCTCATGGGTTGGCTCCAAAGAGTGATGAGGGTCTGCTCTCACAGGCAGGCATCTGTGTTGGGGAATAGTGAGTTGCTGCTCAGTGGCATGTCCCAGACACACTGGCTCTGTTATGGTGGAAACCTTCAGCTGAAGGCATCTCACCGAGGGGGTGAGTCCGCTTTATCTGAGCAATCTTCTACTCTGTGCAAGGCACTTGCAAGCTACTTTCCTCACTGTCTGTGACGCACAGGAACACACTCAGGAGATGGTTTCTGAAAGGAGAAGGGTGTGGCACCAAATCTCTAATTTCTGACTGATCTTTCATCAACTGACATATTGTCCACATTGCTTTAGCAAATACAGAAAGGGAGTGAGCCTTTAACACGTTCTTCACACCACCAGGCAAGGCTACCTTGAAAGCATTTCATTACTTAGCAGGCCCTGACGTTGCATCTAGTGGCAACATACTTTTCTGTCATCCAGGAGATGTGATACAGTGACTCATTTTGCTCCCTCATTTAATGAAGAATGAGAGAAAACATTTTCCATCCCTGGGACAGAGGAAATGCCTTATATTAACTGTGAGAGACACTTTCTTGCTGACACTCTGAAATAAGGTCCAATTAAGCAAGTACTTACTACTCTGAGTAGTCCCATTAACAACAGATTTCCTCTCTCTTTTAGCTCCATCTATTATTATTTTTTTATCTTCTGCTTAGGCCTGGTCTACACTAAAAGCTTAGGTTCTGAAAAATCCACACACCTGTGCAACATAGTTAAGATGACCTAAGCCCTGGTGTAGACAGTGCTAGGTGGACTGAGGAATTCATCCACCCAGCTAGCTGCTATTTCTCAGGAGTTAGATTACCTATGCTGAGGAGAGAACCTCTCCCATCAGCATAGGTAATGTCTACTCTACACTGAACTGCTACAGTGGCCAGTGCAGCTACAAGAGTAGAGAAGCCCTTAGATAGTAAGCACTTAAGACAGGGAACATTTACTTGTGTGTTTGTACAGTGCCTAGCACAAGGAGAACCTGCTCCAAAAGTGAGGTCCTTAATTGCTATTACAAGACAAATCAATAATAATTTAATGACTCATCTTCCTAGCCTTGGGCATAGCCACCAGAGGCTATGAACAACAACTACTCCTACAGTAGTAAGAACTAGTGAGGGTTTGCAGGATCAAGCCCCTAATGTGCTGGTTAAAGCCAACTCCTATGCCCCTTAGCTAAAAGAAAGGAAACCAGACAGGCAATGTCAGAGCACCATGATGATGTGAGAGCCCTACATCTCTAGCATTTCATTGAATATTGGCAGATTTTCACAAATACCCTTTGCTGTAGGTTGTTAGCTTGCAATTTTACCCTTTATTTGCAGAGCTCTAGGAATATCACATGATGGCACATTGTGATCTGCACGCTTAGCAGTCCCCTGGTATTTCTCAGTCTGATAGCCATAACCATCCTGAGAACCTTGTTAGTCACCCCAGAGTAGTGATCGAACAATCTATACCATTTGCAAAGTAAAATTTATATCTACAAAATAAGGCCCCAGCATAATTTAACAAGCAGTGTTGATTAGAGTGACTATGGCCATAAAAAAGAATCCTAAACTTATTTTCCTCTTTACAGAAGGTATTATTTGAATTCACAGGTAATTACAGTACTTTAATTTTAACATTTAAAACTCCTTGATTTTTGTAAATTACCATTGCTGTCCTACCAGGTTACTGTTCATTAGCTTGGGTAAAAGGCTGATAATGCCCTTTGGGTTTAAAATACTCTATTTTAATTTTTAAAGAGACAATGACAAGATTTTGTGATTCAGATTCTGAAAATAGAAGAGAAACTACTTTTAAGAACTTTTAAAATTTCTAGCATTTCAATCATGCGGGGACATAAAGGATAAAGTAAAAAGAAAGCAGATATATTTAAATGCTATTAGAAAACTGGGGGTTGGAAGGAAGTCAACGGCTGTTAAATAGAAAAGGACAAAATCAATAGGGAAAACTTTTATTTTCAGACTTCTAGGATAATATTATAAAAAAATGAAGATTTAAAAAACAAACCAAACTGTCCTTTTAAATAACCATTAAAAAAGGAAACACTACATATAGTTTAAAAAACCATTTAAAAACTGAATTGAACAAATAAAGGCAGAGAATTCCGCATTAAGGCTCAAATTCCAGACTAGGTTAAACTGAGAATCTGCATTCTCTAAAATTTTGAATTGTTCCTGTAAATATGTAATTCACATTTACTGCAACCTAGTGATCACTGAGAAGATATGACTTTAAAACAGTGACCATAAAGAACAGCAGCCAATCACAATTTGCTCTGTATTTTCTAGCTTGCATAAAGTTTCTTGAAATAGACAAGAGAGGAGTAGGCCTATGTAGTTGGGTATGACTAGACGACCTCTCCATCCAGCATGTTCTATACAACTCTTATAATGTTCTGGCAGTTGAACCTAGAGGACATTTATTATAATAGTGCACTCGCACAAAGCCAACATTTGATATTTTGGTCCCACTGGCTTTATTCAAAAAATCATTGTCTTTGTTCCTATATATTTATATATACTGTACATTCTTTGTTTGTCACACAATATAACAAAGTGTAGAAGGAAATTCTAACTACTTGTAAATATTTTTGGTGTTTAACTCAAAGTCTATAGAATATGGATTGAGATAAAGCCATTTTAATAGTTGATATAAGGGAGTATTTTTGCATTGTTAAGTACAGTATTTTGTTAAAACTGCTTTCTGTACTCAATAGCCACAACAATAGGAATCTAATTCCATCCCTGTTACTTTTCAGTGTATAGTTAAGCCGCACAGAAAATGGCACAGACACATACAGCAAAGACAACGTTCTTCACCAAGAGAAGAGACTAATAACAAACCACTGAAAGTGAAGATTCAAGTCTTCACTTCAGAAGGATGCAAAATTATATCCCAAAGGATAGTACTGAAAGAAAGCAAACGACATGAATATGCACTTAAAGTCACTCTTGTCTCATAACTGAGATGCATTCATCTCTGTGTATATAGTTGGTCAAAACAAGGCTGCGGCAGGAATATTTAAGGGAATTATGTTTTGTATTTATTTCCCCAAGACAAGAGTTTCTTTAATGCTGATTTTTCTGCTCCCTCCTCCACTTCTATCTCTAGCAAAGCTCACAAATTTGGTCAAGTATGGATCTCATAGCACTGAAAGATACAAGGAAACTGAAAGTCAGTCTGTAAGTTCATTTGAAACCAAGTAATAAAAAGGAGGCATTGAAAACAAGAGAGCAGAAGACATCTTCCCTCAAAGGAATCAGTAGATGAGCTCTCAGCCAGCCTGGTCCAAACAATCAAGAGAGCTTTGAACTTGACTTTTCATTTATTTCCAGTTTAGTAAAACATACTGGCTTTTTCCTCAACCTTTCAGTTGTCATATTGTTAGCCAGTGTTGAAGCTGAAAAGAAACAGAAGTGGTTATTTATTTGATATTATAGATTTAAATGACAGTGATGAGAGCAAGTGTGAAAGAAGTGAGATGAAAAATACTGAATTACAGAAAAGCAGGAAAAAAATGACTAGCCATATTATTTTCAGAATGAGTCCCAGTTTCTATTAACAATCATTTTGTCTGATAAAACGATCATTTAATAATCTGACAGTTTTAAAATGGACATTAGGGTAACAAAACTAAGAAGCATAAGATAGGCATTGTGCCTTGTGTTTTGATATGATGCTTACATAAGATTAACATGTCCAACAACCATGATGGTTTTTCTGCTACTGATCCTGGCTATTTGGAAACAGTAACATGAGTCAATACACAGGTGTCTCAGTGTTTGACACATCATCCAAGATCTCCATTGTCAGAGCTCCACTCCTGCTTTTTTCAAATTGTGCCTTTCTAGTTTTTGTATATTTTCTCCAAACACCATAATTTAAATCCAAAAAACCTGAAAATATACTTTATCATGATAAGTTTGGGTTCAAACTTTCAGAATTGTGCAAAAATGGTACATGTAGCCCATGTCTGTATATACATGTGCATTCGTTATAGAGAAGATATGTAAACACGCATTTGAAAACTTGAGCCATAATCACTTACATTTGAGGCATTAAAATATATGGGAATATATTTATACTATATCCCACTAAAATATACAGAAAGAATTCTCCTTCATATACAGTGAGTATTCTGCTTATTCAATTTCTTGCTTTTGTTTCAAAATGAACACAAAGAGCCAAATTTTCACATTTTTTTTTCATGACCAACATGCAAGTAACAGCTATGCAACTGGGGTCAAGTTTTGAGCTATTGTACAAAATTCTTAGTTACTTTTAAGATGAAGGCAAAAAATGATGCAGTGTGAATGTTGCTAACAGTACAGAATAGGATAATTGTATCCTTTTTATCTTTTAGGAAAGAGTTTTTCAACAAGCTCATTTTATTTCCTAAGTCTAAGGTCCTATTGGAAACGTGTAGCATATTTTTCATGGCTGTTTAAGAACCATCCATGCAAAACAAGGAACATGTTCAATCATCTATAGACATATGGGGAAAATCTATTTTTTAGTATCTTGTCATCTCAGTCTGACCCTTGTGTAAGTCAGAGCATATTTACTTTCCTTTTTGTCACAATTGGTGGTATATATTTGGAGTTTGAGGTAGAAATAATCAATCTGGATCCCTATGAAATAGCTTCTGGGTATGGGGGAAGCATCTCATAATACTTTTTTTTTTTTAGCTGCATGATGGTCTGGGATCAATCACTGCCAATATCTCCTTTGATGAAATCTTACCATGATCAGTTATGAACAAAGATACTGGGAACTCGATTTGCTGTGGGATAACCTAGTGGACTCTATAAGGTCATATTGTTAAAATGGTAAAAGACAGATACCAGAAATCCTAACCAGCATTTTGGATGGACACAGCATTTTGCTAAGCACTGAGCAACACATTGGAAAAAATACAGAAAGGAAACTCTTTCATTTGCCACTCAAACTTGCTCAGAGTGCAAAGGGTTAGGGAACAGACAGCTCCGTAGAGAGAAGGAATACGTACCTTAAACTGCCTCACGTTCCCTTGTGCCACAAGATGGTGTTCGTTCTCAGGTGTGATGCAGTAAGCTAGTCTCTAAGCAGGAAGGGAGATGTAGAAAAGGAAGTTAGCCATGTTAATGGTTAGAGCTACAGGTAGGCAGTGTTATCCCTTGGTTTACAGGCAACCAGTGTGAGTTCAATATCAAGCAGTGACTTAATTCTTTAACAACACTGAGCCCAGAGATGATCTCATCATTGAAAAGAAAAAAATATATATTATAAGATTCTTGATGCTAGTTGTAATATCAGAGCAGGAGCCAAATGTTTATGCAAATACTTAGGTCTAAATTTTAGCTGGTCCCCCTCCATGGGAAAAGGACCTCTGGAGCAACTTGGCTTCACAATACTTAAACTCTCTGAACGCAAGGATTGCTGGAGATTGGTATCAATCCCAACAGGCCAAGAGAAGGAGCATGGAAGAACACCCTGACTATATTGTCTAAAAGGCCAAGGCTGCAATGTCATTTGAGGAGCGCACACAAGCATTGCTCTGGCATGCCCTTCTATGGGCATTGTGCATGTCCCCAGGAGCTCACATTGTAGTCGGTCTCTCCTTTTCCCCTCATTGCAAGCTGAATAGCTGCACTTTAGCCCTTGGAATCTTATACCAAGCATTTGGGGTGTAGCTTGCCCTTTATTTGCAGGTTTGTGCAGCTCTTTTGTTTTGAGTATTGCTAAGGTTCAAGCTTTGTGAGCAAACCTGAGCTTGACCTATGGTTTTGTGCTGTTAGTATAGGTGGCATGTGAACCCTCCCATTCAGGGAGGCTAACCCATGCCCCCCCCTTTCCTTCCTCCCTTACGAGAGCCCAGTCAAGTCCTCCTACTGTGGCTGGAGGAGCTGCACCCCAGCTGGCCTAATGCCAAAGCCACCACCTCAGGTGGCCCGAGTCCCAGCCAACCCCAGCCTCCGGCAGCCCCAGCCCTGGAGTGCCAGCCAGTTGGCCTGAGCACTGGGTGGCCCTTGCCCCAGAGCACCGGGTGACTCAAGTATTGGCCCCAGCTGCACTGAGTCCTGGACTGATGCTGGCCCATCCCAGCCGCCTTCGAGGGAGAGGCTGAGCAAAGGCAGGAAGAGCTGCTGTAGCGCCTGCCTGACTGCCTGAGGCAAAACGATGGGGGAAGAGCAGGATGCAGCTGGAAGGGGCAGGGTCTTGAGGCAGAGCATGGATGGGGTCATGCTTGGCTGTTTGGGAAGGCTAACCCTTCCCAAGCCTATGATCAGCTTGTGCTAGTAGGTAAAACTCAGTGGGTTAGAATGAATTCTGTTTTGAGATTCTGGGGTTGCTTGAAAGGGCTTTGAAAACCCAAGGCTATGTCTACATTTGCAAGTTAGTTTGAATTAAGGAAGCTTAATTCAAACTAACTTAATCCTTGGCCATACTAGGCTTTCATTAGTTCGAATTAAGGGCTTCCTTAATTCGAACTAATAAATTCGATTGCTTAGTTTGAATTAACGGTTAATTCGATCTGTTGATTCGAACTAAGTCAAATGTGGCCATATTAGTTCAAACTAACTTCTTAGTTCGAACTAATCGGCAAATTGACCTTCCTGCAACTGACTAATTCGAACTAAGCAAGTGCCCTGCATGGCCATGGATAGTTTGAATTAGCATTCCAGTGGGGCCATGCTAGTTCGAATTAAGTTAATTCGAACTAACTAAAATTAGTTCAAATTAGTTAGTACGAATTAACTAATTTGAACCAGCTTTTGTAAGTGTAGACATAGCCCAAGAGAACTGAACAAAATAAAGGGTTTGCACAAAGCCCTGCGAAATGAAAGCCAGAAAGTTTGCACAACACTGATTGTATGGGGCTGGACTGTAACCCTATAAACCAAGAGGAGTAAAGGGTAGTGCAGGAATCAAATTTTAACTTGGAGGGCCTCAGTCAGGTTCTTGGCTCCCCATCTGCTCTGGTTCTGTGAAAAACCTGGTATGTTTGGGGGGTGGAGTCAAGCCTTTACCCAATCACTGTCCACTTTCATTTATCTGAGCAGGAGAAGGAATAGCTGACAAGCAGCTGTCACTCTTCTCCATCAATGTAGGTAGCCTGCACAGTGGTATCAAAAGTGTCCAGTTCCCTCTAGCTCCTCTGTGCACACAAGATGGCTCACATTTGAGCCGTATGGTGTTGCATCTCTTATCTTTGGCTTGTTCTAAAATATTAGGAGACTATTTGAATTTAAGGCTCATAAATAAAGTATTGAATTATAATAATATGCCCAATACCTCATAACTCTATTTGCACAATCAGTTTAAAAGAGAATTAAATTCTGCCTGAACTATAGGGCCTAATTCAAAACCATTTGAAGTCAGTTGACACTTTTCCATATGAAGTGTTCACGTTATTTGCTGGGGAGAGGAAAGGAAAAATTGTTGCAAGGTAAATGGCTATCATCAATTGTTTTTGAGAAACCATAAAATGCTTCTTCATGATGGTCTGAATTTTGACAAACAAAGGAACATCTTTTCATATTATGGACAGATACCACCGCTAGAATTCAACTATTTCCAATAAACCAGATGGTATTTAAACTGTGCTTACTTAAGTTACAGAATACTGGACTATAAGAAAAATAAAATAATCAATGTTACAGTGCGATGTCTTAGGAAGGGGTATGTTTGGTATTTTTAAAGGACTGAAAACAGATCTAAAGCTGGATTTATTTTTAAGCCCTATTTGTGGACTCCTTTGGAGCAGGGATAAGAATTTCCAATGACAGTGATGAGAAAATTAATATGATCAGTGAATCTTAAACTTGTGTCATTTTGAAATGGTAATTTGAGGAAAGTACAGAGCAGTGAAATTGTAATGAAAAATAATTAGATGTGTTTTTTTCACCATAGAAACCAGGTTCCTCTTAAAGAGAACAATAACACAGTAGATTAACATTACACATAACACAAAAACACTATGTTAAAAGAACATTTTTAAGGTAGCAAAGTCAAGCACTCAGAAGTTAGGAAATATCAGCATTAGGATTGCCTGTGGAATCTTTCTTTCAGCCTCTTATGATACTCTTTCATTACATGACCACATTTGTTACATTGCAACAGGAAACCTGCCTCAGTCAATTCACAGGATGGCTGGTGCTCAGCTCGTGAGCAGTTATTCAATATTACGTTTCCCCCTTGGTATTCAATGGGTTGTCTCATGCCTTATTTACTGCATGTTATTCTGCCTCTGCTCTGAAGATGGAACTATTATGTTCCTTGTGGGCTTTTCTATGGTGTTCATCTTTACAGCATCTGGGTGGGTCACAAACATTGATTTATTTTTACCGCATCCCTGTTAAGTGAGGTGGTGTTCTCATTTGACAGACACATAGGGTATGTCTACACTGGCAAGTTAGGTCGATTTAAGGAGGTTTAAATCGACCTGACTTAATCCATGTCCACACTAGGCTTTCATTAGGTCGACTTAATGAGAACCGCGGGGTATTCGAACTAACCCTCCTTTGGTTGATCTAACCCTTCCTTAGGTCGATCTAAGCCCACTGTGGACGTATAAGTCCACTTTCTTAGGTCGACCTAGGGGAAGTTAGGTCGAATTACTAAGTCCCGGTTAAGGGAAACCACTTTAAGTCAACCTTATTAAGTCGACTTAACAAAGTCGACCTAACTTTTTATAGTGTAGACATAGCCATAGAGATTAAATCAAAAGTATCCACTAATCTTGACTGCTGAGTTTGAGATGCCTGGGATCCAGTTTCAGAGCGCTTAGCCTTATATAGCACTTTGCAGTATATGTTCAAAGCAATGATCCCATTGGATGCAGTTACTGCTGTGAGTGCAAAACGCTTTAGCAAGTCTGGCCCCAGGGTCTTAAGTCATGCACCCAGAAAATGAGGAATACACAATTAGTGACCACCTGTGAAAAATCTGCTATAAGGGACTTACTTACCCAGCATCACACAGGAACTTTGTGGCAGAGGCAGGAATAAAATCCAATTCCCCAAGGCAAAAGTGCACTGCGTTAACCATGAGAACCCTCCTTTCTCTTCCTATAGTCCTTTGCCTCATTTACTACTAGGGCTAAATGGAAAACCTGAATTCCATTTCATAAATATTGAAGCCTTGAATTTTTTTGTTTTCATTCTCCACCCAAACAAAACAAGAACTTTCATAATACACACACACACAGAGAGAGAGAGAGAGAGAGAGAGAGAGAGAGAGAGAGAGAGAGAGAACTCCTCCCCATCCAAGAATAGCAGATACCCCCCAATGGTTAGGGCACTCACTGTCCCACATCCCAGGTTTTATTTAAAGGAAAAAAAAAAGATTCCCATCCAGCTCTATTCCCTAAACACCTTTCAACTTCTGCAACAAATATAAGAAGTATCCTACAGATAACAGTAATCTTCACAATGAAGCCCTGATTCTTCTCCAGAGCAATTCCAGCTTGTGCAGTTCATGAGGAAGAGGTCATGCGGAAAAAATAACACATGATCTTGTGATTTAAGGTTGTAATGCATATGCACAAAATGGCCAAATTAAGATTTCACAGGCAATCTTAATTCTGGTATTTACTAACTTTAGGGTAGCAAAATGAAGCACTCAGATGTTCTTTAACATAGTTTGTCTGTCATTTCCTACAGCCTCTAAAACAAAGAGGTCTTAAAAACACCCATAAAACAAAACCCAATATCCATCATATGGTAACATATTCACACCTGCACATCTCAGCAGGGTTGGAACTAATGGAGTAACTGATAGCAAGAGTAGGTTGTCATACTCTTTGTTGAACAATGATGGAGGAGGATGAGACAATTTGCCCATGGGTTTTGCAGGTGTTTGCTGACAGCAAATGAATAGTGAGACTGGGAATCAAAGGTTCCATTCAAGGCTGCGAAGGGGTGTCTGTCTGCCGGGCACAGACTCTTCTGCACATTTCCCCCCAAAGCTTGAATCTCTTTTTCCCCATCCCTTCCATCCTGTCCTGTCTGAGCCCTGTGCATTCCCAAACCCTGGTTCCTGATCTCACTCTCTCCTCCTCAGAATTCTCACACTTGTCCGCATTTCCTTGTCCAGCAAGTCCTGGTTTCACCCTTCTAGGGTCCCATACCAAACTCCTTGCCCAGCTGTTCCCAGCCCCCACGGGCCCACAAACTTGCCCATGTTTCCCATCCCCACTAAATCTCAGTCTCAGTCTGCTTCCCAAAGCTCCTCATGTCATTTCGGTGTCCGTTAGCCCCCACTCACTGTCCACTCTTTTCTTACCTCCAGGCTCGTGGTAGCGTCCCATTTTCCTCTTGTTCTCAGCACTCGTCTCCTTGCTTAGCCAGTCTCCATCCCAGTCCAAGTTTCCTTGCTCTACCTGCCCCACTAGTCTGCAGCATCTCTTGCACCACAGCCTTGTCCTAATCTACTCCCTTTGACGCCCTCACAGGTCGGACCCTTGCCCCAGGATAGGGTATTGTTGAGAATACAAGAGAGACAGTCTCCCTGCTCTCAGATCAGGTGCATGGAAGAGCCTGCAGCAGCCCAGAGCCTCATTTGCAGGGTATGTTATGCTCAATCCCAGTGTGGAATGAACCTTTGAGGAATTTAGCTGCAAAAACTGAAGAACCTGTCTATACTTGAAAGTTAATTTGGATTAAGGTAGGTAGTAAATTTAAATCTTAACTGGTATTCCTGAATAGCCACCTTGAAATTACTCTGTGTATACTAGTTTTAAGTTTTTATTGAGCACAGGTGAATTGCAATTTTTCAAAGCTTACCACTTGGCTGCATTATTTCCACAGGGACAGCAAAAGGCACATTTCTGGTGCAAATTCTATCCCCTGCTCCAAAGGATGGGGGCTCTACAACTATTCACATTTTTTCCAGAATTTTTTAATATGGGAAACAATATATTTTTCCCAGCTTTATTTTTGGTAATGGCCACTCTATTTTGGCTAAAGATTTCCAAGAAAAACTGAGATAGTTCCCTGAGGTAGCCACTGAGCATGAAAAATTATAAGCAACTGAAATGGTCTAATAATGGGAAGTGTCAGGCAACCTTCAAAATAGGTGTCACCAGCTCCCTCTATAATTACCTTCCCTTTCACTTATTTGAATATCAACTATATAATAAACATGAGTAGCCTAATCTCTCTTAATCACGCTAGTGAAGAGGCCAGATTTTTAGAGGTGCACAGCACTCCTGTTTAGAGTCATGATCATATGCTGGGCCAAATTCTGTCTAGAGAAAGCATCTGGAATAGGTCCACTCTTTACTCTGGGTCTGTATTTAAAGGCATCCGTTTATATATATTTCTACAGCTGAAAAAAAACTCTATCCATTCAACTTAAAAACATGCAGAAATCAATATACATGCTTTTATGAACTGCAATAGGGCATTCTGGCAGACTAATTTCTGTCTAGAAACTGGAACAGGATGTATTAAATCCAGCCTGTAATTCCAACCAGTGAGAAAGCAGGATATGAAAGGTCACATAACGAGGACTATGTCTGGGGAGCTAGAGAAGCAAACTGTTAGCTCAAATCCATTACATTCATTTCATAATAACATTTCCTGACATTTTATTAGCACTCCACTTACTTCTTTAAAGGTCCCACGCACATTCAGAAATTTATAGATAATGTAGGCAGGCACAAGTATCATTGAAGATAATGCTATTCCCCAGCCAATGCGATTTGCCCAGAGAGGGAAGGCGTAGTCATCATAGGTCAGAGGTTTGAAGTTTATAATACTGACTATTACCACAAACTAAGGAAGGAAGAATAGAAAGAAGAACCATTTTAGACCTTTGGAAAAATTCCAAGTGGAAAACAAGCTTCATCTATTAGATCAGGCAGGTTGCCCAGTGCAAAGGTGGATAGCTAGATCCATGGAATGGGCCCTACCTTTAGCCTATTTACACTGTGTTCCTTTTAGATGAAATTGTGGAACCACTTAGGGCATTTACCAATGATGTTGACAGTCTGAAAAATTACAAAATTCCAGCCAGGCTATTTATTTCTGCCCTGTGTTCTAGAGAACATCACTGGCAGACTGAAAACAGCTGTGGGAGAGGGACTGCTTCTCCTACTTCTGAAGCAGACAGGGAAGTCTGACTTGTTATTCTGTAGATTAACTAGAGTTAGAGATGGGGAAGTTTTCAAGCCTCAGCACAGGACTACATGCAGAGATTTTCAGATGATCCCTGAGGACTTCTCAAGGTCCTTATTTGTCCTTTTCGCCAAGGGTGCTAGTAAGACTTCATAAAGAAGGAACTGTCCCAATTTACTCTTCTTTCCTTGTTCCCATCCCTCAGTGGGGAGCAACCTGGGAAGGGTGAATGGAGTGCTAACTGAGCAACAACTAATTCCCTGCTCTAACTTCCCATTGGGGTGAAGGTTGGAGTAGTTAATTATAGGAGGGGATCAAAAATTCACAGTAAAGCCTAGGACTGCTATAAAAGCAGGAAGGAGGATGATCATAGGAATTACAGCTTTATATCAAGGCTTAGGTTGTAGCCTTTAAATATAAGCTGAGATTTTTAGTTTTGCTATTCTATCCATTTAAAAGCCTCCTAATTCCTTTGCTAGTAATTTGAGGACCGTTAGTTAGCATCAAACAGCTGTGAGAGAATTTTTCGACAAAATATTTTTTCATTGGAAAATGCCGATCAGTCGAAACCAAAACTTTTTACAGAACATAAACAAAATAACACGACTTTTGTCACATATCCATAGATTCCAAGGCCAGAAGGGATGGTGTGATCACCCAGTTTGATTTCCTGTATAACAACGGACATAGAAATTTCTCCTGATAGCTCCTAGAGCAGATCTTTTTTTCTGACCAATCCTTTTTTGAATCCTGCAAAGTTCTTAGTCTCATTAATCTCATGTGGCAATGGGTTCCACAGAGTAAGTTGTGTTAAAAAGAAATTCCTTATTCAGTTTTGTACTTGTCATCTTGTTCTTACATTATAAGAGACAGCAAACAGAAGTTCCTGATCTAACTTCAGTGCCATACATCATACTGTATAATTTTATGCCTCTCTTATTCATATCCTATAAATTAAACAATCCCATCCTTTCTCGCTGTCTCTGAACCCCCTCTAATTCTGCTACTTCCTTTAAACTCAGATTTGCCCTTTGTTGTTTTTGTGCATGTGCTTTAGTTTCATAATTTACTCTTTTACGGAAATAAAATATAAGTAATAAAATTGTATGGATTATGTTTTTCCCCTAATAAATCATGCTTACAATGTTCTTATAATCTTTTAAGACACCTGAAAAAAACAGACCACTAGACTCAAGCTACTCAATGTCCTAAAGTGTGTGTACTATCCCCATATATATTAGAAAGTAAATTTATAGTCGTTACACTCAGTCAATGATCTATGATATTGGACCTTAATTTTGAAAGTCTTGGGGACTGTATGCATGGCTAGAGACTAGAACATGTACTGATTCAGAAAAGTGCATATTTTCATGTTTATTGTTGACATTAAATCATATTCTTAAGAGAGATTAGTGTAATGCTTTTAAATTCACTTTTCCATTACCAACTGCCTACATTGAAGTGGGCAGTTATCTAACCCCAACCGTGCAGTTCATCACTAAGTAATTTAGAGAACAACTGGTAACATATTTATATCAGTGTAAGCTTATTTGGAAAGACAGTGACCATTATGTTGCATCCTAAATCCTACATACAGACATCTGTGAGCAATTATGTAATTGAAAATAGGGCTGAAGTCACATCCCACATACCCAAAATTGACATGAAGCCTGGAGAACACTATTAGAACATCTTTCATTTGCTATCCATGACCTAGGCTCAAACTGTAAAAATTAATCTAGATCTTGGCTTCCCACTTGCAAATGTTGGATTGGAGGGAGTGTGGTATCCAGGAAAACTGGATCCATCATTTTCATTTAAACTTTTGTAGAGCTGGGGATCAATCTAGATTCGGATCTGGATCCAAAATTTGTGTGGATCTGGTTGCAAGATCTGTCCTTGAGGGTCACAGTTTATACTAACTTTATAACTAGTGTTTAAAGGGTTGCTAAGTGCTTACTAGAAGTTTTATTGAATGATTAATCAACTGTTAGAATCTAAAAGATCAATAGATTGTTTATATAATTATGATTTATAACCATCTATTATACCTTCTACTGATGTGTTTATAATGAACTTCAGCGTACAGCCCTTATGTCTTTAACATGCTTATAACATCTTTTGATCATTTATTAATCTTTTATAAAACACCTGCAAATAGAACATTAACAAAGTATGACTGACTGATTTAGTATATGCTTCACTGACACTATTGATCGGATGCTACCAGATACCAGGTATCCTATTAAAATGTTTTCCCCTTTAAAAATGTATTAGAGTAGGCTAATTCCAAAGGGGTAGCCGTGTTAGTCTATTGTAGAAAGACAACAAAGTCCTGTGGCACTTTTAAAGACTAACAGATTTATTTATCGCATGAGCTTTTGTGGGATTTTCTCCCACGAAAGCTCATGCGATAAATAAATCTGTTAGTCTTTAAAAGTGCCACAGGACTCTGTTGTCATAGAGTAGGCTGTCATAAATATATCTTGATAAGTGTGCCTTGTGTCCCTAGCTGGATAATGTTAATTTTGAAAGTGAAGATATAATACAGTATTTCCCAACCTGTGGCCTGGGTGCCAAACAGGGCCCTCGAGGGCTTTCAAATTGGCCTGCAGCTCCCCTCCTGCTGGCAAAAGGGAGCCACAGCCTGAGGACCCAGGTGGAGTGCGTTTCCTCAGCACTGAAAGACCAGTGCAGGCTCCTTGCTGCAGCCAAGGGGATGGGAGATCAGCACTCCCCCACCCCCATCTCTAGCAGGGAGCACACCAAAGTGTTCTGCCTGCGATCCAGGTGCTGGGGTCCCTGCTGGAGGCAGAGGGTGTGGAGCACTGATCTGTGCCTCTGGCTGCAGAATGGAACCACTGCCTATGGACCCAGATTTTACACATAGCATTACATGATACATGTGGTTTCCCTGCTGCAGCCACAGAGATGGGAGATCAGTGAAGAGGCAGCTTCCTTGCTGAACTCCTCCCGTCTGGCTGCAGTGGGGTGAGGGGCCTGCTGGTGGAGGCTGGTGGCCCTTTTGGGTTGTAAAATGATATCTGTGGTCCTCGAGCCAAAAGGGTTGGGAACCACTGATATGATATAATCAGATAGTATCTAATCCAGATTTGATGTAGCTATTTGACAGATCACTAGTGCTTTAAATTCTAAACTGAAAGCAGAAACTTTAATGCAATGAAAAATATCCTAGGTCACAATGATGTCAAAATCTCCATATATTCACCTTGACCTTTCAATCTGCAAATAAACTGCAATGAATGAATAAATACCCAATATAAAACTGCAGTTTAGTTCCAACTCTAACCTTTACATAAAACTTCCAAATGCTACCTTCATATTTCAGGAAGAAAAAAATCCTCAAATGTAATGAAACATCTATTTATTTTCCTTAATACACGTCCGAGGGCTCACAAGCTATATTTAATGTGTCTCTTCCCTCTCTGTGTCATGCAGCTAACCACTTGGAGTAATTGCACGGTACATATTCTAATGCTTTACTCCACATTTGTGATCTTAATACCCTCCAAATGAAAAATCACTGAATGATGTTCATTAGTGTTGTGATTTTACTATTAAAAAATGGAGCACATACATTAATGGTAATGCCTCAAGAAGTTGTGTGCTTAACTGGCAAATATTTGTTTAATGATGGCCAAGAGAAATTTAGCTTTGAATACCCTCCCCACCCCCAATATTTTGATTTACCTAAAACGTTAGATATAAATATCACACCATATTGAGTTATTTATCTTATACTTTGGGGAGGGACATGAATTAGTGGAATGTTATTTCTATTGAAATTAAATTGATTGGAAGACTGAACTTACGTATTTTACTCTCAATGACAGTTTCAGTGGTATAATCATTAAATAGTTTCACTTTCTACTGTGTGCAGTACACACTTTGAATTCCAGCAATGAAGTGTCAATAGGAAACGTACTGGATGCTGCTTCTATCAGCTACATTTTACCTTTTGCATCAAGCATTTGCCTATCAAAAGGTAAACTCAATTGTAGTCAGCGGTATTACCTACCAAAAGAGAAACACCATAGTCCTAGCAGATGCAAGAAAAGCATTTCTCCCCATGGACAAGTTAGTGTAAAATTGTGTTTTAGGGGTTTTGCATCTGCCACTGAAGCATTTGATACTGGCCATTGTAAGAGATAGAATGTTGGATTAGATGCTAGATGAACCACTAATTTGAAACAGTATGGCAATTCGTATGTTTAGTTCCTTAAGGAGGGCAATCTGTAGTCTATATAACCCTGGAATCATGTAACTGATAACCCTACAGGTTTCTTTGTGGGGTGGAAAAGGGGTGGGTTTTTTTTGTTTTGTTTTTTTTAAACCAATGTGTTTGATATCCTTTGAGCATCACTGAAATCATGATGAGGCATATTTATTCTTCAAGTGGAAGCACAGAATCGCAACCAGTGATGGGCAGAGGATCCAGCATATAGAAAAGTGGATCAGATTCAGTTTCCATCCGTAATCATATAGTTTCTTCCTGACAGTCCATGCGGCATTTTCTTTAATATCCATTAGCTGGATATAGGTAACTTTAGCTTGTTTTTTTTTGTTTTGTTTCTTTTTTTAACACCCCCCCCATTTTCAAGCACCTGAGGAAGTGGGATCTCTCCCATGAAAGCTCATGCAATAAATAAATGTTAGTCTTTAAAAGTGCCACAAGTCAAATGAAAGAGTCGCATTCAATTACATAAGGGCAGATAACTAAAAAGTGTCAATTTTTAAAGTGCTTATATACAAATGCTAGAAGTCGAAATCTAAGATGGGTGAATTTGAGTACCTTACATTAAATGAGAATATTGATATAATAGGAATCACAAAAATTTGGTGGAATGAGGATAATCTATGGGACACACTAATACGAGAGTACAAAATACATCGGAAGGACAGAATAGGTCGTACTGGTGGGTGAGTGGCAGTATAAGTGAACGTATGTGCTGGCAGAGCATATCATAGTGTGATGCTGGCAGACCAGCTCATGCCAAGGCCCCAGACCTTACTGAACACTGACAAATGCATACCAGAAATCAGTCTGGCTTACCTATGTGTTAGCATTATCAAAATCGATATTAGATGTTAAGACGATAAAAACGTGTTAGTCTTCATAAAATGCTTGTAGGTTGCTGCATATATTGATCTCACCTCTATAGCCCAGGGTGAAAAGCTATATTGAATGTTTGCCTAGTAAACCTCTGTAATTGTGTAACTCACCAAGCAGGAAAAGAGGTATTAAGTAAGTGCTGGTCCTGAACACAATAAAATGGCCCATAGAAGACAGATGAGGTATTCTTTAGCCTCAAAGGACAGAGGCCCCATTGACTGAATTCCTAACTCCTTCCAGATATAGATCTACTCATGAATTCATCCCATCACTTTTGGACTCTGGAGTGGAGGGGAAACTGAGGCTATGTCAGCACTACGTCATTTACAGTGGCGTAGCTGAACCAATACAGCTGTGGTGCTGTAGCACTTCTGGTGAAGACTTTCTAAGCTAATGGGAGAGATCTCACCTGTCAGCTTAATAACTACTACCTTTGTGGGAGGTGGGGAGCTCTTTTGCTTAGATTGCGGATTATTCACACCCTTGAGCAACGTAAGTTACACTGACGTAATTTGTACTGTAGACATAGCCTGAATATCTTTTATACTTCCTGGATTCTGAGGGGCGACGATTCCTAAACATAACCCTAAAGACCCCCAGGCTGCTTGGCATGGGGTAGTCTTGAAAGACACTTCAAACCGAGAGATTACTACAACTCTGTCATCTTTTGAATCACAGAACTTTGAGTCATGTATATCCTTGCCTCCTTTAACCTGTCAATCACTCTCATTTCTTTTTCCTACTTAACAAACCTTTAGTTAGTTTATTACAGGACTGGGTACAGATTGGTGTGAGATCTAAGATATAAATTGACCTGGGGTAAGTTACTGTTCTTTTGGTCCTGGGAGCAAACTGAATATTTTGTGGGTTTTTTGACCATTTATTACTATGTCCAGTTTGGCTAGGTGGCAAGATAGGCTGGAGTGTCTAAGGGGACTGTCTGTGATTCCATTATAAGACTATCGTATTTTGGGAGTTGACATTTGTTCCTGGGTTGGAGAAATCTAATTATAGAACATACCACCCATTTGGGTATCTGCTCTGCTTTCTGACAGTTTGTCCTGAGGCTGGCCCTCTTGGTCATGAGATACTCCGGACAGCATGAGACATGATTTCACCAAGAAGAAACATGGGCATCCAGGTCTTATGGCCACAAGTTCCAGGGGAGAGAGGTAGGTTAGGGCACTGAGGCACTGCCAGTCTCAGTGAAGGATGGCAACTTGATCCTAGGAGGAAACCAGTTGTGGAGTTTCTAACTCTACAGGACCAAGGAGGGTAGGACTACAAGGAAGGTGTTGAATGGCCAGGAGCTTTGATTTTAACATATAAGAGGATTATATGGCTGCGGCACAGCCAAGGGCTGATGCCCTGTGTCAGACAATGCAGGTATCTGGCTGGTGTACCAGGTCAGCGGAAGTCATTGCCTCCACTTTATTCCCAGTGGGGCTCTCTTCAGGCCCTACCACAGATCCTGACACTTTAGGTTCATCTCCCTTTCCTCTCAGCACCATTCAGGCTCCCAAGAAGGAATTCAATAAAAGAGGGGTGTGATTTTTTAAATGGAATTCACAGCAGCTGAAAGGAAAGAAGTGAATTTGAAGCTGGGTCATAATGGCTGTTTTTGATAAGACAGAACATAACGTTGACCTATAACCCACTGAGACAGCGGTTCTCAACCAGTGGTACTCATACAGCTGGGAGTACATAGAGGTAGGTCTTCCAGGGGGTTCATCAACTCATCTAGATATTTGCCTAGTTTTAAAACAGGCTGCAGAAAAGCACTAGCAAAGTCAGTGCAAACTAAAATTTCATACAGACAATGATTTGTTTATACTGCTCTATACACTGACGTGGAAGTACAATATTTATACTCCAGTTGATTTATTTTATAATTATATGGTAAAAATGAGTCAGCAATTTTTCAGTAACAGTGTGCTCTGACACTTTTGTACTCCTACATCTCATTTTGTGAGCAAGTAGTTTTTATGTGAGGTGAAACTTGTGGTTGCACAGGACAAATCAGACTATGGAAAGGGATACAGTCATCTGGAAAGGTTGAGAACCACTGCACTGAGGCACCAAATCTTTCATGAGCTTGTAGTCAGTGCAACGATTAGATGAAGATAAAATGAGATGTGTAAGCTTCAGTATTAACATAAACAAGAAACATGACATGCAGCAGTTCTCTGAACCAACTTCAATATAGCCAATAGATCTACATGGAGATCTGAGGATGGAGAAACCTCAAAAGATTAAAATGTTTGCTGAACCGTTTAGCCATTAAATCCTATAGAGTTAACCTCTACCTTCTACCTGGCGTTCACTTTCTGCAAAATAGAATTTGAGGACTGATCCTCCCTCCCCCCCAACACACACAGGCACTCACAGAATCTTTGGCCAGGGAAAGCATTCCTGCCATCAGAGTTTTTGGTGGGTTACCAAGCAGATCCATGATTTCTAAAGCCATGTTGGCAAGAAATGACTAAAAGGAATACCTACAATTCTTTTAGGTGGTCCTGACCATTAAACATTTTTTTTTGTATCTGACAAAATTTCACCCAAAATGCAACCACTTCAAATGTGAAAAGGAGTCAGAATGGCTTCTGCTATTCCAGATGACAATGCTGGGGATAACAGAGTAACAGGACTGCTGTAGGGTCAAGTAATAAGGGCAATTGCTCCAGACACCAACTTCTCAAAATGCCAAATTAGCATCCAGGGTGTGTCTGTACCAAATGTGGGTGGGAAGAATGTTTGTTTTGTTCAGCTCAGCTGTTTGCGGGTTACTGAAAATCTCTACTGCCCTAGACAACAAAACATGTAAGGTCTCACTGATGGGAGAAACTGTGAATTTGCTTTTAGTATATATAAACTGGTAAGAAGCATCCTCATAGTGGTTTTTCAACACACACACACACACACACACACACACACACACACAAATCCTTTCTTACCAATAAAAAGGCAGGGCTAACAAATTTCCAACACAGTCTCCAGTAGAGGCCTGGCTTGAAGCCCATCATTTGTTGGATGTCTTCACTGAATCTGTCCACACCTGTAGTTTAAATACAAACAGAAGACACACAGACTTCAAGTTGGCATAAAATGATTAGAGATGGTGGCAACCCCCCCCTCCCAAAATATTTATTTATAGTCTCAAGAAAATTAGTTACTTCCAAACCAGAAAATAGTGTAAGGATGAAATCCAGACCTCGTTTTAGCTAACAGAAATTTTGCCATTGACTTCAAAGAGTCTAGGGTTTCATCCTAACTGTCTATTCACATGATAGTCTAATTGTAAATGACGTGTAAATGACAATGCTAGTATTCCTTATGTCCTTAATGGCTCATCAGGTCACTCCCTGGGACCATTGTAGCTGGAAAATTCCTAAACATTAAGGGCACAATAGTTTGACACACCCGCCTCTCTCAGCCATTTCAATAAAATAACATAAGTTAAAGTATAGATAGAACACCATATTCCTAACTTCTAATTGAAATAGAATTCCTAGACATAAACTATATAATCATTCCCAGCAAATTACTACCTTTCTATTGATACCAAACATGACATAGCTCTTATGGATTATAGCATTTATGAGATATCCATTGAAAATAATATCATAAATGCTTCCCTAAATCCAGACAGCATCACACAGGGCTCTGCCCTGCCCTTTGGGGGGCAAGCCAGGCTCCCCCTGTGGCCCCCCCGGCAGGGAGAGCATTGGTGTAGTCCTGGGGTAGCCCTAAGTCGACTTAGGGCTACCCCAGGGCTACACTGGCTTAATTTGACTTTAAAAAGTCGAATTAAGGCTTAGGTCAAGTAGAAAGATGGTTTAATAAAGTCGACTTAATTTTCCTTACGTTGACTTAATTTCCTTAAGTCGACTTAAGCAAGCTACTTAAGTTGACTTAACCAAAGTGTAGTGTAGACGCAGGGCAAATAAAGTCGACTTAAGCCAAGCTTAAATCAACTTAATCTACCAGTGTAGACGCAGCAACAGTCCATTAGACAATACAGTTGCTTTGTGCTTTAATGATGTGCAGTTTTAAGGCCCCAATTCAGCAAAGCACTTAAGCATATGCTTATCTTTAAGCTCAGGAGTAATCCATTCCTTTTCCGCAAAACCCTTAAACTGCAATCAATTCTGTGGGATGCACATGCTTGTACTTAAGCATGTGCTTGAGAGCTTTTATGAGTCAGGGCCTAAATACCAAACATTTTCAACATACCAGGGTTATTCATTCATTGTTTTCTGTCCATTCCAAAGCACAGCTTTATTGCAAGAACTTATAACATAAAATAGGACTAGTATTTTATATAAAATTTAAATGTACTTATAATAAATACTTCTTTGTTTTACTTGTATTTATACTCCGACAGTCTCAAACTAACAATGCAAACATGTACTATCATTTCTGTGAAGTTTGCTTTTATTTTTAGTATTTTTAATTGTCATTTATAAAATCTTCTCCCCTATTCCTAATTCTTCCCAGTTCAGATAGGCAAAGTAGTTTTCCTAACTTTCTATCCTAAATTCTTTGAATCTTGATGTGTTGTGTTGATCATCAGTTGCATGCCACCAAAACAGTGGTATGTTACTGCAGCCAACAACCTTTCGCAACCCTGAAAACAATCTGTGTATAAGTTCTTTAAATATATATGAATAAAATTTATTAAAAACGAGGCATCTTCTAGCACCTTAAAGACTAAGGCTATGTCTACACTTCTAAATTTAAGTCGACTTTAGCTAAGTCGACTTAACTAAGTCGACTTAGTTAAGTCAACTTAACATGTCCACACTTAAATTTAAAGTTGACTTAGGGGGGAACTTACAAAGTCGACCTAGAGCAACCACACTGGATGCCTAGGTCGACTTCTAGGGGTTGGGGGACCTTGGGCAGGTCCACGGTGGCGGGAGGGCACCCCCTGCCCATTGCCAGGGGGCTCAGCCTTTGCCCCATTGTACCTGGGTACAATGGGGCAAAGGGGGACAGGGACCCTGGCAGGGCATAGGGGCAGGGTGGGCAGGGCTCTGCCCTGCCCTGTGGGGGGGCATGCCAGGCTCCCCCTGTGCCCCCACCCCAGCAGGGAGGGCAGTGGGGGAGTCCTGGAGAGCCCTAAGTCGACTTTAAGTCGACTTAGGGCTACTCCAGGTCTATACTGGCTTAAGTCAACTTTGGGAAGTCAACTTAAGCCTAAAATCGAATTAAAAGGAGGTTTAATTAAGTCAACTTAATTTTCATTGTCCATTTTATTTTCCTTAAGTCGAATTAAGCAGCTTGCTTAAGTCGACTTAAGGAAAGTGTAGTGTAGACGCAGAGTAAATTAAGTCGACTTAAGCAAGCTTAAGTCGACTTAATTTACAAGTGTAGACGCACCTTAACACATTTATTTGTGCATAGGCGTTCATGGACTATGCATCTGACGAAGTAGGTTATAGCCCACAAAAGCTTATGCTCAATGAAATTTGTTAGTTTTTAAGGTGCCACAGGACTCCTTGTTTATTTTGCTGAAACAGACTAACATGGCTACCCCTCTGAAAGTTTGTTAAGTACATCTGAAACCTTTTGAAGTTAAAAGAGTTGTATACTTTAAATGTAAGAGTTAATGGCACCTGAACAAAGAAGCCAAAAAAATTGGATTGTAAAAACCAGATGTGTGGCAACCCAATGATTCCGCAATTAGATTCCTTTTCTCTTAGGATCAAACTCTGCTTTTACTGGCCTCAGTGACAAAACTTGCACTAATGAGCTTTTTGCCCATCTGGAGATTGGCATACTCAGTGTAAATCATGGCATATACAAGTCACTTACTGTGACATGGAAAGCATCACAAATACAATCAAAATGAATTCAAAAGAGTCTATGGACTCATTCTTACACGAGACACTCAGTTCAAGCATGAAGTACCTGACAAAGGTACTTCTGTTAAATATCCTTCAGAAAGCACAACACAGAATTCCATTTCTTACTGTCAAGGTGAAGCAAATCGTTCAAGTTCTCTTAAAGTAACTTTCAAACCACAATGGTTCTTTTTAATGCTGTATTTTTGTTTTCAAATAGGAGCTCTGGAAAGGGCCCTCTATATCAGGCATGTGGATCTATTGATATTTATCAATATATATATGGCTGCTTTCTTCACATTTCTTGGAAGTCTCTATCCCAGTTTCATTTGTGCTTCTGTGGGGGAACCCGACACATAAGTGGCTGATTCAAGCATGAGAGGGAATTGGTATCATAAACCCAACATTTGATTTAATCACCAGTTCAGAGAATCTGTATCACTTTTAATATATGACTGCCAGCATAAACATCATCTCTGTTTCTCACTGGAAAAGCAGTTATGATGCCCTTAAGTTTTATGACCAAAGACCCAAGATAATTACATTAGCGCTCAAGAGAATTACAGTGTAATCTCTGAACTACACAAACAGTGAAGTTGTTTTATCAATGTGTCCATGTTAAGTTTTTGCTATTCCACATATAACACTTGGCATAGTTTTGCATAAATTATTGTTCCATAATGGCAATCAAATTAATAGGCATAAAAGAACATCTTAGTAAAAAAGAATGACAAATAAAAACCAGATGTAATTGGAAATTCTTTAACATTGGAGCAATATGCTTTCATCTCAATTGCATGAAGACCACTGTATTTAGTCAGGGTGAAATTTCATACACTGCAGATGCCTTCACACAATGCTTTGCTCTATGGCTATGTCTACACTTGTTAATTTAAGTCGATTTCAACTAAGTCGACTTAGTTAAGTCGACTTAGTGTGTCTACACTTAAATTTTAAGTCGACTTAAAGGGGAACTTAAAAAGTCGACCTAGAGCGTCCACACTGGATGCCTAGGTCAACTTCTAGGGGCTTAGGGGGACCTAGGAGAGGTCCACAGGGACTGGGGGGGCACCCTTGCCCAATGCCAGGGGGCTCAGCCTTTGCATAGGTACAATGGGGCAAAGGGGGACAGGCACCCTGGCAGGGCATAGGGGCAGGGTGGGCAGGGCTCTGCCCTGCCCTGCCCTGTGTGGGGGGGAGCATGCCAGGTTCCCCCTGTACCCCCCCCCAGCAGGGAGGGCATTGGTGTAGCCCTGGGGTAGCCCTAAGTCGACTTAGGGATACCCCACGTCTACACTGGCTTAAGTCGACTCTAAGGAGTAGACTTAAGCCTTAGGTCTAATAGAAAGGTGGTGTTACAAAGTCGACTTAATTTTAATTAAGTCAACTTTATTTTCCTTAAGTCGACTTAAGCAAGCCGCTTAAGTTGACTTAAGGAAACTGTAGTGTAGACGCAGGGTAAATTAAGTCGACTTAAGCAAGCTTAAATCGACTTAATTTACCAGTGTAAACGCAGCCCATGAGATGCTTAAGTCGTCATTAAGGATTTAGGGAGTAAGTCATTCCTGTGCTAAGGACTAGTGTAGGCCCACAGATCACTTAAATCCTACATAAACATTGTCCATTAGCCATGAAGAATTTTTTTTTTCCCCTTTTGGGTGGATATAGCTGAAAGAATATAGAAGTAGGCATCCAAAAAGTAACATGATGATTCTAGTTCGCAGTATTTGGAATCCTAAAGTTACATAGTGCTTATCTTCAATTTTATTTAGTTCTGTTGAATATGGGTCATATCTTTTTAACCTTATGTTTTACAAAAATTGAAGTTAATTTTTGAATTGTAAAAGGAGTATATGTCAGTCACATTTAAAATGGTAAATTTGATTAAATGATGGCAGGCAAACTAAATCTTTAAAATAGTGGTAATTGGTATATTACGGACATGGTACCAAAACTGGATCTTGATTTACTTCAACCATGTCTATCCTCTTTGTGTATTTTTCCATGAATGTGTATTCATAGTTTTGTTTGGAAAAATACTAGGTGAGGTTTTATTTGTGTAAATATGGGCAGCATTGTGAGGATGTATGTATTTGCCTGAAAAATCAGGGCCATGTTGGAAGCACTTGAGTGACCCTGTAGTAGACAGGCCTTTGGGAGGTAGGTGGTAAGAAGCTGGAAGTGATCAGGAGAATGAAAGAGGCTGTGATTTTTCCAGTCAGACAGTTGAGCCTCCAGTTGACATGAGCAGCAATGAGGAAAGGATGGAGGGTGATGTTAAGTAGCAGAAAGACCATATCTGGGGACACTATGTATGTTACAGTCCCAGAACATGTAAGACGTCACCTGAGGAGTAGGTACTTGACTGGAAGCAATTAGCACCTGGTGAAATTGCTCAGAGGAACCAACTCTGCACAGTACTTGTGCTGCAGCAATACGCTCCCCCAGTAACACAACAGTGGATTGCTGATGCTAGGGGGTACCCTTGTACTGTCTGCAAGGAGTAGCAGGGAGCAATGCATGGCCAGTGTCATTCAGAGAGGCTGGAGGCCACCACAACTGATACTTCTGCTAGAGCTGGGAAAAAAGAGTAGGGAGTGTTTTCTCCAATTTATTCATGAATTCCAGATTTCTACTCACTCCAGCCACGTTTGCACCATTTATGTTTAACTTCCCGTTCTATTTCTGTTCACATGAATGTTTGTAGCAGGATTTCGTTCATGCTTGTACTGGTATCTGTGTGTGGATGCCAGAGACGGGGAAGAAAAGCCCGTCCTCCTCCCCCCACATCTTTTTAAACACAGGGACATGCCCTCCTACTTTTGAGAATCTGAACTCAGCAGGGACCCAGTTGAACCCCTGCAACCCTCTTGGGATCTGATTGGAGCTGGGTGGAAAAATGGAAGATTCCCTTCTCTGTTGGCATGATGGAGGGGTGGCTGGGCCAAATCTGAGTGAGTGGAATTGTGGCCTGGCACATGGATGTGCAATGCTGCTTAAATTTAGCCCATTTTAATTGCTGCCCCAAACACTTTTGCAGTCTGTTCAGTGGCACCCCTATATCTATGTATGAGCAGATGTGTACATGTATAAACGTATAATGCTGGAAATCAGTTCCTGGCTAATATTTGTCTCTCCTTCATCTAAAGGGCTTAACTAATTTAACTCAAACTTTCCAGACAAATTCAGTATTGTATTGAGCCCAAGTACGGAAAGTTTCAACCCAAAAGGATTTTATCTGAGAAGATTCTGAGCAACTGAAAATGTGAGGCTAAAATGGAAGCAGGAATTCATTGTTAGCTAATATTAAACTTATTTCTTCACAGAAACATGTCATAGGAGGCATTGTGATTTGTAACCCCTACATGGAGCTTTTCCCATCAGTGATGCTAATTAACAGATTTTAATGGGATGTGGGGGCCGGGGGAATCTCACTTGTCTGAGAATGTGTATCTAGCAAAACATACTATATTACATTAATACAAGGAAAATGGGCATTAAGACAGAATGCCAATTCAAGTATTGTTACTTGCTAAAACAAACCAGTTCTCCTCCCCCCTTAAAAAGATCTTTGGAACAAAAGCTTTGCAGTTAATGGACGAAGGTATTATTTGTACTAAATCTAACTATTTCCACATTTTTGGTCTGTGCCAAAAAGTCAAGTTTGCCTTTGGGCTGAGCTGATGTTCCTGCTGGGTCACTAAAGCAACTGGGGTCTATCAGAAAACAAGATGTGGTCAAGACCATGCCAGATTTAATCAGTCACTGATTTAATAGCACCTGGGGCTGCAATACATTTTTCTTTATAGAGCAGCAGGTCTTACTGTGTCAGTAAAAACATTTATCAGCAGTTTGAGACAAATTAATAGCTATTTTGCCAATTATGGGATGGAGGGGAGGGGAGGGGAGGAGGAGGAACAGAGGTGATGAGCAAAGGAGAAGTTCTATCTAAAAAGTGTAAGTGGATTCTGACTGACCTTGGATGATTTACTTTGTGGATTTCATCCAACCCTAGACGTTGTGAAGCACAGTAAATCCCATTTTAATAACAGAAGATAACTCTTCATTACTAAAGAAACTATGCTATTTTTATGCCTCAGCTGCCAAACTAGAGTAAGAGCATCTTTCTCTTTGACACATACTCTAACATTTGCATCTCTCAAAAAGTAATTTCCTGTAAAATCTAGCGCCTTTTATTGTTTTATGAGAAAGTAATATTATAACCGGTTAGGTTCATATTACCTTTGCTGGACAGAATTACCATTGTGAAGACTGTGTGTTTAACATTCTTTGCTTTCCTTAGATGCAACAATTGTGTACATGGATGTCACCTCTTCAAATCACTCACCAGAAGTTTTAATTTGGGAATTCAACTATAAAAATAAAGTGATGTGTGCAAGAGGGATAAGATGATGACTGAGGGAGGTAAATGGCAGTAGAAGCAGGGATACTTGAGAACTTTATAAAGCACACAGTTGTAGCTATAAAGCACTGTCTCTAAAAAGAAAAGATGATGATGGCCAGGAAAAGAAGAATCATTTCACCAGTAATCAGGACAGCTAGTTCAGTATATATGTGGATGAGTCATAAAAAAAAGCTCTAGGGGAAAATATATTCTTGAATGCTGGCCTGCTCTGTCCTTGAACTCTAGTTAGGGTGAGCAGAGAAGAGGTGGCTGGTTAGAGTAGAAAGCATGAGTAGAGAATTAATGAAGAGAGAAAGAAGAACAAAAGCAGCCTTTGTGGGAACCTGATTAATGTTATTGACTTTTTAATGACAACTATTTTAAGGTATGATAGATGGTTTGAAACAATATACTCAAAACAGGACTACTTGAGTAAGAACTATGTACCCAAGACAGATTATTGTTATGGGACCCATAGGACATTCTATATATTCCTAAAGTGTGTGGTAGAACAAGGAGGTAGGCTTTGATATTGCATTGTTCAGATGGCTATTGTTTGAATGGCATACTGAACATTGTGAAGTGTTCTGAATTGCCAAAATATTTAGAATGCCTACAGAGGATTATTATGTTACATATATCAACACAATCATATTAGTATACAGTAACAAGTGACATTTTATTGTTGATTCACAGTTAAGCAATCTAACACAATCAAAAGGTCTAGGGAAAAATATAGGCCCTAGTCTCCACCTGAAACTAAACGTTTAAGATAACACATTAGCTGGAAGAAGCTTTTATCCATATGGAACCCAGTCCACTAAAGGGAGGAACACATTTTCCAAAGCAAAATATACAAGAACAAAATCAGTTTAAATAATGTAAGTTCTCTCCATAAGCAAGATTTGATCCAACTGGTCACATTTATACAGCAAAGCAGTGAATGAGATAGAAGAGAGGTACCTTTAGAAATAGTAGATGTTACAATCCAATTAATTATTCCACAAAATTATGCTAGTTTTAAAATTCCCATCATTTAAGTACTGGGCCTACACAGATTCAGTCTCCCATTATGTTAGTAAACTAAATACAGATGCTGTACTTCTGGCTAACGTCACTTAAGTGCATTCATACTGGTTTAAAGGAGAATGAGTGGTGGCTGGCTGCCAGCATTTGATCATTTTCACAGTGGGAAAGCAAAAATAAATGTCACTGTTTCTTCTTCCTTACATATCTCTTGAGTGTTTAATGCCCCATTCTGTGTTTAGGATACAGAGTTACTTAAAGGAACAGAAAATACAAATGGCCAAATTCTGCCTTCAGATGTTTTGTGCAGTTGCCAAGCAGGTAAATGGAAGGTGCGCACATGCAATCTGAGAGCAGATTTTGGCCTGCCCTATACTTTGTATGAGCATGATTCTCTTTTAGGGCTAACTGGCACATCGTTGCCCTGGGGTTGGTGCCAAGCTACTCCGGCATGAAGGAAGTGTCAGGTGGCCATCAGGATACTTCCAGACCAGCTTTGCAAGGGAGGGGGGTGTTGCCACACCCCTTTACAAGGTGTTGCATATAACTTTCTATGGAGACAGCCTTCTCTGCATTCTGGGGAGGAGGACATGGCCCTACTTCCTCCCTCTCCTTTCTGTGCCCTTCCTTGTGGTGCTATGCACTGCAGGGATCATATGAACACAACAGTCCCTGAACTCCCACTGTGCCTTTCCCTTATGGAAGGCACCCTTCCCCCTCCAAGCTCTCAGTACACATCCCTACCGAGGAGACACAATCAGTATTAGATGCCCAACTATGACTAGCTTGAAATAGGAGTCGGGCACCCAACTACCTTTGGCATCTTTGAAATATCCCAGCATTACCAAAGCATGTCAATTCAGCAAGATTTATGGAACAGTTTCACACACTTTACAGTGTCGATGGAGAGCTCCCCTGCCTTGCTCATCACATCCTTGCTAATATACCTTATTATGATGACGACATAATTTGTGCTCATACTTACAGAGGGAGGTTTTTAAAGGCACAAAGGACTGCTAGGTGCTCAATTCCCATTAGAGCCTTTGGAAAACTTCCCTTAAAATTGCTACGCAACACCACAAGTTAATATATGACTATTTCTAGTGTTCATCAGTTCATTGAAGGACATGCTCATAAAGTATCCATGGTACATGGAAGTATATAACAAAACAAAATTCAGTGATATGGGAGAATTTTACCTTGTGATATGTTACTACAGCAGACAAAACCACAAGCACATCCCAAGAAGAAATGAACCCAAATCTATAGGGACAGGACACCATGTGTCCATTGTGTAGGTTGTGGGGAGACCACAAATAGATTCCACACTCCCTGTTGGTAACAGACAGGTTCTGCAGGAGGCAGGAACAGCGTCCATGGCTCAGCAAGTAGGCTAATCCACTGGCCTAGAATGCTACGTGATTTAGAGGCATGTTGCAACCCACAGAGTCTATGAGGAGCTGCAACACCCTGGGAAGAGTGGCAGGTGTCTGTTCCCCCATAGCGATCATCTGCCCAAGGTAGTTTATTTGGGCTATGTGCAAGGCTTTGAAATTTTGCCCATAGAACATAGGTATTTTTGTTACTATTTGTATATCAGATGCAAATCACTGCAATAAAACACTTGTTCTTTTGATTTCTACTATACGACACTCTTCTGTTATTACTTACAGCTATGGTCCAGGGTATCATGTGGTCACCCAACACGTTACAAGCCTTTTTATGGTCAAAAAGAAAAAGAAAAGCACTCACCATAAAACCAGGAAACTCCAATTGCCTCCATTAAAACAGCAAACAGGATTGAAGTCCCAGCTGCAAATGTATCCAGCAGTGTGAGCACGTAAATTCCACCCTGTGGCATAAATAAATCCAACAACGATAATAAATTCATAGATTCCAAGGCCAGAAGGAGCCATTGTGATCATCTAGTCTGACCTCCTGCATAACAAGAGCCAGAGAACATTCCCAAAATTATACATAGAGCTGATCGTTTAGAAAAACATCCAATCTTGAAAAAATGTTGGTGTAGGGATCCCTGTGGGACCCCACTAGAAACACATTCATTCGATGATGAGCCTTCACTTACAATTACATTTTGAGAACTATCAGTTAACCAGTTTTCAATCCATTTAACGCATGCCATCTTTCATTTTACATCATTCTAGTTTTTTAATCAAAATGTCATACAGTACCAATTCAGACGCCTAACAGAAGTCAAAGTATATTACATCAAAGTGATTACCTTTATCAGCCAAACTTGTAATCTCATCAGAAAATACATCAAGTTAGTTTGACAGGATTTAGTTTCCATAAACCATATTGATTAGAGTAAATTATATTATCCTCCTTTAATTCACGTCTCATGTCAGCTACTCCATTATCTTGTCCAGGATGACTGACAGGCCTGTAATTACCTGGGTCATCCCTTTTATGCTGTTTAAATACTGGCACATTTGCTTGAAATTGGCCCTGTTAAAGCATCATGCACATATATTACTGGTCTGGACTTTATTCTGTTTCCATACTGTACATGTGAACAAGTGATGACCATTTATACATAAGCGATAATAAGTTTTTAGTTCTGCGATCAGTTTCCTTTATCTATGAAGTCTCAGTCTAATAAAGAATTCCCCCAGGTTGAATGCAACGGTTTTTAAGTTTGCAAATTGTCATTTATAATACTTTAAAATTCCAAGGATGTTTTAGTACTGGCAACACGAGACCTCCAGCATATTTCAAACAAATTAAAGTTCCCCGAGACCACGCAGCTTCTCTTCCTCTACACATTAGGGGTTAAAGGAGTAAGGAGATGGTAACCTCTTCCCTATTGTGATTTGGTGGGATGTAGCAAACACCAACTAATACCATCCTGTGCTTTATGCATTAGGATGTTAAGCATTTAAAATAATTTTCAGCTGAATTTAACAGTGACACACAAACCGATGATGCCATTTTTTTACATACAATACCACTCCCCTTTTGCCTACTCAATCCTTCATAAATAACCACTGATTTTAATGTTCCAGCCTTATAAATGGTCCTACCAGTTATATGACCTAGATTGAATTATGCTCATAAATGAACAATTCCAATTTTATCTTGTTTGTTATTCTGGCTCATAGCACTTGTGTATAGGTTTCTTGATTAACTTTTTCAACATCTTGATTTTGTGCTGACTGTTCATACTTCCTGTTTTTACCCTTCCATTTTGTTGTTAGTTTAATGTTCTCCTGACTTTTCTAGCCAGACTGCCCCTGAGGAGATTGGTAGAAGCTGTCCAAGTTACACTGTCCCACTCCGTGTAGAAGGCCAACTACTTTATCACAAAACCAGAAGCTTCCACTCTCCACCAACTACTTAGCTAGTGGTTCACCTTCAGAATCTTTTGACTTCTGTCTTCCTTTGCTTGTCGAACAAGGATATCAGAGAAGATTGTCTGGACATTATTCTTCTTTAGCATGCTTCCAAGTTCCCTGAGGTCATCTATTATCTGTGAGATATCCCATGACATAATGTCAATAGTGTTGATGGTGAACCATCAAGAATGGTTCCTTGCTTATTGATTTCAGAAGCCTGTCCAATTTTAGTGATGTCTTGTGTCTTGCCACCAGGAAGACAGAATACTGCCCTGTTGTCCATCTGTCACTTGCAGAATGTTCTTTCAATTTTTCTGAGTACAATACCTCCAACAAAGATCATCTATCTTTCTTGGACAGCTAAAGAACTTATTGGAAACTTCTAGGTGGGTGGAATTCCTCCTGGTTTTCATCTCTCTGGTGGTCAAAGCCTACCCATTCTCACCTGTCTCCAGCTGTGACGAATGCTATGTTGATCACTTGCCACTGGTGGTTATGAACTGCTAAGTCTCCTTTCTGATTTCCTATCTCCATGGCTTATTGGTAGTCAACTCCTTTTTTCCTTGAACCCAGGGTACTTATGTTTCCCAGACCTACCTAGGAACTATTTTGCTTCTCACTACCACCTCTATTTGCTCCTCCATTCCAAGAATGTTTTCCTCCAGCACAGCCACCAACTTGCACTTGCACTAGGGAAGTGCCTTCTCAGTTCAGGCAGGAAAGAAAACATTGCACATCTTCTGCAGGTCACCCTCACTGGCCACCTTAAAATCACAGAGCTGAACTTGAAAGGAAGACCTCTCACACTCTCTCTCTCAACTCTGTCCAAATCTCCCCAGTTAGCTGCCTCTGTTCCTGGACTTTTAGTTTGCCCAGCAAGTGATTTTTTTTAATACCAGATCTCCCTGCTTAGCTGAACTCAGCTTCCCCACCACCACCTGGGAGTGACTGACTATTCAGAGACTTCAAATAGAAAGGCTCATTAAAGATTTTAAAGGAACTTAACATTCTTGTATCTTCAAAATTCATCCTCCAGGTACCCGAGGTCTGGTTTTAGAAATATAATATTAATCTCTATATGTCTAATCAAGGAGTGGAAACCTTGGGCATCCCTAGATCTGCATGGGAAATGGTGCAACTGAATGCACAAACCTTGTAAATTGGCTTAGTCTTCAATTAAAAAATGGGAGTTAAAAAATGGATGGAATTCTCACTCAACTTCTCCAGAGCATTCAGTTAGGCAGCACCCTCAGTTTCCTTTAACTTCAGTGGGAACAGAGCTCTCTTACTGCCTTGCAGAATGGCTGAGCAACGTGTAGGACTGAGGTAGGTACTGTTGGTAGTACACAACTCCTTCTCAAAGTAGCTGGAAGGCATATACATGTCAGAGTATTGCTGCTACCACTCCACTTCTTCCCATTTCCAGGACTGTGGTCCAGTGCCTCTGTTATCTTAGATCCAATGACCCATCCCTATGCTCTTGCAGAGTGACCCAGGGCATACAGCTGGCCGTGAATTCTTCACTGCCTGCCCACTAGTGCAGCAGGATAGCTCTGGCTGTGCTGTGGTTTGTCTCTCTTTTCCATGGCTGCAGTGTGGTGATGGGATTTCACCCTATATAGGTGTCCCCTGCCTCTAAAATAAAGGCATCTACTTTCTTCTGAAATGCACCGATTTGAAACTGTAAGTTGCATTTATGATATTCTTGCAAAATCGTTTTTCAGACATTCTTAGCTCCATTTGACCTAGTTTTCTTTGTTTGAGGTTTGAGTAAACTATTATATGTTTCATGTTATTTAGTTTGGAATAAAGTGAATGTGAGAGATTGTTAGGAGATGAAGCCCCCTATTATTTTGAAATGAAGCAAAGCAAAATATTTTAAGACATTGTTACCATTTCATCCCATGCAAACAGCTGATAAAAAATTCCAGCCATAATAGATTCTACCAGTCTTATTTATGAACAAATCAACTACGAATGTGCCTATTCCTAATGTGGATTTTGTCTTTAGTATCTAACAATTTTTTAAAAAAGAGGATAAATACCATTCATTTTGTAGCTATCATGATGATTTTACTCTGTTTAATCAACAAAGACTGTTTGCTTTTCTCTTGTTATAATGTACAGAGAATTTGTAGCAGAGATATGGCTATTTACAATAACCAATGGAGACGGCTGTCTGGGTTTTTCTCAGTTATCAGCTCTGGAGATGTGCCATAGAGATATATTTTAGCAACAAGAGAGAGACTGTTTATTGCATGGTGTTTCAGGTGTGAAAGTCTGCTCCATACCTGTTCGTTATTTGAATGCCTTTAGTTTAGAAATCCAGCAAGGTGAGCGATGAAAGGTGTGTGTATGAGAAACAGACTGCCTTGAAAATATATCCCAAAAATTTTCAAGGAGAAATACAAGAGATTATCTTAACTCTGTGGCCTCAGAGATGATTTGATTTCTGCTGCGTACACATTTAACACCCACTTTTTCTGTTACATGAACGAATGTATTGGTACATCTCAAGACAATTCAGTGCAGTCCACCTTGTTTGAGAATTTAATCCCACAGAGATGCCATAATTTGAAACAAACAGAGTCCCGTGGCACTTAAGGACTAACAGATTTATTTATTGCATGAGCTTTCATGGGAGAAAATCCCACTTCGTCAGACATCTTCAAAGTGTCTGACAAAGTGGGATTTTCTCCCATGAAAGCTCATGCGATAAATAAATCTGTTAGTCTTTAAAAGTGCCACAGGACTCTGTTTCTTTCTCTGAAATAGAGTAACACGGCTACCCCTTTGGAACTTGACAATTTGAAAGACACTGAACTAGATTCTCACCTAGCATGAACTGGCATAACTCAGTTGAAGTCAATGGAGTTACACCAATTTAGACCAGCTAAAGTTGTGACCCATTATGTCTCTTCTAACCCATTGGTCCAAAAACATTGTTAACTCAGATGAAACCCTGAACAAGGATGTCCAATTGCCTTAGATGACAGAGAAAGCTGAAAAATGTAAAAGAGGACCAGTATTTATTATTAGTATAAATTATCTGTATTATTAATATACTTCATTTCAGTCTTTCACAACCCTTTCTAGCTAATGAAACACGGCTGTGGAAAAACGATCAGGGAAGTGCATTTGTTCACTTTAAAAATGCTGTATTATTCACTAATTGGTCAAATTTTCGTAACTTTCTGATAACTTGTAGGTCTGTGAGTCGGTGGGATGTTGGGAGACAGGGACACGGTCATTGGATCCCAGCATGGGCCCATTCTTTAAGGCTACCTCAGCTGTAATGCCTTGTGGAGTGATGCTCAGCAATGGCGCTCACAACATCTTCGTGGCATTAGTTGGCCCACAAAGCTGGGCAAAGCCCTGGCCCTACCCTCCAGCCAAGAAAGAATGTCCTCTCTGCAGTGTGCTGTGCAACCAGCACTTTTCTATCCTTTTCTCTTGGGCAGAAGAAACAGACTCGGTATGACTGCCACCTGTGCAAAGGGCTCTCTTCAGCCTTTTCCCACTTCCAGCCCAGGCGGGTCACTGTTATTTTTCTGCTTTGTTTTTGTAATGCAGACAGCAGGTTGCCTTATATCCCTGATATTCAAAAACAGGAAGGCTCCTTCACTGAAGTGCATCCGGCTCACTGCATTAGTAACTGTGATATGCTATGCTGCCAAGCTATTATGATGTTCATGGAAAGGTAATACAATTATTATACTGAAGTGTAATTTTACAGGAAGTAAAGGCTTTTTATTGATCAATAATCTTGTGCTGCTCTGCAAAGAGAGTTTTCTGGTGCCTACAGGTGTGGCCCCCCAAAACGCTTATCCCTACACACAAGAGTAATCATAGTCACATTGCAGATGCTGAAGCTGCAGTAAAAATAAGCATAATGCCTGGGAATAAAGGTTTGTGAGATCAGTTGAAAGATAATAATAATTTGTACAAAGCAGGAGTGGAGAGGTTTCATTTACGGAAGAATTAATATAATATTCAGACAATGTTAGTTAAAATGAAACCTTCCAGGTTTCACACAAAGAGACAGATCAGCCTCAGCCCTTGTCAGTTCCATCTCCCTTATAGGAATATTTGCATTGTTAAGTTAATTTGCTAATGGAAACCACAGCGGTACTTACATTGGTGATACAACAAAGAGCCACCAGGAAAGTGCCAAAGGAGACACTGAATGTGAAGAGCTTTCTATGCCGCTTCAAAAGTTGGAAATCGTCTGCTAAACCGGTGATGACAGCTTCCATTCCACCCATCTAAGGAAAAGGAACACAGCAAGCTAGGTTAGGCAGTCACGACAGAGCCATTTTATCCACAAACAGAAGAGTACAAATAAGTTTGAGATTCATCTCTATTTCCTTTTGTGATTTCTTACATCTTATCTATCCATTGTTGCTATTCTGAAAAGGAATTTAGAGATGGATGCTGTAGAAGGGTTACAGGAAGGTTTACAGACATATACAGTAGAATCTGGAAAGGTGCCGTTATGCCATCTTTGAAGCAGCAAGGGCCTCTTAAGTTTCTTGGGTAGATTGCTTAGGAAGTTGTTAGAAATTGGACACAAACTGCTGTGGTTTTACAGATGGCCATCAACCCATGTGGATGTATGCTGCACTCTGACTCACTGATTGGTGGGAAAAGGTCTGGAAAAGTGGCATGAGTTTTTGAATAATCTTATGAAAAGGTTGGAGTCTTCTACTGATACAAATATTCTTGCTAAGGCTATGAAAAGAAAGGTATTCTGATCAGAGACTCCCTAAGCCATTTGAGTGCACACTGAGAGGAAATCTAATGATCAAATAATCTAGTCTGTGAATCTACTAATAAAGCTCTTTATAGAACTAGATTTGGATAAGGGCTAGGAAACAGCATTGCACACGATTGAGTTTCTTCTCTTTATTCAAAATGTGTTTTTCCTTATGTAAAATGTACATATGAGTTCACCCTGGATTATTCTTCCCTGTTGTTCATACTTGCACATAGTTGAAATATTAGAAATAATAATAAATAGGTCTCAATTTCCCTCATCCTGTGGCTGCTGTTTGTAGTTATAAGAGAACAGCAAGATCAAGAACAAAGGTACACAACATTGTTACCTCTGCGTACAGGGATTAGAGAGACAATCTTTAGTTCTAAAACTTTATAGTAATAAAAATTCTTTATGATATCACAGAAGAATTCTACTTTGCCTTCTGGATGTAACCACTTTGTTAGCCATTTTTTGCTGTTGGGAGAAGTTTATGGTGGTAGCAGAAATATTTTCCAAGCTTTCATTGATACTACTGTAGGATGCAGGTTCTTCTTCGTGAACTTTATGTCCTTTGAGTTACGAAGGATTTTGACTTTTTTCTCATAGGGTTAGAGCAAAATGAATCCAAGTTTCCTGCTCTTTGCTGCTCAAGTTGCAAAGTATTTTGGTGCTCCCCATACAGCTGAACAAAAAATACAAGGAATAAATTTAGCTGAGCAGTGGTCTCCTCCACCATGCATCTCTTGCTATGATTTGGTGATCCTGGAGGCTCACACCCAAAGAAACCACTTGATTGCCAATCTCGCTCTTGCTAGGGATGAAGAAGCAATCTTAATTTATTTAAGAATCTGGTAATCAGTTGGGGAGACTCAATATTGGATTTTTCCTGTAAATGGAAGAGAACTGTGCCAAATACTCGAGGGCTGTAGAAGAGAGGAGGACAGCAAGTTGGGGAGAATATCTCTGTTTCAAATCAAATTGCTGAGAATAATCTCCATGGTATCTGAACAACACAAATCTAAAACCAGAGGCCACAGAGGGAAGGGCAAACATTCTTTTAGCAAATCTGACACTCAAAGCATAGTGTCAAAGCATAGTGTGGGGTTTTTATCCATGTAACTTCTGCAAACATCAACAGAAATCAATTAAATCTCAGTGCACCACTTAAATATGTGTTAATACTTGACATGGTCACAAACTTTTACTACACTTTGAGAGATACAAAGAAGCTAGAAATAGAAAAAGATTCTCTACTCCATCCTATTAGTTCAGGACTGCTTCCTAATGTAGTGCTTTGTTCATCCAGTTATCAATTTCCTATGTAGAGATATCTACATACTCAAAAAACCAGTGTTACGGGCATTCATTCTAATTCCTAATCCTTTTAATTTGCTGTTCACTAAAACTTTCAGGAGGAAGTTTCTCTTTCCATAAACATTTGGAGGAGTTAAAGCTGTCTCCATGTATCAGCATGGGGTTTTGTGCATGAAAAAGGGTTCTAATGCATTATTCCTCTTTATTTTTTAAATTCTGTTTCAGTTTTCTAATCAGATATATGCAACACTACCATATGTCTTAGGTGACCAATCTCACAGCATGTAAACTGGGTAATCAAAGGAGCATTTTGCAAATAGTCTCATCGTCTGAAGTTGCTTACATAAAGCCAGTAAATAATTATGAGCAGGAGCAGCAGCTTCACATGGCTTTGAGGTAGCTGTGGTGATGCATAGAATGGATTTAATCTTGAATGGTCCCCTGGAAAGACTTTTTATTTTAGCAAGAGTCCATCTGGATGTGAAGTGGGGTGCCTATTCTACACAAGGTCTGAACATAAAGAAAGGGCTAGTTAATTCTGTGACAGCTTGCACCTGGAAGACAGTCAGGACTGATAAGGTTTTAACTGATGATGAAGCCCATCTGGGCAAGGAGAATGCCAAGCTGCTATAAAACCAGGGAAGAAGACAAAATGAAGGGGCCTGCGGTACAGAAGGCCTACAGTCACTCTCTGGACTTGGCAATGGAAAGGAAGAAACCAAGAAGCCCTGAGATCCTTGCCGTAAGGGAAGGGTGTACTTAAAGGAGGGTGGAGAAAACGTCTGATAGAGGTGAAGTAGGAAGGAATCCAGGGGAAAACACAGAAGGTCAGTGCGAACCTTGTCTGTAGGTTGTAGGATCCCAAGGGTGGAGCCTGGATTCCCCTACCAGCCACTGGGGAAGTTGTGAAGACTGGGCAGTGAAGCAGACGACTTCCTGGGATAGTCATCCATCGGGACATTGATACCATGCAAAGAGAAAACTATAGTGACCTGGTTGGAGGGCCAAGCACGAAGAGAGAACACCCTGAATGATGGAGATGAAGCAATCTGACTCCAGAGAAAGAGTATGAGGCCACAAGGTAAGAAAAGAGGGGTGTAAGAGTGGGTATGAGTTTTCCTTAGCTGGGCCATAAGGATGCTATATAGCAATAAGTAGAGCACCCCATGGCAGGGAGGATTTAGGATTCTTAAATCCCTCAAAATTGCATCTTCCAACCTGATTAATTCATGGTCAGTCTTGTGTTCTACTTCCTTCAGCCTCTGCTCTAGAAACCTTCTTTAAAACCATAACTTCCTCTGCATCTTGGACATGACCTCACCATTGCAGTCATCTTCTTCTCAAATTGTGCAAGGATGCAACTTGCCAGGATCATCTAAGTATCTCCTTGTTTGTAACAAAAATGAAACCAAAGGATGTTAAGAATCCACCATAATTTTTGACACTGAAAACTGTTTTGTTTCCTCTTGTTGGCTGTTTTTAATGGCCACGTTTGTGTTCCACATAGCAAGGTGATGAAAGCAAAGTTCTGCATGCCTCTATAAAATGGATGATCTGCTAATGGTACATGCAGATGGCGATGGTAATGACACTGAATGAGTGAATACTTTTATTTGGTTTGTCGGTTGACACAGGAGATTCTATAATTGGACTGGTCTTCCTTCAATGGCATATCTGTGTCTTCAAAAGTCTTTGGCTGGCTGGCGGGGATGTCTGTGTGACAACTAAGATGTGAGTGTTCAATGCAGTAGTGTTGACACCTCTCCCTCCCCTTCCCTGGGAGAAAATAATTATGAACAGCAAATAAATAAACATCCAAGTCTGATCAAGAACAGAAAAAGAATGCTAGATTTGTCAGTTTACCCACTCTGAATAATTTGAGAAGCCCTACCCCTTCCACTGAAAAATAAATATGCTCCAATCAAAATTTCTAATCTTTCAAACATTCACACCTGTGTTCTAGCATGGTAAAGTTAAACACGTCTCTAAGTCTTTGCAGGATGGGGCCTAGTACAGCTCATCCTGTAATACTCAGCGTCGATTTTTCTTTTCTTAATGTTGACTCATTAGTCCTGGTCATTCTTGCCACCCTATTCTACTCTTCTCCCTGCTTCATGTTTGTTTAAGTACAAAGAGGTGCAGATTGGAACCTCAGTTTTGATTTTGCCTCAAGTTTTACAAATAAGGTTCCGGAGTCTGAACTGTACAACTTGATCTAATCGCTAAAAGGCCTGAATGGAAATCCAAAGATTCAAAGAATGGAGAAGATTTCATAGCTAGAGCTGAACTTCAGAGCTCAAACCCCTTCTAGAATATGTCCTTCAAATACTTGCAGATGGCTATCAAAGCTCCCTTGTGTGATCTCTTCTTTTTTTCAGCTTTTTTTTCCCTCTCTTGTGTCTGCTTTTCCTTCCCTTTCTGTTTTTGAAAATGAGTCAACTTCATCTGACCATGCAGATGGAGCACTAGCATTTGCCATAGCCTGTTACTGGCTCCTTGATCAGCACTGCACATTCTGAGCAGGACAGGACAGTTTCTTTCTTCTCGGCAATTCTTATTCTGGAATAGCAAAAAAAAATTCCTTGTCAATATAACTAATGGCTGTTCACTGTTCTGTTCTTTAAAGATGCCACTTTCTTTTCCCAGAAAAAAAAATGAGCTCTTATTTTAAGTCTAAAAGGAAGTCTCGATGCAAGAACTCTTTGGCAAGAACATGTTGATACAAGTGCTGTTAGAGTACTTAGAATGTTTCATTTAGGGGTGAATTTTTCAATATACTTTCACTTTGTAGGAAGCACAAATACTTTCACTTCATGTTGAATAAAGTTCACACACTGAATTTAATGGTAAAATGAGGCAGCCCTTCTTAATGTCCATTTTTTACCATTATTAAATTTCTATTATCTGTCAGCATATAGATTATATTGTTGCCTTTTGCCAAGATATCTAACAAACACAAAATAATAGTGTACATTAAATTGATTTTTAAAAAAATATTACAATGAGATCATTATTGTAACGAAACCAAAAAAGGAGTCATGTGGCACTTTTAAAGACTAACAAATTTATTAAAGCATAAGCTTTCATGGACTATAACCCACTTCTGCAGCTGAAGTGAAAACTGCAGTGTATATATGCACACATGTGTAATAAATTTGTTAGTCTCTGAAAGTGCCCCAGGACTCCTTGTTTGTTTTGCTGAACTAGACTAACATGGCTCCCCCTCTGAAATTGTAAGGAAAGTATCTTACATACAGTTCCATATTATTGGAAATCAAGGATATAATTAGATGCTATACTCAGCCTTTGTGTCATGAGTATCACTTACGATGCTGTGGGAAACAACAAATGAAAGTCACTGATACAAAACATTATTGAATTCTAGGTAGCCTTGCCTAGAGTGCAATTCAGCATCTTCTTCCTGTACTTTTCCCAAGTTTATTTCAGGGTCCTGAGTGTGCTGTTATAGAAACCAATGGTCAAATTCTCATTAGCTAAATGGATACAATATAGTATCCTCAAGTGTTTGAACTTTTGCTGTCTGAACCTAACTCAGAATTATAGAAACCAGCAAACACTGTCTGCTGGCTCACAAACTACTTGGGTCCCCTTCCCAAGCCTTCTCCACGCTGCAAATCTCTAATTAAATAAACTGCTGACTGTAATACTATTTGGTATATTGGCCTTAACTATGAAAACAGATACATTGCAGACATAGCACACGGCTTCTGAAACCTGGTGGAATCAGACTGGTGCCTCTGTACTTATTAGGAAAGAATGTTGTTAAAGAAAAAATTACATGCATGGAAGATACGCACAGAACTGTCAATCCCCAGTGTGAGAAGCATTATGAAGAACACCACTGCCCAAAATGTTGATCCTGAAAGGGTTGAAATGGCTTCTGGATAAAGGATGAAAACTAATCCAGCTCCTGAAAAGCAAGAGGAAAGAAAACTTGTTTCTGCATAGAGGCATCTGATAACTTTTCTAAGTTATAAAAATAATCATGAAAACAAGATTTGACCTATCTAGCTTCTTACAGTGGTGCCCATCACCATTGTATCTGAATGGAGGTCGAGGTTGGATATTAGGAAAAACTTTCTCACTAGGAGGGTGGTGAAGCATTGGAATGGGTTACCTAGGGAGGTGGTGGAGTCTCCACCTTTGGAAACTTTTAAGGCTGGGTTAGACAAAACCCTGGCTGGGATGATTTAGTGGGAGTGGTCCTGCTTTTAGCAGGGGGTTGGACTAGATGATCTCATGAGGTCCTTTCCAATCCTAAAATTCTATGATTCTATGACTCAGCCTTATAGACTTTAAGGCCATAAGGGATCATCATGGTCATCTAGTCTGACCTCCTGCACTTTGCAGGCACAGAACCTAAGTCATCCACTCCTGTAATAGATCTCTTATCTCTTGTTGAGTAACTGATGTTTTCAGATCATGATTTAAAGACTTCAATTTACAGAGAATTCACCATTTACACTAGTTTGAGCTTGCAAGTGGCCTGTGCCCCATGCTACAGAGGAAGGTGAAAAAAACCATCTCTATCAATTTGACCTGGGAAAAAATTTCTTCCCAACTCCAAATAGGGTGATCAGTTAAGCCCTGAACATGTGGGCAAGACTTACCAGCCAGACACCTGGGAAAGAATTCTCTGTAGTAACTCAGAGCCCTTCTCAGCTATTTCTTCATCACTGGCCATCGGACATATTTGCTGCTAACACTCAGAGGTCAGCTACAGGCCTTTGTAGGGAATCTCATCATACCATCCCCTCCATAAAATTATCAAACTCAGTTTCGAAGCCAGTTAAGTTTTTTACCCCCACTGGTCCCCTTGGGAGGCTGTTCCAGAGCTTCCCTCCTCTGAGGGTTAGAAACATTAATTTAATTTCAAGCCTAAACTTGTTGATGGCCAATGGCTTCCCCATACTCATTGAACATATTGTACATACTAATGGATCCACAATTCTTTTACTAGTGCACACTGTAAATACATTCCATCTTTAAACATGAGGAGCTCAGCCCTAAAGTCTAATGTTTAATCCTTATGACAGCCCCTACACTGTTGTGAGATACAAGATCTTTAGACTCCATTCATTACTTTACAGCACAGGAGCAATAAAGGCATCTTACAGACATCACATGAATGTTGCACCTGCACTTCTGAATCACAACAGTACTGTAGATATTGTAAAAGGAGGAAGATTAACAGTTTGTGATGGGTGAGCCGTTACCAAGAAAGTCTAACAGACAAGTTGACTGGAGACTGAGGCTTGGATGCACAATGGCTCTTAGGCATTACAACTACAGAGTCAGTCTTGTGATCTCTGGCTCAGTATTTAATTGTTTAGTATAAAGTGGAATCCGTCCAACGACAGAGGCTGAGAGAGACCCACATCAGACCATCCCAGCATGCATTGGCTAGAGCACTCACCTGAGAAGTCTGAGTGAGCTGCTGAGTTAGCGCACTAAAAATAGCCGTGTAGCTGAGGAGCACAGACAGCAGCTTGGGCTCCCAGCCCCACAAGCACATTACTAGGCAGCCAGCCTAAACCATCACCTGTGCTCCCGCCAACTACACCACCATTTTTAGAGTGCGAGCTCAAGCAGAACTCACATGTGTCTGTTTATTCACACTGAGAAGCATGCTCTCAACTGCTGTGTAGACGTACCCTAAGAAGCTTGTTGAATCAGGGCCAAAATGGACTTCTTTGTCTTGTTAAATTTGAAATTAATATAACCAGATTTGCAGGGCAGCAGTGAAAGTGGTTAATATTTCAGTAAATTTGGGGGTAAAATGAACTTTCCTACCTTCAGTGGCTACATCTTCAATTTTTACTTTGTGCTCGTGAGCCATGTAGCCCAGTATAGAGAAAATAGCAAATCCTGAAAAGAAGCTTGTGACACAGTTGATTGTGCTGGTCAGCAAAGCATCCCTAATATATGACAGAGAGGGAGAGAAGAACAATCTAATGAAAAAACACTTTAGGAGGTAGGTGGGAATTGTGTTATATTGATCCTAAGATTCTGGTGGAAAAGAGAAACATGCCAATTAAGTAATCATCCCGATGATCAGTGGCAGAAAAAAACGCTGTTATTTCCTAAATGGTCTTGAAATTAATCTGTGTTCAAATATTTTAAAGAACTGTATTAAACTGTAAGATGGTCTTAGCTGGCAGCAATAATAGAACAGAGAAGTAACCAGAAATGAATAAAAGCCCACATAGAGGGAAATGAATGTTGGCAAATACCAATCTCTAATTCTAAACTTTTGGGGATGTTTTCAGACAACATTAGGTATTCATTTTAATGGACTTTGATGCCATTTTCAAGGTATCCCATCAGGGCCAGATTAAGGCATGCTGAGGCCCTAAGATATGTCAAGATTCAAAGGCCCCATATCATAAAAAAGAAAAAGAAAAAAGTATTATATTATAACAGAAAGGGTAATGAAAAAATAAATGATAAACCCTTATATTTTCATATATACATAGGCAAAGATGCAATGAAAAACAATTAAATAAAACATACATCTTGCAAAATGCCTTATTTGCATTATCAATTTCAATTATGATAAATCATCTTAGTTATCTAAAACATATTTAGAGGCCTCTCATAACGTGAGGCCCTAAGCCATGGCTTACTTGGCTTGTGGCTAAATCCTGCACTGTATTGCATAGAATCTGTCCATCAATCCTTCCATTTAAGCTGGCATTTCAGATAATATGCATAGAAAAGCTTCTCCAGCTTCCATTGAAATCAATGGCAGTTTAGTCATGAATTTAACAAAGATGTTGATAACTTTATTATAAACATCCTGTTGTATAGGATCAGTGACAGGCCCCACCAAGGAAAATCCACAAGGCCAGATCCAGCCCTGAGATATGCAGACAACCCTCCTTTGAATTCAATAGATGTATGCACATTTATGTCAAGAATAAATCTGGTCACAGTTGTCAGTGTTGTTTTGGAATGTTAGCCCCATCCTAATGCGCATATGACAATTGGTCACATGGTTTTGAAGTTCAAAATTTCACTGAACATTTTTATGGTAAACTTTCAAATGTTTACAAAAGAGGCGGTAGTGCCTCCCCACCCCCTTTTGCACTAGCTCCAGTGTTTGTTTGTGGTACACACACTGGTGCAAAGAAAGTGATCATAATTTGGTAGATATTTAATGACTAGTAGAAGGCAGAGAGTCAGAGGCTGGGAATGTCTGCCATTTCTTTCCGGTGTTAAATATCAGTAACAGCAAGATCCTATAAACCTCATTGCCTTTTGCAAATCTGCCATTTTCATAATGACACCTGCAATGTACCTCACAGGCTGTTAGCTGTGAACAGCTCTGTTCAGATTTCCTCTGGTAAATCTGTCCTTCATAGACTTTCTTTCTTTCTAGTTTAGCCACCTCTTCAGTGTAAATGTATGGGAATACACTCCCGTAGACCACAGGAGCAGCAGAAAGTTCCATCTCAACATGGTAACTCCCCTGAACTGTTAATGTTCAATGTCTGGTGGCAACAGGAGCCAGGTGCACCAGGGTCAGTCTCCCAGAAACACACCGGGTGTAGCCATCTTTAGCAGGATCTGTCTTGCCTTGTTGATGGTACTTCCATTCCTGATTGGTGGAGGTGATGGAGCCAAGCTACTACTTGGGCCGGTATCTGCCAAAGCTTGCTGGTTGCTCTTTGCCTGCTCTTTCTCCTATCCAGCCTGTGCCTACTTCTACCAATGGCCAGCCTGCCTGTGCCCACTTCAATTCCTGCTCTTCCCCATCCTTGACACATCTGGCTCTGAGCCTCAACTCTGCATCCCTTGTCTCTGGCTAGTCCATTGGCTCTGGCATTTATCTTCTGAGCCCTGTGTCTGATCCTTTGATCTGCTCCCAGTTATACCCTTGCTGTTCTTTGGCCTTAATCTTTGACTCCAGCTTGGCTCCATGCTAATGCCCAGACCTGGCCACCCCATGGCTCCGACCATTCATGTCCTGGTTGGGATCGTGAGAAATGGCATATTGTCAAACCTTATGAAAAATGGAAGCAATTTTAGCCATCTCCTGAACTCCATTCCAGAGAGGATTGTTCAGTGCTGACAGCTTTAAGTGTGAAATACCCAGCCTTCACAAGCCGCTGGTTAAAAATCAAATAATCACAACTGGTTGGTCAAAATAGATTGGTTTTAGAAGGAGGGTTGTCTGCTTATCCCAGAGTTGAATCTGGCTTTGTAGCTTTTCCATTGTGGGTCCTGTCATTGATCTAGAACAATAGCAGATTTAGAATAAAGGTATGAGTATCTTTGTTAAATACACGACTAAGCTCTTTAGGTTAGACAATCACCTTCAAAGCTGAGGTCCTATCTCCACTGGGGTGGACATCAGCCATACACCTGTGCTTTTGCTAATGAAAGAGTTTGTCTTAGCCAGAGTTTCTGCATCTGTCACCATTAGTTACCCCACTGCCCACTAGACTTGGCTGTATTCCTGTAGAGCTGTTTGTGTCTAAGAGAAAGGACTAACTGAAGTCTATATATTTGTAAAATTCTTAGCACTTTTTGTCCTGAAGGAGTCCAAAGTATGTGTGAAATGTTATGGCTAAGGATAATCATTATCATTTCCCTCAATTCAAGAACATTCAAATGCAAGTAGCTTTTTCTATTTGCACAATCACCCACTCACTTTATCGCAGAAGCTATATTTTAACACCGAGACAGATTTACATGCAAAATATAGACGTTGACAACATGCTGTGTTGCAATGCTCCTACAGCCCTTCAGACTCTCTGGCTCTGATTCACTACTGGGTTGCCCCAGTTTTACACCTGTCTATTTACTGATTTCAGTGGAGTTCCACTGACATAAAACATTGGAGTAGTGTAGTGGTGAATCATGCCCTTTATTAGGAAATACAATGCTAATGTAAATTTGTTTTGTTCCACTTCAGTAAAGCATTGCCAATGTGATAAAGATGTCACTGACATACTCCACAGTTATTTTACCAAAGAATGGATTCACTTAAGTGTCAATTGTCTTTGAATTGAAGCTTGTTTATAGGATTAAAGATAAAGCATAATATTTTAGAAACCCTGCAGACCACTGTACAATACAGCAAGAGTGATTCTGGTAAACAACCTAAGACAAGTGTAATAAGCTCAGCACAGTTTAATGTAATTCTGGGTATTGCCTGAAGGCATTTTTTAAAGTTCCAGTGTGTATTTCTTTTTCTGTTTCACAGAGAATTTACTTAGCATGCAGAATAAAACAATTATGTAGGAGACATCTTAAAGGCAGGCTTCCTAGAAATCTGTAAGGTTAACGTTAACCTAATTGTAAAATACAATGATTGCCACTTTGGAAAGAAGCTGTTATTACAGGTGTCATTTTTACTGCAACATTACCCTCATTAATGTCACTCCCTATGAAAACCCACTTGCCAATCTAAAGTCACAGTGGGCTTGGTCCAAAGCTCATTGAAGTCAACTGGAGTCTCTCCATGGACTTCAACAGGCTTTGTATTAGGTGCTGTGTTCAGAGACTTGAAAAATTTCAACAGACCATTCCAACTAGCTAAAGTCTATGTCCTTTGTTGTGCCTTTTACAGACTTCTATAGGTGTGTTCGTTAAAGGCATTTAGGTGTCAATTTTCTTTTTTAAAGTTACATATGCTATTACTACTATAGTCCAACAAATATTAGGAAAGCTAAATATTTCTAACCAGACTTACCATTCAAGTGTCCCTGTGTGTGCAAGCCCTTTTGGTGAGACACATGACTAGACTACAAGCCCAGGCAGGGAATAAGGATACCTTTATACCTCTACATATGCTTCATGCCCACTTTCTCCTCTTCTGGGCAAGCAGGTCAGGAAGGGTGGGAAGTGGGAAGAAAATTGGCTCCACCCCATTGCAGCTGAGCGGATGTTTGGTGTGCATGTACCAGGTACCACACACCTAAGCTATGTCTACACTGGCAAGTTAGTTCGAATTAAGGAGGCTTATTTCGAACTAACTAAAGCCAGGGCTACACTAGGCTTTAGTTAGTTCGAATTAAGGTCTTCCTTAATTCGAACTAATAAGTTCGAATAGGGTATTCAAACTAAGAGGTTAATTCAAATTGAATTAACCAATGTGGCCATGTTAATTCGAACTAATTTCTTAGTTCCAATTAACCGGCCATTGAAATGAATGGGGATCGCTAATTCGAACTAAGCAAGTGCTTGCTTAGTTCGAACGAACATTCCAGTGTGGCCATGCTAGTTCGAATTAAGATAATTTGAACTAACTAAAATTATTTCGAATTAGTTAGTTTGAACTAACTAATTCAAACTAATTTTAGCAAGTGTAGACATAGCCCTAGAGAGTCTCCTGAAACTACTCCTTGAATGCTGCACCTTATGCATCACTCAGGGCTGTTTCTATAGTCCCCACTAAGCACTGTGCTTCCTGGCTTTTACTAACAGATATTTTTAAAGGGAGCTACAGTATGTAGCTGTTAGCACCCAGTTATCTAATATCTAGGGATGTTCTCTGATGCTTTCCATTATGGGTATTTTTCAATCCCTCCAGTGTATTCCTCTGATGAGGCTATTTTACAGGAACTCTGTTTTCATTCTGTGTTTGAATTAAAAATATTTTGGATTCACATCCATATTTTAAAAAATCCCTAAATTAAGTTACAAGCAACTTGCTATGTCAAGGTCAGAGGGCAGTAACAGAGTTATCTTATTTGGAAAACAGGAGGTGGGCAGGCACAGAATGCGGGCACTGTTCCCTGTAAATTAGTAGAGGGTAATTAGGAGCAGCTGAGGCCAATCAGGCCTAGGCAGGTGCCTGATAAAACCCCCCTGTTCCAGGCAAACATGGCATGAGCTAGATAAAGAGAAGTGCTGAGTGGAGGAAAGGAGTGAAGTGTCATGTGGAGAAGCTGAAGGTATAGACCCCTGGAGGGAAAAACCTGAAGGAAGAAGCCTTGCCTAAGCAGCAGGAGAAATAGCCCAGGGGAGAGAGCTGCAGTGTTGGATACAGTCAAGCAACACAGAGCTGCTACTTTAGGGCCCCTGGTCTGGGACTTGGAGTACTGAGCAGGTCCAGGTTCTTTTTCCTTCCCTTCCTCTTGGGACATTATCAAAGGGAACCCCTCCCTTGGAGATGGGGTAACTGAGGGCACCCTGACTCACTATGTGCAGAAGAAGCATGAGACTTACCAAAGGAGAGCTAGTAGTTTGCCACACAACCCATTATTATGAAAGATATTTTAGAGTTTACCTGTCACTCTTTGAACTTTTTGAACTTCTCTTAGCTTGTATATTTCAAAAAGAATAGTCGGTCTGGCCCACAAATGCTGATATACACAAAAACATTAGGTAAATGAAATGTCCCAGAACATGAGTCTTTAAAGCCAAACTAGCCAAATAGTGGAGTCCGTGGAGAGAAACTTTACTTAAAATTTGTACAAAAAGTGTGAATTTCATTGGTAAAAAGCCTTGAAAATTCTAAGTTTTTAAACTAGTTCTATTCTATAGGTCTTTTCTGTAAGGCAGTATAGTAGAGCTACATGGAACAGTTATTCAAACTGTTGACATTAAAATGTAAAATGACAGTTTCTGTCCCTTACTATTTGCCTGCACTGTCCCTCCCACAATGGGAACTCCAGCCCAGGAAGGGACCTTTATGCTCAGTGTCAGCAAATAACTAATGCACATACTTAACTTGAATCAGGGTCTACTGTAAAATCACAAATAGATAATCCTGAAATATAAAAACTCTTTAGGATTTGACCCTAAAAACCTCAATTCTTTTAAACGTGACACAGGAGGAAACATCCTCCTGTTACTCTGGGGTTTGGGACCAGTCAGATTTAATTTAATATTCTGTGTTGCCTCTACTGCTACTTGTGAAAGACAAATATAATTGCAGTTTACATAACTGTCTAAAGCCTAAAATTAATCCTGTATTGTTGCACAAAGGAGTCAATAAGTTCACAGGTTCTAACTGCTGAACCTTTGGCAAGGAAGTAATTTGGGTCTGTTTGATTCAAGTTTTGGGTGGGTTCTCATGTCCAGACCAGATTACATGTCCAATAATAAAACCACAATTAAGGGAATAAAGATAATAGAAGC
>ML685783.1:3705679-3861584 GCA_007922175.1 Pelusios castaneus
TGCTTTGATTTGCTGTAACAGTCTGACCTGATCCTATGACTTACACTTCCGTGCATTTATTTTCCTCCCATTCTGTAAGTTCTCCATCTTCAAGTGTCTGACAAAGTGTGATTTTTCTCCCACAAAAGCTCATGTGATGAATAAATCTGTTAGTCTTTAAAAGTGCCACAAGACTCAGTGTTTTGTAGAAAACCCAGTTTGTGGTCCACGTCTGTTATCCTTCTCACTAAGCATTGCTTCATTCCATAAGTGGTTCCACTGATTTCAGGTTAGATCAGACTAAGAGGCTGTCAAGGGTAACCAGCTAGTCTAAGGGACCCCCACAACCAATCTCTCTGTACCAGTTTCAGGGATGAGGAAGATGACGACACAGGTGTCTAGCAGTTTTAGGCCATTTGAGGATTCTTCAACATATGAGATTCTCCAGGGTTGAAGCATCTGGGCTGAGGGTGTACTTGCCATCAGTAGAGGAATGCAAAAGGACCAGCATCGGTTTCTGGATTGGGACAATCTTCTCCACCAACTGAATAATCCCATATCTCTTCCAACACTGTGCAGATGTGCTTTTGAGCCTACCATTAAATGTGTCCGGAAGTAACATAAACCCTGCAGACCTATTTAAAATGTGGACATTCATACCTTGAGTGAACAGAAAATGGAACACTGATTTTCAGGTCAGACCTGCACTCATCAGACTCTCTTCTCAAATCTTTAGCTGATTCACTAGTCCAGAAACTTGACAAAACACAGTATTAATGGAATCAGCTTATTTATGGGTTTTGTTTTTGTTTTTTTGCCACCAATCTCTTTAAACAGATCTAAATCTAAAACTACCCTTTGGAGGATACAGAGTAAAACTTGTTGAAAGGAGTACTACTCCTGTTTTATAGGTAGTGACATATTTATCTAACTCCATTAGCAAAACTAGGAAATTGTCAGATTGGTGATAGCCAAAGAGAAAGACAGCAAAGGAAGGAAAAAGTCAGAAGATGCAGTAACCCGTAATAGTAATGCAAATCTGCAGGCAAAATATTAAGAAAAAGTGAAAAATGAAAGTAAGGAAAAAACACTACCTGAGAGAGGGGGGAAGTAACAGAGAAAGGCTATTAGAAAGTAGGTGAGGGCCCCATTACTTTAGGCTGAGCAAAACCCAACAAAAGTTAATAACTCATTTAGTACAACTTTAGGCTTTGTAATTTTGCAGTCTGTCTCCCAGAGCAGAGTTCCAGCTGAATACCACATTGAAACAATCCTGGGGAGCATGCAGCTAGATAGGAAAACAAGAATTGTCTTAGTGGTCCATCTAATCCAATTTCTTGTCAAGGGTGAACGTAAATGCAAAAGACCTTAATCTTGTAAGTTACACTAAGGCTATGTCACATCATTCTGGCAATGTAAAGGGGACTTAAAGTGTCCATAAATTACATCTGCACTACCTTTGAGGGTCTTTGCTCTGCTATAACTGTAAACAACTAAATAATCGGGCCCAAAGAATCTGTCTGCCTGTCTGTGTGTTGCTGTGGGCAGGGAAGGAGGGGCAAGGCTGTGAGGGTTTCAGGTTATAGGATATTACTGTCTGACACTTTGCTGTCTCTCAGGGAGACTTTATGTTTGCCCTTTGATTGTTATTTTGGAAGCAGTACACATTTGGCTCTTTGTGTCTGGAAAGCAGTTCTCCCCATCGGCAGACTCCTCCTACCCACCCTCCATCCATCCGCCTGCTCTTCCTGGATAAATTTAATCCTCCCAATTTCTCATGAATGGACTATTGCTTTTCCTCCCACAAATGAATCCTGGAATTTCCACCCAAGTGAGGCAGCCCATTCCAAGAGAAACCAGCAGACACCTGGCTAGCAGCAATGAGCTATTTGCTACACCCCTGCTCTCTGTTCTGCCTCCATAATATATCTAAGTCTTCTGATTGCAGAGCTTGAATCCCAAGAAGCTAAGGTAAGGTCCTGCATACGCACTCACAGCTCCCTTTAAAAGGAATGGTAAACTTTGAAGAGGCAGGGTGGCCTTATAGATAGAAAACTGGACTAGACCTCAAAAAATATGCATTTTATTCCCAGCTGACCATAAGCAAATCACGGTATGTCACTATTCCCATCTGTAAAGGAACAGTGGTTTCAGCCCCTTTTGTAAAGTGCTTTGAGAGCTTTGGATGAAACATGCCAATTTTTTAATTTAAGGCGGTATTGGTTTACATGTGTGTTAAATCAGTGGAAGGAATTATACATAGACAATGTTGCGAAATGAAGGTTCAGACTGGTTTCAATGGTAAAGTATATCTGTTCTCAGCTGGATTTGTTGGCAAATACATTGTATAATCTAACAAATAGATTTATTTTGACATGTTTGTATTAAAAACAGAAGTATGTTTCTAGCTCTTATGTTAGAAACTACAAGCTTCTAGATATTAAATGATGTAATGCAAGCCTTGAGAAATGTATGTTTCTGGTTGCCATGGTGACCAGTTTTAGTAGCTTGTCACCTAGCTCCACTGCAGAAATGTAACAGAGGAGCACCCTCTGGTGACCAAAAGTAAAATTGCTGGCGCCTAACTGTGAGCCAGTTTTGTCCACCCTGATGTAATGACGTCTTTCACAAATGCATTTGTTGTCAATAGCCTCAATATCAGTTTTTTAAATCTTACAAAACACGTTTTGACATCTAAATCTCATGATAGGTAGCCTTGGCATATAAAATTTGGACAGTGAAGGTTTATCAAATGGACCCCCCCAATTCATGGCATCTAAAATTAGAGACTACTTTTGAAAGTTTGGACTTAATTTACTTTCCCAAGACCATAAAGCAATAAGGTTTACAGAAACACCTAATATATTTATATGATTTAGTTGGGGTTGGTCCTGCTTTAAGCAGGGGCCTAGACTAGATGACCTACTGAGGTCCCTTCAACCCTAATTTTCTATTATTCTATACAACAGAAATGGGGGTAAACCAACAGTTCAGCATCTTAGTCCCTACTCTGATCACCACACTAATTTCTTTATCACTTTAATTTTTAAGTTTAGACACCCATCCTGCTTAGAAAATGCTAGAGTAACTTAGTGTATTTAAACTACTGAAAGTAAAGTTATGCTTGCTGCTAACTAAATATAATATACAATTTGAAATGTGTTCATTGTGCTCATTCCTGCAATTAGAAGAATCACTTCAGTGTACCCATAAAGTTGTGGTCACAATTTTAAATAATTTTTTTATGCTGTTTTCCTTAAATGTGCAAGGCGCAGCGCATACCAAGAAGTACCTACAAAGAGGCAGGTAACTTATCCATGGCCCTGTCTAATATATTATAATCTGCTGGTTGATCTAAATGAAATGGTATTAGATTTTGATGAATGTTAATCCTGATCTGATAAATGGCCACTTTGGGATATAACTCTTCACACAGAGAGAATATTAATCCCAAATCACTGAAGTCTTTGCTCTATTTAATGCTGCCATTTAATTATTAATACTAGCCTCTCTTGTTATGTGTACAATGCTTAGGAACATTAAAGTTTACACTGCACTTTGAAGCAACTGCTTTTTAAATCTGATTTTACACCATCTCTCCTGAGGTTTGCAAATAAAAATAGAACAGTTTGATTTAACCCCTTGGCTATGCTAATAATATCAGACATGAAGTAAGAAGCGAAGCAACAAAGGAATGCCAGGAAAATTCATGTGCTTTGAAGTATGTATTGTTTGTAGTTGCCAAAAGACCATTCCTTCAATAAAAGTTTTAAAAACTCTTGCCATGCAGGTCCTTTAACCAACCTTGCAAGGAGCTCATTACAGATAAACCTAACTTTCATGTAGATCCTCTGATTTCAGTGAGGCTGCATACCAGCTCAGTGCTTTGCCTGTATGAAGCTCATTGTGAGGACCAAGTCCCAGTGCCCTGGTCTGCTGCTTGATAAGGATATGGACACACAAATGCTCATGTTCTAGCTAAAGTCTGCAATAATACCAAGCCCTTTGTGCAGTGAATCCAGGGCTGAAATCTTTTCTTGGCCTAATGGTTGGAAGCATCAGGTCTGGATCTATGATTCCTTCTCAGTCAGGGAGTTGCATACAAAACTGGCTGCAGCCCCCTCCTATCAACATCCTATATTTCAGAGTGTTTCAGAAAAGAATGAATAAACTGCACAGATGAGTATTTAATAAGTGATTACGCTCCCACTGGCATTGCCTTGGAGAAGACACACAGCTGGGGACGGTCCACAGAGAGATGCTCTGCCTTGGATTATCGATATTTCAAATCTAGAGAAAATCAGTGGGAATTCTAGAGCTGACTTCAGCTGTTGTAATTGTCTATAGGACAAGAGGAAGTCATGCAGATACCCTCCTCAAGCCACAGGGGGCTTCATGCATGGAAATTCACACTTTGAATTGGTCCCAGAAGTTAATGGAAAGTCAGTGTATTGCATTGCAGAACAGGTGTAATCTACTGCTGTTGGCTGTTTGCAAGAAACCATTGCGTGGGGAACTCCTCTGGAAACAAACTAGCATAGATGTAATTAGCTCCCCTGGTTTCAAGTTTGCCATTCATACCAAATTCAGTTCAGGCTTCCAGAGGTTTCAGGTTTGCCATACATACCAAAATCAGTTCAGGCTTGCAGAGGTTTATGAACTCTTCAAGTAGAACTGGTGAAGTATGATAGTTGCTTAAGCAGATGTATGCATGTTTCAATGACTATTTCCTTAGTGCTCACATTTCATGTGTATTTCCCTTTCTATGATAAGGCATCAAGCAAATTTTACTGATGTAAATGGTTGTGAAAAGCAAATATCTTAGTTGTGCATGAGAGTATTTGTGAGAAAGTACAAGGATTAGTACCAGAAATGCCTGCACACACTTCCAGCCAACGAAAAGAAACAGTAGTAGTTGATTAATCTAAAAACAACTAACATGGTAAAATAGCAAATATACAATACTCACAGAAAATGAGTCATGGTCAGTTCATGGGGTTAGAAACAAGTTGCTAAAATGTTTCTTGACTATTTCTCAGTAGCTAATACATCTGAGGCAACTTCTTCATGGCTCTTCTATGTGGATAAATTATTCAATATGAGGCCTGATCCAAAACCCAGTAAAGTCAGTAGAAGTCTTTTCATTGCCTTCAGTGGACATGGGACAGGTGCAAGGTCAGTGTTTGGGTGAGCTGCCCTGAAGAGAACACCTGGTAATTCCACCCGTGCCCCCCTTTTCAATTAACATTCCAAAGAGGTGATTAAGTTGGAGACCCAGAAAAATTATTATGGAATTCTCTATTTCCTAATCATGCCATCAGATTTGTATATTGGCTCTCAGTTTTCAGGGAAAACTCTTTGGCTATGTCTACACTTGTAAATTTAAGTCGACTTAGCATGTCCACACTTAAATTTAAAGTCGATTTAGGGGGGAACTTACAAAGTCGGCCTAGACAGTCCACACTGGATGCCTAGGTCGACTTCTAGGGTCTAGGAGAACCTTGGGCAGGTCCACGGTGGCAGGGGGGGCACCCCTTGCCCAGTGCCAGGGGGCTCAGCTTTTGCCCCATTGTACCTAGGTGCAAAGGGGGATAGGGGTGGGCAGGGCTCTGCCCTGCCCTTTGGGGTGGCATGCCAGGCTCCGCCTGTGCCCCCCCCCCCGCTGGCAGGGAGGGCAGTGGGGGAGTCCTGGACAGCCCTAAGTCGACTTTAAGTCGATTTAGGACTACTCCAGGTCTACACTGGCTTAAGTCGACTTTAGGAAGTTGACTTAAGCCTAAAGTCGAATTAAAAGTAGGTTTAATAAAGTCGATTTAATTTTCATTAAGTCAACTTTATTTTCCTTAAGTCGACTTAAGCAGCTTACTTAAATCGACTTAAGGACAGTGTAGTGTAGACACAGATTAAATTAAGTCGATTTAAACAAGCTTAAATCAATTTAATTTCTAAGTGTAGATGCACCCTTTGAGAGGCTCAAAGATGTTCATTAACTGTGGAACACTGTTCTAGATCTCAGGCTTCTTATATGCTGAACTGGGCTAGAACTGAAAGTTGCTGACATCTTGTACCCCTTTTCAGCCTAGAATGAGCTATGGGATTTTTCTTATGGAACATAATCCATGGAATATCAGACTGTCCCTTTACATTCGTTTTTGGTCTCTGATGTCCTATTTTAATTATAATCTGAATTGCTGACGCTTGCTCTTGAAACAATTTTAAACAAGATACCTAATTCTGTTCTGTACTATGGAACGTAAGGCTATTAATGATGCTGTGTTAGTCAACATTCAACAATATAAGGCAACACAAATTTAAACAATGTAAACTCAAGGAGTGGAACTCACTGGCAAAAAAATTGAGGGCATTCAGCAGGATTAAAAAAGTTGTGCATGTGTTTGCACACGCGTGCATTCGTGCCTGTGTTGTGTGTGTAATACACACACACACACATCTGCAGTTACTTAAGAGGATACAAAAATTAAGGGATAAACCCTCCTATTTGAAAGGATTACATAAAACTACTAATTTATGGTGGTAATGAAAAAACTCCTTCCTCTGGAGAATTTATTCCATAACTGTCGATTGTAGAGTGGCTTTCTGCATTTTCCTCTGGAGCATCTAGCACTGGCCCCTGGCAAGAGAGAGGATACTAGACTATGTGACCCACAGGTCTGATCTGTTCTGGCATTTCCTATTAGGAGTTACAGCCCAAGCTGCTAACCATGCAGTTGGCAAAGTAAAGTAAAGTAACTTCAATTTTGATTTTCTGATTATGAGGAGTTAATTTTCAGCAGCATATAAATTTATATTCCTAAATATAATAGATCTGGACTATGCTGATTCAGTCTTGTTTGAACTTCCAAGTGGTTGCTTAAGGAGCTTTTTACTCATATCTGGGCAGACTTGCAAACATTTAGTTGCAAAACTTTGGTGAATTTTCTTTACTGAATAGAGCATGAAAATTTGCTTGTAAAGCACGTTTAATCCTTTCCTCCTGTGTAATAAATAACAGTCCTGAGAACGTGCTATCAAGAAAAAATAACTGCTACTGCTGACAGTTTGGCAACAAAACCCTCCAAGGAGCAAGAACTAAAAGAACAAAGATACAATATGTCTATAATCAGATACAATGTTTGAGTAAGATGTGCACTGGAAAGCCTGGAAGGGAGAAAGATTTGAGAGCAATGTTTTCCAGTGAGGCACTTTCTATTTGTTTTAAAGAGGTAACTTTTATGACTTATTTTAACAAAGTTAAAGTGGTTGGGAGGCACTTTATATTCCAAACCACAGGATGAGGAAATAATTAAAGAGATATGTGTGAGCAAAGTAATATGGGGTACGTCTACACTGGCAAGTTAGGTTGACTTAAGGAGGCTTAAGTTGACCTAAACAAAGCTGCGTCCACACTGGGCTTTTATTAAGTTGACTTAAGCCCTTTCTTAAACTGACTTAATAAGAGCTTAAATTGACTTAATAACACCTCCTCTGAGGTCGACTTAAGCCTTAAGTCGACTTCTTAAATCAATTTAAAGCCAGTGTGGACGGGGATTAGTGCTAAATTGACCCTATTAAGTCGACCTAAAGCCGTTAAGTCAACTTAACAAGGTTGCCTTAAGTTGACAAAGTACTGCCACCCTGTTCGGTCGACTTTAGGTCGACCTTGTTAAGTTAACTTAACAAAGTCGACTTAACTTTGCCAGTGTAGACATAGATGGACCTAACCTTTTATTCCTAGCTGGATTTCTTGTGTGACTTATCATTCCCAGTACAAAAAGCACAAGTTGTGAATCAAACATCATTTCACTGTTGGTACAGCATAGGAAGAACAAAACAAGCAGATTACATAATGCTTACCTTGTCTGATTTTCAGTGACTAAATGTCATGATTTATTTCAACCACCTCTAATGTGGTACTACAGAAGACCCATGCCCATAGTCAATGTTCAGGCAAAGCTTCCATTGACATCAATGGGAATTTTGCCTGTGTGGCGACTGGAAGCAGAATTTTGTGTAAGGAAACATGGTATTAAGCAGAAATATATGAACCATTCAACCAAAATTATATGCTAATTTGTATTGCTGGACAATGATAGCTTGTGTTTCTCTGCAAACCTAATAACTGTGTGAGCCTTTCCCCACTAACCCAGATTCTTAGGAGATGTATATTAGTACAGCTTCAATCAAGTCAATGGTGCCTCAAGGCTGCTGTAACTTGTACCAGTTGAAGTAGGACTCCTCCTATTCCCCCAGAGCTATTCTATGGCTGCTAGAGTAGCTCTCTGACCTTCTCCATGGAATGCTCCTATTCTGGGAGGGGCCACAAGCAGGGTGTATACAGACAGCTGTACCCGATATATGACTGCAGGGATTTCCCTACTCCAGATTGCCATCTCACTGTTTGTCAGCTTTGTTGCTAAGCATGTAACACAAGCATGTGGGGGCAAAATTGAAAAGGCTCAGGCACAAAATGAGCTTCCACTAGCTAGAGAAATAAAATAATTCTTCCATTCTACTCTGCGCTGATGAAGCCTCAAATGGAATATTGTGTCCAGTTCTGAGCATATCCACATCTTGCCTGAAATGTCAAGTTGGGGAAAGTCCAGAGGAGAGCAACAAAAATGCTGAAAGGTCTAGAAAATATGACTCATGAGGAAAGATTGAAAGAATTGGGTTTGTTTAGGCTTGAGAAGAGAATACTAAGGGAGAGAGTAACAGTTTTCAAGAATATAAAAGATTGTTAGAAGGAGGAGGGTGAAAAATTGTTCTCATTAGCCTCTGAGGATAACACAAGAAACAATGGGTTTACATCACAGGAAGGCAGATTTAGGTTGGACATTAGGAAAAACTTCCTATCTGTCTAAGTGGTTAAGCAGTGGAACAAATTGCTTAGGGAGGTTGGGGAATCTCCATCAATGGAGGTTTTTAAGAAGAGTAGACAAATACCTCAAAGGAATGCTCTAATTATTACTTACTCCTGCCTTGCCTGCAGGGGACTGGGCTAGATGACCTACCCAGGTTCTTTCCAGTCCTACACTTCTATGATTGTAATCAACACTGGCATAAAGGAGCATAGAGCTTACACCAAGGTCTGGCCCTTTACGTGCCACCAAATCAGCCAACTCCTTAGAGTCTGCTTTAAAAATGTAGAGGATGGATAGAAGCTATAGCTTCTCTCACTTATGCTCTGATTAGAGTGGATTTTTTATTCTCTTTGTTTTCCCCATTTAGAACTCAATGTTTCTCCATGTGACTAACAAAAACACAAAAGAGATGTGGAAACCTCATATGACAAAACTGTTGCCCTAAATCACTGTTCTTACCATTGCCTATGTCACACCATGGACAACATAACAAACGTAAACCTCTAAATGTGGTTAGATAATTTTGCAATTCCATAGATTAACTAGACATGGTCAATCCTGACTCCACCCATCAGAGACAAGTTAGCCAATCCAAGAAAGTAGCATCTCCAATGCAAGGCTTTAGAATAATGGGAATGAATTAGATCCACTGCGCTCATGAATAAAGAAAGAAAAATGCCTTTATTAAAAAGTTGAGCCCAATTCATGAACTTGGATCTGAACCCTCTTAAACTTTCCATAGCCTCAGATCCCAAACTGAGTTTTACATTAGGCCAACATAAGCTAACCAAAACCTTGCACCTGAGTACATCGCATATTTGTGAGTTTCCCTCCCCACACACCCCCTCCATTTTACAGATGGGCAAGCACAGGTGAAAGACAATTTATTTGCCTAGTTACTTTTCCCATTTCCGCCATATAATCTGCTTCCTAGTAAAGACAGGTGCTGGGATTTAAAAAATGTACAAGTATTAAGAACATGAATCCCAGTGAAAGCCAAATGACACTTATGTACCTAATTCACTGAGGTATTTCTGAAAATCCCACCAGGGATCTACAGTACTTGGTAGAGTTAAGAAGAGAACACAAAGTTCTTGGCTTTGTCTTGTGTTTTAGCAGAGTCACAAGCTGAGTTTCACAGAGCAGTAAAGTTCATTGAGGCTGAAAGGCGTCACATATCCCACCACAGAAGAATGATGAATGTTTTTATTGAGAGAGAACTGCTGCAATTCTTAATGCTAAATATGATGGGAAAGCTGACAGAACCCAAAAGTTCTTAGACAATTAGTGAGCAATATAGACGTAGACAGAGCAAGTTAGATGATTACAATGATGGTTGTAACAAGACTTGGGGCTATATTTTTAAAGCTAATTAGATGCATAAATCTGTCAGTTAGGGACTTACATATCTTTAAAAATCTGGCTCTAAGAACACCCACAAGTTTTAAAAGGAAAATTTTCTATTGTGACATAATGTTAATGTTTGCAGTATTGGAATTGCCCATTTTAAGTGTTCCTAGATTGTTCAAAACTCTTTTTTTCTCATCCCAATAATATTTTCTACAGTATAATCTTTACTGACTCTTTTTGCTATAATTAATCACAATTCTAAGAGAATATATTTTTTTTCTTCTGTAGGGAAGAGGCCCATTTTCTGGTTGACATTACTTAACATCGTATACATTTCCTACACCATCACAGCCACTCATTAGTGTCTCTTGCAAAGCACACAGTTTAGCAAGTCTTTCTTTCTTCTGATTGGTTGCATTGTGTGTCACTCCCAACTTTTCAATGTACTCCCCATTCATGGGAAATGAGCCATTAGAAGCAATCATTCATACTGAGACCTATGTTCTGTTATCCCAAATATTCTTGGATTGTATTTTCATCATTCATTCATATTCCTTTTAGCAATTGGTCCTGTTGCCACTTTACACCCAAAGAAGACTTTTAGTTGCACTGTCTCAAAGCCTCACAATTCTCTGTGTCACAGATTCTGTTCCCATTACCATCAACAGCAAAACTCAATTTCACTTAAATGGGAAGAGGATCAAGCCCTATGGTTTGCAACTGCTACCATCTCCTCCCTGTGCTGTGCTTCATCTCATTTCACCCAGCTACTGAAGCAGCAAAGGAAAAAGAGATCAGTTCAGAGAGATCTGGCAAGCAGAGAAGCTAAATTTGTTGGGTAAACGATTAGTTTCAAACTATTCAGGCACCTTTATTTTGTATGTATTATTCTTTTTCATAACACAAGTTCACTGTTCTGACAATGTTGTAAGATGAAAAAAGCTTGTACCTGGGAGGAAGATTATGAACTTTGTTTCTAATTCCACATGGCTTAGTGGCATCACTTAGCTGAACTGGGGAAACTGAGGCGCAGAGGGACAGTGTGACTTGCCTAAAGTCACACAACAGGTCAGTGGTAGAGTCAGGTATTTAACTCAGGTCTTCTGACTCCTAGCCTAAGGTCCTGTCCCCAACGCCATGTTCCCCCTTCAAAGAGACACACTTAGAGGCATCTGAACAAACACCTTAATCAACTGGAATTTTGACACAACTGTAAAGGCAAATCAACACTTACTCATAAAATTCAGCAGCAGGAGTGAGTTTGTACTTGGAGTACTTGGTGCCGTTGCCCAGCGCTGAGGCGTTGAAGAGTTTGGGATCTGTACAGTTTGGGCTATTCCAGTTGTTGCCGCAGTTCGTCCAGGGAAGCTCAAATGTGAACGATGAAAATAGATAATAGAGAGACCAAGCTATGATGACGTTGTAGTAGAAACCAACGTACAGAGCTATGAGAATCACGGCATAGCCTACACCTAAAGACAAAGGAAAACTAGATTACACATTGTATTTCATATTCAATAATAGGCTCCAATAGTGTTGTCTAAAAGCTAACCCACGCTTATTACTCTGCATGCTAGGTTTTAGATAAGGCCAGCTCCTAAAGACAAGCTTGTTTTTGCCTGGGATTTTGTAAGGACTTAGCAAAGGGTTGTATAAATACAGTTGCTAGATGCAAAAATGACCATTTAAAATAACGATTCCATGAAACTGACTGGTGTCTAGAAAATCCTGTTATGTTTGCTGGAAAATAGAAATTTTGGTATTAAAGGACAAAACTCTGTTCTGATCTAACTCTGCTAGAATACATGTTCTATATTCTCAGAGGGAAATGCCTGCAGGACCGAAGGTCATAAGCCCTGTGTTAACAGGGACATTCACATTGTCTGGGTAAAGTTCAAGTTCAGCGTAATCCAACTCCCTCCCCATGAAGTTATGGTCAGAGCATGGGGCTTCAGGGATGTACCCCTAAATGCTGCTGTGCCCATCTGTGAGCATCAGTAGTGGCTGCTGTCTGTCCCAACACAGACTATATTGAAACCACTACAGACTTTGATTCCCTCCCCTGGCATTTCCCCATTGCCAGTCTATGCATTGGTTTACATGGCATTCCAAGGATTTGGAGACTGTGGAGCCCCCAAAGTGGGACAGAAGCGGCTCCTTGGCATTTGGCTGATCTTACAAACCATGGTGAATTTCAACCTTAGGGCCAAATTTTACCTGGACTTTCATCCCATGCTACTTTATTACCTCAGTGGGTCTGCAGACTATAAATAAGGATAGAATTTAATTAGTATGCAGGGCCTTGTATGGGCCTTCTAGCTTGGGCATTCCTTATTGGCCCGTGGAGATTTGGGTTTCCTTTTGGAATACCATGAGGTGTGTTTGGAGTTTGTGTGTATGCTCTTCAGTGAGCATTTAGGTTCTTCATGAAAACAGACATGTAAACCGTTCATCACTGCCGCATGCTCTAAACAGAGCCTCTGGTATGAAGAGCAGCTCAGGCTGGAGATTTGTTATCAGAATTGTGCAATGAACCTTTCTTTGTTTCAGCAAGTGCTATCGGCTCCTTTCTTCTATGGGCAGTAGTATTTACCCAATCCTACATTTAAGCCATTTGGATTAAATATAATAGGTGAAGCCTATCCAGTCTTCTACAGACTGCATGACTGGGGTAACTCCACACCCAAGTATGAGCCTTCATTTTTATTTTTAGACAGTTAGAAACATGACAATGATAATGGCATGAGATTCTAGCTAACATGCCACCAGGTTTTTATGCACGTTGACAAACCAAGGAAGAAACAGCTTTCTGCAGATCAGTGAGTACCAGGAGCTCGGGGCGATTGAGAAACTGCTACAATAATATTGCTCCATAGCTTAATAGAAAGATGGTTTGAGTGCATGTAAAGAGTAGCTGCCAACTTCTCAAGAGCCAACAGTCTAAGGTGCCCAACCTTTTTGGCTCAAGGGGCACAGACATTTTTACAAACATGAAGGGTGGCCAGTCTCCACGAGCAGGACTTCCCCTCACTGCAGCCAGATGGAAGGAGTTCAGGGACGAGGCTGCCTCCTCACTGGTTTCCCATCTCCCTGAAGCAGGGATACCACATACATCCTGTAGCAGCCCTTTGCTCTTCACCCGTGTCCCTAGGCAGTTGCCCTCTCCTGCAGCAAGGGGGACAGAAGATCAGTGGTCCCCTCCCTCTGGCTCCAGCAGAGACCCCAACACTAAGGGACCCAGACAGAGCACTTTGCTGTGCTCCCTGCTACAGCCAGGGATAGGGGAATGCTGATCTCCCTTCCCCTTGGCTGCAGCAAGGAACCTACATTAGTCTTTTAGTCGCACAGAAACATGCTCCACTGGGGTCATTAGGCAGCGGCTGTCTTCTGCAGCCAGCATGAGGGGAGCCATGAGTAGGGTTACCAGACGTCCGGCAAAAGGAGGGCATGTCCTCCTTTTTACCTTCTCATCCTCCGTCCAGCTGGCATTTTAAAAATACATGATTTTGTCCAGCTTTTTACTTATGATTAAAATTTCAGTTTTTTATATGAAGCTACTGTATATGCTTGCGTATAAGCCAAGAATTTTAGGGTCCAAAATATGCCTGAAAAGCTGGGTTTGGCTAATCCACGGATCAGAGCCAAAACCGGGGCGGAACGCTGCGTTCTGGTGCGTTCCGCCCGGGGGCCCAACAAAGTGGCAGACTTAGAGAGAACACTTGTTCCGCCCTGTCCTGCTGCGGTTTCAAACCTCCCGCTCTGAGCATGCTCAGACAGAGCATGCTCAGGGCGGAAGGGGCCTGGCCCAGGAGCAGCTCTGCTGGCCACCGCTGCAGCTCCAGACCTCTGGCCAAGTAAGGGGGGCTGGGAAGGGACCACGGGAGGGGGGGGGGGCAGGATCAGAGGCGCTGGGAAGAGGCCGCAGGGGTGGGCAGAAGATCGTGGAAGGGGCCACGGGGAGGAGGGGGGTCAGAGAAGCTGGGAAGGGGCTGCAGGGGCAGGCAGAGGAGCAGTTAATGTGCCTAAGAATATTTCGGTTGTTCAACTTGTTCTCCATGTTTTTCATGCTGCCATGCATTCATTAATCATTACCCATTTTCCATGACATAATATGGTAATGGCAGTTATATTAATACTACATTTTCTCCATGTCCTCCTTTTCGTATGTCCCTGTCCTCCTTTCCATGCTTTGCTATCTGGTAACCCTAGCCATGAGCCACTTTGAATGTCCCTGCAGACCACTTTTGGCTCGCAGGCCACAAGTTGTGAACCATTGGTCTAAAGTGAACTTTGGTGTCAAGCATGCACTGTGTTTTCCAGGAGAAAGTTAACCATGTCACCTCAGAATCTGTTTATGTCTAACTTCTAGCAAAAAGTGGTGAAAACAAAACTGTCTTAAAAAATCATGGCACATGAATGGCTTCTGCATATTGGCAGCATATTGATAATGATAGTAAGCAGTGGAAACTTCCCAAGATGATGCACGTTAGAATTCATATAGGCTCCACAAAGGCTGTATTGAAATGGAGAATTTTGGTTTGTAAAAAGCCACACACGCTGTTTTCTCAATTCCAGAGAGAAACCTACTGTAATTTAATGTGAAAATTCAAAGGCACTAGACCAAATGCATCCTTGGGCTACTCCACTGACAACAATAGGTTAAATCCAGGCATGAATTTGCTCCATTGTTTCTGGACCCAGTCTTTTATTTATTTTAATTTCGTCCCACCCAAGCAGCTAATATAAACCCTGAAAAGTCTTATGATGCAAATCAGCTGGGCTGCAAAGGTTACAAATTTTTGATCCTTTGCCTTATGAGAATGCTTCATTAAGGTTAGAGTCTTAGGTTTCATAGCAGTATTATTCATAGCTAAAGTTAGCACTATGTTGCTTTTTCATATAAAGAAACTGTTATAAATCTGAGGGTAGACTGTACACATTTCATTTCAGTAAAGGATTTGAGTTAAGCCAGAGATATATCAATATACCTATTATCAGAAGCTGTGATTGAAACTTTACTAACAGTATTCCACTATTAGGATTTAAAATTTAAGCTTCCTTATTCTTTTAGGCTATGTCTACACTTGTTAATTTAAGTCGACTTAGCTAAGTCAACTTAGCATGCCCACACTCAAATTTTAAGTCGACTTAAAGGGGACCTTGCCAAATCAACCTAGAGCGTCCACACTGGATGCCTAGGTCGACTTCTAGGGACTATGTAGACTTGGGACAGGTCCACGGTGGCCGGGGGGCACCCCTTGCCAAGTGCCAGAGGGCTCAGTCTTTGCCCCATTGTACCTTGGTACAATGGGGCAAAGGGGGACAGGGACCCTGGCAGGGCCTAGGGGCAGGGTGGGCAGGGCTCTGCCCTGCCCTGGCAGGGAGGGCAGTGGGGAAGCCCTGGAGCTTTCTCAACTTAGGGCTACTCCACGTCCACACTGGCTAAGTTGACTTTCTAAAGTTGACTTAGCCAGCAAAGTCGACTTAAAATGAGGTTTTATAAAGTCGATTTAATTTTTCCTTAAGTCGACTTAAGCAGCTGCTTAAGTCGACTTAAGAAAGTGTAGTGTAGATGCAGAGTAAATTAAGTCGACTTAAGCTTGCTTAAGTTGACTTAATTTGTAAGTGTAGACGCACCCATTGAATCCATGCTATTGAATCCAATATTCTCTGTCCCTTGTATTATACTGTTCAGTAAAACAAACATTTAACACTGAATTCTAGTATACACTTGGGTAGATCTGAAAATCTCCGCTTTAGAAACCACTGGATGTTTACAAGCCTCTACATGAAATCCTAGACATGAAATAAACATTGGGGTTTCCTTTCTAATCTTTTTGTCATGCTGGAAATCAATGGAAAAACTCCCACTGACTTGAGTGGTTTTTGGATCAGACCCTCCAAGCCAAAATTTGCAGTCCTGACAATTAAAATTCCCATTGCCATTAAAAAAAAAAACACAAAAAAAAAAAACTTAGCCAGCATCTCTGACAACTTTTTTTACTAAGGATATCACGATTCCAGAGTGTGTGTGGGGGGAGGGAGTAGCAGGATAACAACAGGAATGGGCAAAACTAAGCAGTTTCATTTTAAAAGATTTCATGCATATTTTAATTAGGTGTCCATCTATGGTTGTGAGTAAGTTAAAATTGCTGTTTTCTTATAGTTTTGAGTTCTAACTCCCACAGAAAGGAAAACTGTACAGGAGTTCATCATCAACAACAAAAGCCTAAAATTAGCTTACGATAACCCATAGTCAAACTCTAGTTAAGCCAAAGAGGACAGCCACTGGGAAATTCGTCACCCTTCACCCTTTTCATTCATGTCACACAGCTCTGGCTTGCAGAACTCTTCACCTCAGAGGCTAGATCCAATCAGGTACAGGATGGTAGCAATCCAAAATCATTACCAGTTGGCACATTTTTTGGTGGGCATGGGTCCTGATAAAGTATTTATATTTTACATTGGAAGCATATCATATCTTACATCCTGAAGGATACCACACGCAAACATACACACCCACACCAGATGCCATGGGAATGCAGCCACCCATTTGATGGTAAAATATTAAATATCTAGTACACAGTGTATAAAGTAACAGTAGGCTGCATACCTTTAGGCCCTGATCCTCAGAGGTATTTAGGCAACTAACTTCCATTGGTCCAATGGGAGTTGGGCACCTAGATATCTTTGAGGATGTTGGCTTAGTCTTTAGTCAGTGACCTTGGGCGTTTTAATCATCCAGCAAAACCAGTAACATTTTGGCTTTAAAGTCCTCAAAAAGAAAATCCCAGCAAATAAACTGAATGGAAAACCTAATTTATCCATGTTAGAAGTGTGACAGGTTCACTGGACCCTGCTGGGATTTGAAGGTTTTGTTCCAAAGAGTTTAATGTGTGAGAGATTTATAACATAAGAAAAACAGCCAAAACAAATGGTTCTAATTAGCTCCCTTAATGAAGTTTCAGCAAAGAGACCAAAAACTTCCTTGGAAGATTCTCCTGGTTCTTCTAACATTATGCTTGTTCTAAGATCACAAAAGGACCTCAGACCATGGGTCATCAAATAGGAATTATCAACAACTTTCACACTAAGACAGAAAATAAGAAACCTTTTCTATTTTTAATATCAGACCTCTCTGCATTCTTCTCAACCCAAGTAGAGAACTGGCACTTACCTTTGAAAACTGGACAAATTTTCCACACCGTAGCAGCCCCTTCCCGGTTATATTGTCCCAGGGCTAACTCCATATAGAACAAAGGCATTCCAGCAATGATTAGGAAGAGGATGTAGGGGATAAGAAAGGCACCTGGAAATACAGAATTACAAGCAGCCATTGAAATCTAGGCTTTTGTTAAGCTTTATTACTATTATATTATTTGTATTTCCATAGGGCCAGGAGTCCTAGTCATGGACCAGGACATTGTTGTGCTTGGTGCAATACAAATACAGAGCAGAAAAACTGTCTCTACCCCAAAAAGGTTATACTCAAAGTATCAGAGTCTATATAGTCAAGAGAGACAGTGTGGAGAAAAGATAGACACATTAAGAGAGAAAAATACGATGGCACCAAGTGTCATGTTCGTTGGTGTCTATGCAACTTAAAATAACCCAGCAGCACCTCTCAGGCTATGGCTACACTAGAAAAGTCAACTTAAAGTCGACCTTATTAGGTTGACTTAACAAAGTGGTTACCCTGAACGGGGACTTAGTAAATTGACCTAACTGCCCTTAAGTTGACTTAATAAAGTCGACTTAAGGGTTAATCCATGTCCATAATGTGCTTAAGTTGACCTAAAGAGTCGACTTAAGGGTTAGGTTGACCTAAGCATTCATTAAGTCGACTTAAGGAATTTCTTAAGTTGACTTAATGAAAGTCCAGTGTGGACGGGGAGTAATTTAGGTAGCCTTAAGGCTATTTAAGTCGACCTAAATTGCCAGTGTAGACATACCCTCAGAGCCCAGGTCAACCAACTCAGGCTTGTGGGACTTATGCTACAGGGCTAAAAGAAGCAGGGTAGCCATTCAGGCTCGGACCGGAGCCCAGATGCTGAGATTTGGCAACAGGCAGAGGGTCTCAGAGCCCAAGCTCCAGTCTGAGTTGGAATGCCACCACTGCTCATTTTAGCTCCATTGCATGCACCCGAGCCATCTGACTCTCTGAGACCCACTACTATGGAGTTTCTTTGCTGTGTAGATATACCCATAGCTCCACAATTTGTTTGTTTTCATTTGGGGGTCGGTTTAGCTAGGAGGGAATTAGCTAAATGGAAAGAAAAGGGAAGGGGTTGAGGGGCAGGTGCAGGGGCAGCGGTGGGGAGGAGAAGAGAAGATAGTCAGGTGTGGAATGAAGCTGAAGAGATCTGAGGCACGAGAGGAGAGGATTGGTATAACTAGCCCATCAGCACAGAGCAGAGACTCTGAGACCATTCAATAGCTTTGATTGAATGTCCAGAGGTGCTTGCATTTTACTTTCCACTCTACCATTGAAGTGGTTCAGTTCTTTTACCTTTGCAGTGACAGAGATACTATCTGGGAATCGGGAAGAACAAGGTCATGCTTTCTAACACATTGGTTTGCTCTCTTTGTTTGTTTGTTGCACAAAGACAGGACCCCTGAAAAAGCATATATCATGGAACATATTTTCCTCGAGGGTTGCCAAAGTCCAGTGGTCTGGTTTCAGTGATCCAAAAGACAGAAAGCAGGCCTTGGGAAATTTATCCTTAACTGGACAACAAAAATGCAGGCATGATGCAAAGCAGACTTTCACTTGCTAAAGGAATAGGGAAGACATTCTGTCAGGGTCTCTTTAGCAGAGCATGTTGGGAAAGGGCAGAGTTTGGTTCCCTGTAAGTGCAGGTTTTCAGCCTCTTAGGAAGTGTGTTAGAGGTCAGCAATAGGGTACTAGGTAGTACTGTATAAAGGATCCTATAAAAATGGGCTTGGGAGATTGTACAGGCAGGGAACTAGTGAAACTCTTGCTTGAAAAATGTAACTGTATATAAAGGAGATGGTGGTGACCAATATTTTTAAATGCTTTTGGGAAGTGGACTTGTGGCTGTTGATATAATAAACATCCTCTGTGAAGAAATGGGTATTGGTCCTCAAATTCTCAGCACACAGACATCCTTAATAAGTGCCAAATCCTGTCGTCAGCGCCACTCTCATAAAAATGGTCTCAAGCCACTTGTATATTAAAAGATGTTTTTCCCCCCAAGAAAAAATAGATAATTTAATGTAGAATTGATCATTTGAACATTTCTTAGCTCTATCACACCCTTGATATCCAAACCACAGGAACTAAAAACTTCCCAAAAACTGGATAGCCACACGTGAAGCCATAAAGCAATTACACCATGTCATGTTTAGCACTGCACTCTGTCACAGTGTTCTGCAGTCCCTGGCTTATGGGGCTATCAAAATGTGGTTGTCATTTTATTGCATTAACCTCAGTAGGTTCAGAAAATCTTAAAATTCTTTTACAATTTGTGGAAATAAACTTGTTGTACTAACTAGGTTACAGCTAGAGTAAATATATAACCATGTATTTCTTGGATTTGGCTTTTCACCCTAGGAAAACAAATATATTCTCCAGTCAGCATATGGCTAATTTATACATGCAGGTGTAATTAGGGTTAATGGGAGCTACCTGTTTAAATGACCTATCTAATCAAAGAAAAATAAATTGTGTAAATTTTATGGAAGGTTTTGGCAATACAGCCTCCCGCCCCCCCCCCCCCCCCCCCCGCCAAAAGTGGAAATAAAAGGAAGGCATAATCCTACTTCTGTGCATTGTATTCAGTTTGTTGTACTGGCTGTGCAGTTGAAAACTCTTTTTCTTTGCAAGGTAAAATGTTAAGTCTCTCTGTTCCTAAAAATAAAAATCTAGAAAACATATTTTATTTATCCCTATAATATAGTTCAAAGTGTCAGAGCCACTGTCCAAACTTGACATGAGCAGAATGGAGTGAATACTTAAAAGGAACTTCTACAAATAATCTACCATAGTTAAAAAGCTTGCATGTCTATGTTCTTCTCCTACTTTTCGTATGGTCTTCCTCTACCTTTGGTATTTGTTTTCCACAAATATTTCAATAAAATAGCTAATAGGAGTGTTCAGGGATTGCATTGCAAACGAATATATGAATGGAAAAACAAACTAATTTTTCAGGCACAGCAGCAATCAAATTCAAGCTCATCCAATCAAGTGTACAGTGTTTGAAAATTGAAATCTTGCGATGAAACAGCTAAAGGCCCTGAAATATTCACAGAATAAATACATTTATACATGGTTTGCAGTCAAATCATGATTACAGCAGAAACATATTGCATCTTTGTCTTCTGTGTTTGTACAGTGCCTTGTACAATGAGGTCCTGCTCAATAACAGGGGTCCTAGGTGCCATGGAAATATATTAATTCATTATATTAATTATTATTAATTAAAGTCAACTCATATGTACTCTTCTAGTAGTAATGACATTGTGAGCTGTTATATTTTAATAAGAATTTGGGGTGGCATTTTAAAAGTTACTTAGGTGCCTAACTCCCACTGATAGCTAATAACTCAATGTGCTTCAACACATATCCATATCTAGTATAGGATCTATTGTTCTCAATATAGCCAATATCTAACTATTCTACTTTCCTAGATCTTGTAAGTGACAATCTCAAAAACACAACACTTGTCTATCCTGGGTAGTTGTACAATGAGAAAAACTGACTCACAAACCTGCCATGTTGCAGAGAGGCACTTTTTGTAGGAGTTTGCACAAAGAGCTGTTTGATTAACTTTAATGTCAAGAGGCGATAGAAAACACAACACTCCATATTGAGTGGGGATATTTGTGTTTGAAGCAATTAATAAAGACTGTGTCATGAATATAAATACTAAATTGTAGTTACAAATGTGTGTTTTCTAACTGTGACTAATATATTGATTGAATTGAAGTGCAGTGTACTTAAATGATTCTTACACAGGCACACTGGGCTGCAAGTAAACCCGGTTTTAATGAGGTTCTTCAGGAGGGGTTCACTATTTGTCACGGTGTCATTTTCAAGAAACGGCTGTTACATAGCATAAGATTATCTCACACCAAAGCCTTCCCTTTCATGTCAATAAATGTATAGTGGGGATGGGTGAAATTTTCAAAGTCTGGTAAACAACTAAATGTGGATGTTTATTTGAAATGTATCGGTCTCCAAAAATGGGCTGGAAATCCGAGATTTTTCATGCAGCCAGCTTCAGAAAACAACAAAAATGTGGCCTTTCTGGTACTACTCTGACATTTCCTCTTCCACGCCTAGCCAAGGCCCCGAAGCACAGAGGTGTGCAAACAATGAAAAATAGCAAGGGAAAAGAAATTAACCAATCTCTATTCAGCCTCTTAAAAGCTTGCTTCAGGCACAGCTTGAGTTTATGGAGAAGGTTTAGTATGTCATCCCTAATGTATTCAGCAGGACTGCTTTCTAGTTTTACATGGGACCTTATATTCCTATCATGGACTTGTCAAAAGAGACATGTCAGCCAGCCTATGGCAAAGTTAAAAGCCAGTCTCACGTAGCGTAAACCAAATTGCCTTTGAAGACAAGAAGCCCTCTAGCCCTTGATTATGCGGTACCAATGGCAGAAGACAGTGGACAAAATTGGTTGGGAAAGATGTGTGTGTGTTGTGGCTCCATGACATGGACCAAGAGAAGCTCTGCCACAAAATCGCTTCACGTGCCCTGTTCCAGGGGTGGGAGCGGGGCCGGGAGAGTAGAGTAGAGCTGAGATCACCCCTTTTCAGGTTTTACCATCCTATTGGAAGAGAGCTGGGTGATTAACAGTGGACATCCTATGAGTTTGTGGTTTCTGGGGACACACAGACAAGTGCAGAAGTATTGAACAACTGCATAAATGCCTCATCTCTCCATATATATTTTCCTGTAAATCTCAGAGTACCTGTGAATTAAAGATAACCATGCCTCCCCTACCCACACTATATAAAGTTTAACCTTGCACCTCCTCCCATCCCTGCCAGAGCCACCTGTAGGAAAACAGAGGCTCAAATGCACACATATGGTTTCCTAACCAGTAGCAGGTTCCCTGTAGGCTGGTCAAAATATGGCCCAAAGTTTACAAACACAGTTAGTATTCCTGAGCCCAGTGACAAAAACAAACATCTTGTAACAATGACATTTATAGTGGTGAAATCCACTAAAAGAGTTTCAAACAGTTTCCAATCTGCTTCAATATTCAAAATATTCTTGAAATGATCTATCTGGGAGGGTAGAGAAGAGAACTACACCAAATCTCTCCCCATCAGTCAATCCTAAAAGAAAGATTTATCTCCATATTAGAGATGAGAGAAGGCAAATTCTAGGCTGCTGAGAATCAAAACAAGGTGACTAAAACAGCTGCTATTTATTTTGAATGGATTTATTAATATAGATTTAACAGATATGCTGGGCAAACTTACCTAAAAGCAAATGTAAACAATTTGCATTGGTGCACCCATGACTCTTCTGAGTTTGCCAACCATTAATATTCTAGTGAACAAGTTTACTAGCAGCAAATTTTGAACAAACATTGCCGTCTATTTGCAGCTAAGAGTGTTTCAAGTATTCATGGTACAACCATGATTCTAAAAATGATGGTGTTTCAGTCAGGGAACTGAAAAACAAACTAATCTCTGTGTCCAATCAAAACTGCTTGACTTTTTTCAAACTGTGAACAAAGAATACTGAAAGTATTAGCAACAGCACATAAGCAATTAAAAGAATGAACTATGTTTGCTTAGACAACTAAGAAAAAGTCTGGAAATTATAATCTCTTCAGACAATTGTGAATCAAAAGGGGTCAGATGCAATTAATGGGTAGGGAAGATTGGAAATACTAAACAGAACCAAAGTGGCATTTGATATGTGGAGCAATATACATGAGCTATATCATGAAAGGCCTTCAAGTAAAGGTGCTTGATATAGGGAAAGGGGAGTGTCCCTCTCTGGCTAGCTCTTTAAAAGGAGATGGATCTCAACCCCCACCTATGACACAGCCAACTTGCCTCCTCAGGTGCAGAAAATGAAGAGGGTCATGTGACTCAATCAAGCCTCTGGAATATATAAGGGAGTGGGCAGGAAAGCAAAAAAGGTAGATTTCTGTAAAATGTTGGAGGGGACCTACAGAAATTTATAAGGGAAGACAGTAATACAGGAAGTTACTGAGCTTCTACAGATGCCTAAGAGAGAGCTGTAAGAAATTAGTATGTCCTGAGGTGAGGGAAGAAAAGATTGCAGCTAGATAGATCTAGGAGTGACCTACCAAGTCAGGGAAGATTCCAGATTGAAAGGCCTGGAGTGGGTTGAAGAAGAGTAGGGAAGGCTGGCATATAAACCTGAAAGAATATGAACTCTTGATTTTGATTTGAAGCACTAGATTTTGAAACTGTTTGTTTAATAATCAGCCAGACCAAGTACTGGTTACTGGCTATGAGACAGCTGTTGTGAAATCAGTGAGAGCCCTGGAAGAGAGACAGGGAGGCTGCAAGAACACCCCATGCTGTAAAGGGGTGCTCTGGAGGTACTGATCCGGATACAGGAAAATGCATGTAAAGAGGAGACTTAACCTGAGTGACAAGCCTAGAAGATGATTTAGTAACATCCTTTTTGGAGGGTGATGTCAAGTACAAACAAAACAGATCACAGTAGTCAAGACTACTGGCTGTAAATAGTTTACCTACTTCTGACAAAAAAAATTCAGTGCTATACCTTGCAAATTTCAGCAATTCCTTTGTAATTCTTACTGCAACAGCAAGAGGTTTCTCTCAGAAGCTTATTCTTTCACTGTACAAGGAATGGAATTGTATCACAATGAGTCATGTATAGCATTTCTTCCAAAACTTGTACTACAGATCTCTCTAACATGACTCACTTTTAGATTTGAGTCACTTTACCCCTCATTTTCAGTTCTGGGTCAACACCTATGACTTTTTCATAACTTCCTCCTTTCACCTACATGAAAGGGGGAATAAACTGGCTGAAATCATAACTGGCTAATCTCCTTCAAATTCTGAATATGTTGTCTTGAGTTGCTAATATTCCACTCCTGTGTTATTTAGGGCTGCCTATTTTTAACCTGTCACTGGGTAGTAACAGAAAGGGTTACCACATCTCTTCCAGACAAACTCCCTTATCTCCTCTGCTTTCTGTAGCAAGAGTAATGAGCTAAAGAGACCCATTAGGAGCTATTCTGAACAAATTAAAGAGAGTTAAATATATCCAGCCACTCAGAGCAGCATGATTCATTCATAAGTAATAGCTAAGCCATTGAATAAGGTCCTATTTACATAAATTAATGAAAAGATCACCTTTTACAATGGTATGTAATTTAAAGATAATCACAGGAACAGCCAAAAGGGCAGCAAAGGCCCATCTGGTTCAGCAAGAATTTAAAAGAGTAATGAAAGCAAAACCCATGAATTTAAGAAAGCATAGGCAATCTAGGAAGAGGGTCAAGAGCCCGTGGAGATGACTGTGGTCATTCTAGTAGTGTTGTACTAGTAGCTGAAGCTTCAGAGGGATCTTCACACATAAGTGCATGTAGGCCACGTTCCAGTAATTTCACATTGGGACAGTGGATGGCTGGGAGGGTGGGTAATAAAAGCACAGATAACATCAGTATCAGGAGAAAAAAGCAGCATCTTGGTCAAATCCAGTTACCTCCTTCGTCTTTCCATGGGAGGAGAATGGAGAGCTGTCCAGAAATGGGAATTCTCTCAGTAGTAATTAAATCAGCAAGGAGATGGTTCTGGAACAATGAAAGAGGCTTAAAATGAGGAACTAGCTCCATGAAAAGAATATATGATAAATCCAGGAGCGAAAAAGGGCAGTGGTATCTAGCTTAGATTTATGGAAGATAGTGGAGGACATCTTAGACTTCATAATGCTAGAAAGTATCCCATAAAACCATTTTCCCTTTAAATGACTGAGCACTGTTGTTGACTAATAGCTTTGTACAAATTCTGTTCTTCCCAGTGTGCTAGTATGAAACATAGGGCCTGGTACAGCCTCCTTCCTCACAAAGCACAGCAATTCCCCTACTTGAACAGACCAGTGGCTCAGCTTGACTAGTTTTCTATTTTGCATAGGTTTTTGTAGTGTACTCCTCACCAGGTAATATATTAACACCTTCCAGTAGTGCACTATGTCATACAATTACACCTGTGTAACATCCTGCTAGTGCCTTACACACCTGCCACTTACACATCAGATGTAGCCACTGCCAGCTCCCTGGCAATGAATTACATGGAGCATTGCTCTGTTTCATTGTGGTGATTGCTCTAACCTGTAAGACACGTGCTAGAAAAAAACCTGAGTTGCAGCACTGTTGTTGTTAGGGGGTATGGCCAGATGAGTAAATAAGGTTTTTCCCACCCGCTAATCTATGTGTAGAAAAGGCAAAAATAAAAATATCGTTCAGGGCTGCAGAGATCATGTAATCTTTTACATTATACCAGCTTATAGCTGCATTACTATCACACTAACATAACCTCTTAATAAGCACATAGATTGTGGGTTGCTGTCAATTCTGACAATTACTTTCAAAAATGAAATTAATGTATAGTCTCTAACAGTGCTTTTTTTTGTGATGGGACGCAGGGGTACAGAGTACCAGCACCTTTTTTGCCAATCCTGCTGCCCAGCTGTAGGGGTGGGGTCAGCAAGGGAAAGGAGTGCACCACTGGAAGAAGAGGAGTGGTGGAGGAAGAAAGTAAATTTGAAAAATGCCTCATCAAAATATGAGTACCAGCACCTTTTTCTTTACAAAAAAAGCGCTGGCCTTTAATAACTTGAAGGTCTACCTGCCAACATTCAGGCCCACATTTTTCCACTGGCACTGTGCCTCTCTGCAAGAGACTTAGCCAGTTTAGCCAGGTCACAAATACCAAAAAAGATCAAGTGTAGAAAACACTGCCTGCAGAATATTTAGCTCTATTCCCTTAGGAAAATCTCTCTCCAATCACTAATGTTCAGTTAGCACTGATGGGGGGCTGCAGCACTAAACCCAGCTCAGAGTGAGACTGCTATGCTTCTGAAAACATCAGTTCACAATGGACATACTGAGAAGTTTGAGAGTTATTACCAGTTATTCCTATTCTGTCATATATTACTGCATTAGCCTAGGTGCCCCTGTACTGGGAACATGATGCATAATCTTGCAGTCACCAGTGGTACAGCAGTGTCTCTAAGAGATCAGTTCATCTAGAAATGAATGAAGCCAGTGAGGCCTAAAACATGAGCTGTAGGGTCATCTTGGAAAGTCAGCAGGCAAAGAGCTCGTCATCCTGAACATTAACACATCTGTGTCAAGGACAACAAATTCAAGGCTTCTTCCTCTCCCACCCAGTGGATAAGAAACATCCCTCTGTAATTAGAACAGAAAAGAGCTGGGTTCTCAGTCCACAGATTGATGTAACAAGGTGCAAATTTAGAAGTTGAAATCTAACAGAAATGCCTGCTCCCAGATTCATGTATGCCAGGCTTCCTCTGAAAGATGGTGAACTGAGCAGTTCTTTTCCGGGGTGTGCAGCAGATAGCTATGTATTTGCCAGGAGATGTCAATTCATCTTCTCTGTACTACCTTTTTTTAATATAGAGTAAAAGAGTGGCTGAGGAAACGGCCATGTTGGCTTCTCTTCAGATGCACACTGTTCTCTCAATCGCTGTCACGGTGGCTCCATTGGTTCACTCCTACTGGTTTGTCTCAAGCCACAGTAATTGAGACTGAATGTTTGCACAATGCACAGATCCATAGGTTTTAAGGCTAATGAGTTCAATTAGGTCATGTGGAATGATCTCCTGCATAGACAAAAGAATTTTACCCTGTTACTTATATAGTGGGGCCAGTAACTTGACTAAAGCATATCTTACAGAAAGGCACTAGGGATCCTAATGGACAAGCAAGAACATGAGCTCCTAGAACGATGCTGTGGCAAAAAGGGCTAATGTTCTCTGTTGTATAAATGGAAGAGTAGCAAGTAGGATCAGGGAGGTGATGTTATATCTGCACATAGTTTTGGTGAGACCAAGCCTGGAATACTGTGTTCACTTCTGGTGATCATATTTTCAAAGGATGTTGAAAAATGTAAGAGAATGCTGAGACTCCCTGTCCCTCAAAATGACTTGACTGGAGGGAAAAGGGCTTTTAGTGACAAACTTTAACAGCTCAATCTGGTTAGCTTATGAAAAGTGTCAAAGAACTTGAGGACTGTGTAAGTACTTACATGGGGAGAAAATACTAGGTACTGAACAGCTGTTGATATAGCAAAGCAAGGCATACGAACCAATAGTTGGAAGCTGAAGCCAGACAAATTTAAATTAGAAATAAGACACATTTTTAACAACAAGGGTGATTAACCAAACTGCTGGAATAACCTACCAAGGGAAGAGGCAGATTCTCCATCTCTTGATGTCTTCAGATCAAGACTGGATGCATTACTGAATGATGTGCTTTAGCCAAATATAAGTTAGGGAGGCTCAATACAGGGGTGACTGAAATCTAATGGTTTATGATATATAGGATGTCAATCACTGCTCCATCCTAGCATCCTCATGGATGCTAACCTACATTCTAAATGGCTGAGAAGGCCTGAAAACTCCCTGAAGCAACTCTCAGAGCTGGCTGGGTGCAAGCTGAACTCTATAGGAGGACCCCGCCCCGCGAGCCAGTTCTAGCTAACTTAAAACGGAATTCACCCTCCAGGCTTCCTGTTGCCTTGTGCCTATTGCCCATTCCCTTAGCACGCTCAGGTTTGTAGTGTCTTGCTTTATGCAAATAGACACTGTTATAGTTTGCATGTTCCATCAGAAGCCATCCCATAGTGCAACTCTGCCACTCCATTCTGACCGAACAAGTGATGTTTGAAGCACAAGTGTAACCTTTTCCCATGGGAGAGGCACTAGAGGGTGGACTTTTGTTCAATCTGAGCTACTTAGTTGTAATTTACCTGTCACATTCATTTTCCAGAGCGAACCAAAGGTGAGATTTTCCAAACTATCCAACGTGGGTCTAACTTGACTCACTTGAAATCAAGGGTTAAGCTCCTAGCTACATTAATGAGAGCAGTTGGATCAAGGATCTGTTTTTAAAAACTTAACAGCAAATATATACTCGGTGCAACATAGTTCTACATATTCGAACCACAGCGTTCTCTCTGCTGCATGTGATTGTGTACTTTTGGGTTTCCTGAAACATCAGTGTTCTCTTCTGGCCAAAAGTCATTTTGTTTGAATGGGCCCAGTTTCCCAAGTGATTCATGTTGCTCTGTACCATTGCTCTTGCAGCATTCGTATTTGCTACTCTGCCGGTCTGTGTCATCTCCAAAGTACTTCACCAGTGTGTTTTTTTTAATTAACATTCAGATGATAGAAGTGTTGGGCCCTGCTTCCCACACGGGCTTGATGCTCCTTTGCAGGGCACTCAGATTCTGCCTTAGAGCATCTGCTTCAGCAGATTCACAATCATTCGTGCACACTCCAAAGCTGTGCGTCTGAGAGAATGTGTTTTTTGATACTGTGCTATCCTGTAAGCTTAAAGGAGTAATGTCGTTTCTTTTTTCCCAAGGCAACTTCACATGGAGATTGCCACGTTTAAGAACAGCTTTTTTCAGGTTGTCTTTAGTTACCTGTCAAAATAAAAAAGTTACCCAAAATGCCAGCACCCTCTGGGGAGAATGCACTACCCATTTTTAGGCAGCATGAGATTCTTAACTGTGCCAAGGTGAAGCAAAGTGCTCAAGACATCTTAAATCAGCTCTAGACAAGTGCCAGGCAGCTTTCAAGAGGATTAATGTACAAAACCAATGGGAGGTAAATGCTCTAAAATTCTGCTAGAGAAGAATCAAGTATAAACATCATGAGGTACACTTAAAATTTATCCTACTGTTCAGTGATTAATCATATTTTAAGTCCACTTTTTGGACTGAATGGCCAAAGCAAAACTCCCCCTGCCCTTCCAGGTTTTATTCAAGGTCTATTGATAATATCTGAATATTTTCTGTACTAGCTTGTGCTCCTTGCACAGCAGAATCCCACAAATTCTTGCTCTCATTTAAGAGATATAGTCTGGCTCGGCAGTGGAAGATAGCTATAATTTCCTACAAGCAGTGCTTTAAAAAAAAAAAAAAAGAAAAGAAAAAAGTGCAGGTACTCATACCTTGATAGTAAATTTGAAAAATGCCTCTCCCACCCCTCTTCTTCCTGCACCACCCCTCTCCTTCCAGCGGCGCACTCCTTTTCCCTTCTGACCCCGCCCCACTAGCTGGGCAGCAAGGCCAGCCAAAAAGGTGCCAGTACTCTGTACCCATGTGTACTGTCACAAAAAAAGCAATGCCTACCAGTAACAATTTCAGCAAATCAGGATGCTGTTTTTTTGCTCTTCGTCATTAGCAAAAATCTTCAGGACCAATGTTTTTGCTAATACCAGTATGGGTAACAGAGGCAACATACCCTAAATATTGTGCATATTAATACAGTACTATATATCAGATAATTACTTTTTCTACTTTAGTCAAACACAGATAAAAATCTTTCCCTAATTTTTTATTGGTGCCCCACAAGTTTTTTTGCCAGCAATATTGAAAAACTTCTGTATTTTAATTACAATTTTCTTGTTTAATACATTTATCAAGTACAGATATGTACCGTATACAGCTGGATTTCAATAAAAGTATGCTAGCTAATTATAACCAATACCCTACTAAAGTGAGGCTAAATAGGACGTTGTACAATATTTTAATTAATTGGTTTGTAACTTTCTCTGGCTGCAGTGATTTGAATAAGGGATTATAGTGGCAGCAAATTTACCATTACAATAACAGCTGATGTGGTCCATAACTGCCTTGGACAATACAAAAATATTCTCCGATGTATTTTAAAAGATTTCAGACACCATCAGCTCAGATCAATATACGACTTCAAAATCACTGGATCAGAGTAGCTGACTGACTGAATTCTTTCTCTGACTACCCTTCACTTAGAGCTGCTTGGGAATCTAGACAATTTCACTAGAATGGTGCTAATTTTTATTGAAAACACCATCAATTTGGCAAGCTTTAGCGAGACCCATTTATTACCATAAGGTTAAAACAGGCTAGATGCATTGCACTTATAAGATGATGCCCGTGCCCTAACAGCTAAGAATCTTAGGGATTGACTGTACCTTTCAGCATGGCATTCGGCAAAATATCTTGTGGAAATTTCAACAGCTCAACAATAGTCCCAGGAAGACTAGATCATTGACACCCTGTTGTCCAGTTCTCTTGCCACCATCCCCTCCTCACATCAAAAGGATGTGTTTTTTTCTGTCCTAAACCAAGCAAGCTACAACACTCCCTGCATTGGTTCCACCATTCAAGCAGGCGCATTTGAATGACTGGGCACTAGCCTTAATCCTTTCTCTGCCCACTTGCTCAGTGAGGAAAGGAAGCAGACACACACAGGGTTTTATCTAGGCTAGAAGCAAAGGTTTTTTCAGTTGTTTTTATTTAATGTATTTTCTTATTAGTCTGTGAGCACCAAAGATAGAAACCTAGTTCCTCCTCAGTCCAAACTCGCCTATACTCACAAGGTCGCTGCCACTGTCTGCGGCCTCTTAGCTTGACATTCCATCTAAGAATGTGAAAATGACCGTAGGGCTCATAATAACTCACTGCCAAGAAGAAAAGGAGACCCATTATAATTTGAAAGAAAGATATTTCCAAGCCAAGGTTTTACATGGAAAACAGAAGGCAAGTTTTATGCTGTGACTGCACTGTATCCTGGAGTAAGCCAGGGGGTTGCCTGCATTGATCAGCGGAAAAAGGAAACCTTTCATTGATTATTATTACTTCCAAAATCTGAATACATCTATTGTAGGGCAAAATAGAAAACAATGAAGTAACCTCTAAGATATCCAGGTCTGTTCATTTAGGATTAAGTGAATGTCTTTGTCACCAGACTTTTGTAAAATGTGATGTATAGTTGTAATTCCAGGAACAGATCAAGAAGGACCAAATTACAACTCAGAGTCTGACCCTGGGGTTTCCCTACTTACTTCAGGGAAGAAGTAACCTGCACCAGCCACATACCCAGTACTGCCAACCAGAAACATTAAAAAAAAAAAAAATATGAATCAGGTCCTGAAAAATCATGAGTTTGGCTTAACACCATAAGGTGTTTTTTGTTTGTTTGTTTGTTTGAAACTAGGTTCATTTTACTTGCCTTCTGAGCTTGAATGCACCTATGGTTCCTATTTTCAGACTTTCCTCTGCAACCATGAGGACTAGAGAGTTCCTTGTAGTTTGGAATGAAAGTTGAATCTCAACTAATCAATTGTCTCTGTGAGTTGGGGCTCTAGGTAAATACCTAATGTCACTGCAAGTCTCATGATAAAATTGTGGTCACTAGGATTACCCTGTGTACCTTGTGTAGTTTACTTCACCCTGCATGGCTCAGTTGTACTGGTTGGCTTGTGGGAGACCAGGTGCAGAGTCAAAACTCCATTCACTCCCCATCCATTTGCATGGATAGCTGAGTAAAAGTTCCATGAAGCTACTCTCAGGGGAGCGCTGTGACCTGCAATAAGGAAGCCCTGTGCAGGGACGAAGAGAGTGCCTCATGCTCCTGCTTTAAACCTAGTGCCTTTAATGACAACCAGAATTTATACAGATCTAACACTCTGCTGATACTTACAGGCTGTAATAATACTGAGTGATGAGTAGCTCTTATAAAGTGAAAATCTTCTATACCGGTTTAGGACTAAGACTTTTCTATTGCCTTCCTCTGTTTCCCCTCTTGCATAACTCTAAGTCTGGAAGTCTGTCTACTCAAAATCCCTTCAGTGATTCAAGTCATCTATATGGCATGAAATCCTGGCCCTGATGAAAAATTCACATTGAAGCCTGGGCTCAACATTTCTCCCTTGTGTTTTACAAATGTCTGTGGATTTTTAAACTAATAATACAAAGCTATATATATGACAACTTACAGACAAGCAACAAATTATCAAATTCTTCCCAAAACCAAAATCCTGGTGGTTCCCTGTTCTCTTCAACAGCTCCCTAGTGATCTCATTTAGTTGTGCTTTCACTTACACATCTTTAGATAAGACACAAATGCATCCCTTAGCATATGATATTCCTCTATTTTGTCATTAATCTTAAAATAAGATGTGCATATGAACCAATTTCAGCCACAGTATCACTAATCATTTAATAGTTGGACACAAAAGCTTTTCAGCCTTCTAAAGAATCAATCTCTTTGAACAACCATAGACGGTTGCAATCCTGTGTCTTGATGAAAATTCATGTAACAAATGTAGTTCTGATTCAGCTAATGATTTATGATCCTTGTATTTCTATAACACTTACGCAAAAACTTCTAATATTGCAATTACTGCAACTTATTTAACTATTACCACTCATCACAGCAAACATCTAACTTGTATCCTCTGCTCTTTGAAAGACTCTCATGTGCACGTAGGATCAGATATGGAAACCCGGTGAGAGGGAGATGCAAGTTTTAATGCTGTAAAAAAATACAGGATATGGTTCTGTGTTCTAGGAGGATGTGTGGATTGTTCACTTTCCCTAATAAAATCAGTTCTAAGGTTGCATGGGTAACCCTCTGAGATTTAAACCCTTTTGAGAATAATCCCTGCCATTTTCATTCTTTCCGGTAAAGAGACAGACCTCCACTTTTATGTTAGCCTTCTTTCAAGTAGATCAATAGCGGGTTAATTTGGGCAACACACTGATCATGTTTGCAGTGTTCCAACCATCATTACTACACTATGGAAAAGTCAAGTTGGTGCTATGAGGCACGTTTGAAAGCTGTCATTCCTAGAATATCCTAATATATGAAGTGAGTCAGGAAATCCAAGAAAATGAGCCAGTTCTGAAAGACCATTTCCATTATTATACAATTCTACACTGGAAACCTGTGAGTCATCTTTTCTCTGATGAGCTTTTAATCATCTGGCTATTTAAATACAGTACATTGACTTTACATTAATTATCCCTTTATGAGGTTTTATTGCTCCACCTTGTGGTCTAAAAAAAGTTTTGGTCTGTTACATTGCACTGTAGAATATGAGATCAACAGAAAAAATGCTAGACTTTCCTTTTCCCCTGCATTTAAATGAAGTTTCCCCCTTCAGCAGTATAATCTTTTCCCCATTCTAAAAATTTCCTTGGCAAACCTTTGATGCTTTTTTTCTTTAGGTGTGATAGGCACAGTATAAAAGCTTACTTCATTGGCTCATTGACAACTTAAAATGAGAGAACATTTTTTCCATTCTATTGATGAACTAGAAGACCAGCTGTTGAGTTCAAACAATTCTGCAAGATCACCTGAAGATGAATGCAAGGCAGTTTTCTACCAGCTGTGCTCCCAGCACATCACTGGCACACAAAACATACCACTGTTACTTAGCCTACTAAGGATGCTGAAGCAAGCTGCGGTTCTTTAATCACTCTCCTTCCAATTTCAATGTGTGGAAAGCAAGGGCTATTCCTTTCAACCTCCCACCAAGTGCCAATAAACAAAATTATAAAGGAGTGAGAACTTGATCCTTTTACCATTAAAATCTAAACTCCCACTAACTTCAGTGGGACAGAATCAAACCAATAGGATACTCTTGTGATCCAAGCTTTCTTTGTTATGCTGATGGGACAGGCATATTCTAAGGAAGGGTTTATAACAGAGCCGGTTTAGGGGCTTTATGTAATATCTATGTATTTAATAATAGTCTGATAGTAATGAATCCCTATTTGACACATGCTTTCAAGGTAGAGTACAAACTCAAAGCAATAATAACTAGACAGTAGCAAACGAGTCGAGAATGGTGTCAGCAATTGTCTATATCTTTTTGCAAGCAAATGATTGCGTTCATGAAGATTTAGCCCAAACACTGGAAATTGGCATCCGCTATCTAAGGACAAGTCAACAATGAAGGCAAGTTTCTTCACGGCTCCCCGACCAATCAGTGAGCTCTGATCATAAAGCACTGCTTACAGAGCAGCAAAAGATAATTACGCATTTCTCCCTAACTTCTGAATTTAATGTCACTTTATTTCATGGAATTTCATCCATTGGAAACTTTTTGAAACATCTTTTGAATGAAAATGAGTAAAACAGACAGAAATTACTTAATCAGTAATTAACCTCTGGAAGACAGGTTCAGCTTCTGAACTGTAATCCCTAAATCTCGCAAAGTATTGCGCTATCACCTTTGTCATACTTCAAGAGAGACACTGCAAGGCATATTTAATCACAAGACAGGAAAAAGGATAAGGACAAAAGAAAAGAAAATAGTGAACAGTGCTGATAAGGTACAAGTTCTCATCCATGACCTTTCCAGCATACACTATAAATAAAAAAAAGAATAACAGTCTAAAATGTGGAATAACAAGAGTCCTGTGGCACTTTTTAAAGACTAACAGATTTATTTATCGCATGAGCTTTTGTGGGAGAAAATCCCACTTCTTCAAAGCGTGTGATGAAGTGGGATTTTCTCCCGTGGAAGCTCATGCGATAAATAAATCTGTTAGCCTTTAAAGGTGCCACAGGACTCTATTAACAGTTTTTCTGCAATAGACTAACACGGCTACCCCTTTGGAACGAGTCTAAAATGTGGGCAAGGCTCTTTTTTTGTGGTTCTGTTACTACTGGTTAAGGAATAAGGCAAATGCTTTTAAAAGGCAATCCTATATCCAGGCACGTAACTGACCTAAAGGTGTTCAGCAACTGCAGCTCAGCCCCTCTACAAATCAGGATTATGTTCCTAAAATGAGGATTCAGGTGCATGATTTTTAGGCAGCCAAGTTTGGAAACTGTTGGCATAATGCCTTTAATTTGAAACCACGGTTCTAAATTTAGGAACAGTGTAGATGCATTAGGCATTTGGGCTGAAATCCTCCCTGATCTGGCACAGAAGAGCCAACATTCAGTGGAACTATCGCATTTCTGGTACAGGGAGCAGGAGAGAGACAAGGGAGGACTCCGGAGCTTCCTGCACATCATGGGGGTTGGGCAAAGGTGATGTTGTGAGTAGGCAAGATGTGGGGTCACAGGTAATAAATATGTGGCCACAGACCCCCAGTGAAGGATGTAATCACTACTATAACCTTAGTGCCCACTGCTGGAGTCTTTCCTCAAAAAGTGCTCAGGTCAAATGCATTTTACTCAGAATATTTCCCCTGACCATGGACTAAATTTAAAAGGAAAACCCCTGTCAGAAAATTCCACCCCCCTCACTTCCAGATGTGGAAGCCTCCACTCACATCCTACCTAAAAAGAAATGTAATTCGGAGACACAGGACCAGCAAGAGTTGATGATAAACTAGTAACAGGCTAAAGCTCCAAAACAAAAAAAACTCCCCAAGGCTAGACATCTGAGACTTGTATCATTGGGAAGGGAAGACTCAGTTTTTTAGCACTAAAAAATCATAAAATATGGGATCAGTGTGTTTACATGTCTTCAGTGTGAATAAATAGAGACTTTTTTGTCAGAGGAGGAGTGGCTGATTCTTTAAATCAGGACAAATCCTGCTGTTCCTGCTCACCCAAGCAGCTTTCAGTGAGTTGATTGGGACATTTAGGGTGATCAGGATTTGTCCCATCTTCTCCGGTCACTTTCTACAAACATTACTAACTCAGTGCTCCAGTGAGTGATCCAGTGATCAGTGTTATTTGCAAGGTAACAGAAACTAGCGCTGACTTCATTTTTTTTAATGCAAGATTTCCTGGAAAATCTCATGTCATCTTTTTGCATAGGTGTGTGAATGATATGAATGCTATGTAGGAGACAGGAAATACTAGGAATGAGGCAGGAGTATTTAACAGATCTAGACTTGTCCTATGTGCAAGAAGGTACTCATGCAAAACCTTCATTGAAAAATGTTTTTCATCAGAGCCTGTCCCCTGGAGTGCAATATTTTACAATCATTCAAATAAATGCTTCTCAAAGTGTAGGAATGTGCATCAATTTGTGTGCTGCAAACAATTTATTTCCCCCCATGCTTTTGAGAGAAAATAGGTCCATAACAACCATAGCTATGTAAATGGTATTGTGTTCACCAGAGAAACCAGTAACAGAATTCCATACTTTTGCCCTAGACTCCTCAAGCTTCTTTACTCCTCTTATTCAGACAGTGCATTGGGGCAAAGGTACTAATAATAGCAGTTAATGTACTCTCTGTAGAGTTAATGTACTCTCAACCAAACAGTGGAAGGCTGAAGACATGTTCTATCTGAAATGTGCTCATTTAAGGGTGATGCTGCTTAAACCTTGCAATGCTTTGAAGCATTTGCCTGCATTAAAATTTACAGCAAAGGGTCCAATGTATCAGACTGATTTTAATAATAATTTCTATCAGGGCTTACTAAACACAACAGCACAACCCTGTCATGTATCGCCCCTTTGTATGGACACAAATGTAAAGATGCTTTATACCAAGAGAGAGATATTATATGGGAAGCAGAATAATCTATACTGGTATAACTATTTTTATATGGGTACAGCTTTAGCCACATTACACACTGTATTGATAAAATTATTTCACTTAGTGGTGTGACTTATTTTTTACTGACATAATTAAAGTGGCCAAAAACTGAATGAAAACCAGGCTCATAATGTGAGCAGACCAGCGTGAATTCCCTCCATCAGTTGCCTCTTAAAAATGTTTCAGCAGGTGCAGTGAAAAGGATCTGTTGATTATTGTCTCATTAAGGGTCTTTTCTGCTTTCCATTGCCCATCTAGTTCCCAGTGAATTTAAACAGATATCAGTGAGAGAATGGGTAAACCCCAAAGGTCTGGCATTTCAGCTTGGAAATTATCCAAAAATTAGCATTTTTAACCAAAATGCATTGAACTCCTGGGTCTACTTCACAAGGCTGTTATATTTACAAAAGGCTTTTGAATGTGACTTTTAGAACTTCCCTCTTCAGATAAATCACATATACTATGAGAACAGGCTTTCTAGGGATACTTCAGTACAAGGGGACGAAAATGAAAACATTAACCAAACTTTTTAAATTTTCAAAGGAACCTCCCTTTACTTGGGCTTTGGTGCCATTTGGTCCAGTTTTGTGGTAGATGCTATTGAAATTTTCAGTGTATTTCTAATCCTTAATTGTACATGATCTGTTCGTTCAGCTCCATTCAGCACTGTTAGATAGGGACATCTGCATTCTGTCAGCAGAACTGCTTAATCTGTTAACAGTAACACTAACCTCATTTATTATATGGCTTAGGGAAAGGTGTGAAGCACCCATTGTAGTTCCTAGAAAAACATCCCCCCCCCCCGCCTTTGGTGGGGGGTACGGATTGGGATGTCTCTCAGAACAGATCACAAAAAGTATTTATTAGTGGCAAATCTGGTTTGCATTAATCATTCACAGACTTCAGGATAATTCTAAATAGGATATAGCCCCACGGCTTTTCACTACCATTAATCCTCTGTTGAACATCCAGCTAAGCCTGTTGGAAGCAGTTTAGGGAGATGCAATTTTTCCATTCAGAGATGATTTAGCTGGAAGTTTGTATCCAGGGCTGCCAACTCCCATGATTTTGTTATATTTCGTTAAAGCTGCAGCTCCTGGAGTCAAGTGAACATGTGATTTATTTTTAAAGAAAAAGAAAATTTCTAGCTCTTGTGGGTGTGGAGAAAACTTCATTGTGACCCAAGTGCACCCTAAAGACTCAAAAAGCAGAAGTCTAATTTTAAAAAAACCAGCCCCCCCATTATATTTATATCTCATGATTTTAAAGCTGTTCTCATGATTTTTGATCATTTGGGGTTGGCAATACTATATTACAAGCATCTGGTCATGTATATGAGATGTATAGGTGATATGTTTGAGATTTCATGATACCCTGAATTCAAGAGTTACAAACTAGACTTAGAATAGGTAGAGATTTGATCTCTTGAGACAGGAAGAACTAATTATTCCTTCCTGGATACTGGTAACATCTCTTCAGTATCTGGTGTAAGACAAGGCTGTGCTAACCTATAACCCCATGAGGCTTGGGCCTGGGAAACTGCAATTCTAGAGCACCATTCTGATGAAGTAGCAAGACTGATGGAGAAGCAAAAGGGAGATTGTGAGGAGAGGGCCACTATCTCAATAGCTGCTATGCTATGATAGGAGAAGACATGGCTCTGTATATGCCAAAGAACTGATGGCCAACCAGTGGGGAGAAGTGGGCATATGTGGAAGCAGAAGAGCAGCCAAGGAGTCGAAGTAGATGTGGCTGTGAAAAGAAGGGGCTGCTGTGTAGTGGAAACACTGCAGTTCCTTAATCTGTGATCTTTTTCCAGTCTGCCACTTACAGATACATTGGGACACAAGGCTTATGAATACAGTGCAGAGGGGGACAAGCATAATATTTTGAAGGATCTATGGCAATTCTTTGGCTTGGCACAGCTTTGCTAATAAAACTTGGATACCCTGTTTTAGGAAACCAAACTTAACTACTACATTTGAATCCAAACTTTTTATTGCTCAATGAGGCCCACTCCAGGGTTGTACTTTCAGTGAAATTGGCCGAAATTACTTGATGTGAGGGTATACTTTTGGGGGAATACAAGAGACAGTACTCCATAAATTACTTCAGTGTGACTCAAAAAGTGAGTTAATCCTGTTTTTAATGGTATGCTGCATTTCTCTGCTAAAATGTACTGATTGTTGGTGGATTATGCATTGAACCAAATATACAGTCCTAGAAATCAGTCAGTCTAAAACAGTGGGCTGAAGAAGTATATTAGAAGAGATTAAAATACTTATATTATGATACCCAGGGAACTGTTCAAATATTTATCTGAAGTTTTATAAAAATTATGAAAAGTTTAATTTGAGTCTTATGGTAAAGGATTTGTTGACTAGTCTGACAATTACATGCCTCCGAATGAAAAGTCTGATTAGGATCAATATTACAAATAGTTTGCATCACAAAGAAAAATGCACGATAGTATAACATGTTTTTTCTCTTAGAAATCTGATTTTAAAATATTCTAGATGGTGGGTCACATTTCATTTTGTTTACAAATTTCAGGAAAACTTAAAAAGTTAATATTAAAATAATAGGTTGAAATTGCGCTGTTAACTATTGCAAAATATCACCTTACACCCACAAGGGGGAGACCAATTAATCATACTGGGCATTACTCAGTATGGAGTTGCACAACATCATTTGGCCTTAGTTTTGGATAATAGTTACATTCTAAACTACCAATATAAATCCTATTCCAAGTTTGAGAATCTAATTCTAAAGCTATTAGATGTGCTGGCAAACTCTTCAGGGCTCTTTTTGGCAGTTGGCACTCAGGCAAAACATCCCACTGGATTCAGGCTCCTGACAAATGTGTAAGAGGTCAGGCATCAGATTTGACTTACGGTGATATTGCCTGATTAGGGAAAGGGTGATCAGACCAGGGTACACAAGCAAAGTCGGGAACTGGATAAAACGAACCTCTTACTATATGTTTACAAGTGAAATTAGTTCTAATAAGGATCAAAGATGTATGAGAGGAGGGAAATCATCAAACACTGGCATACTAAATAAGTTACTCACTGAAATGCCTTGCTGTCTTGAAGTCCTGACTTTTCCAATAATTTAAAAATGGGTTTTTGCAGAAAGCACTTGACCTATCGAAAACTATAGTTTTCTTTTATGTTGCGAAGGCTAGTCACGTACAAACAATTCACAATAACTACTGATAGGCCATACCATTCTGGGAACATTCAATAACCTACTAGCTCTAGGGTATCCTCTTATCTGCCTGCCAGAAGCTGCAGTAACATATCTGTATGTAATTTTCCCAGTCACTGAGTAAATTATCTTAGAATATATACAGTGGATTTAGTCCCACGCTCACAGAAATCAATGAGAGCAGGATCAGGCCCAGTATAATTGAACTGAAAATTGCCTCTTAAATAAATCTTTGATCTGTTTCAAACTGCAATTCTGGCTGACACTGAACACTGTCCTCACCTGTAAGCGAAGTACAAATGAACACAAACTTTTTAAATCTTGCTAAGTGTTTTTTGTTTGGCTTTATCGAAGGATATTTTTGAGAGCTAAAGGTGCTCACACAGTGGCTATGTCTACAATGGCAAAGTTAAGTTAACTTTGTTAAGTCGACCTTGTTAAGTCAACCTAACAGAGTGGCAATACTTCGTCTACTTAAGTCGACCTTGTGACGTCGACTTAATGGCTTTAAGTTGACATTAAGGTTGATTTAGCACTAATCCCCGTCCACACTGGCTTTAAATCGACTTAAGATGTCGACTTAAGGCTTAAGTCGACCTCAGAGGAGATGTTAAGTCGACTTAAGGAAGGGCTTAAGTCGACTTAATAAAAGCCCAGTGTGGACGCGGCTTTGATTAGGTTGACTTAAGCCTCCTTAAGTCAACCTAACTTGCCATTGCAGATGTACCCACAGAGTTCCCTTCTACCCTCTATCTTCTGTGAAGAAATCCCACTGGAATCACTAAGTAAGATAAGCCAAAAGCACAGATGTTTCTAGCTAGTCATTTAACATTCTAATGCTACTGCTCTGTTGCTGTCATTTTATTGCGAGCTGGTAAAAAGAAAAACAGATTTTTACTTATTTTTAACACATGATGCAGTTTATGAACTTGGATACTGTGACAGAAGAGACTCAAACTACCACCAAGTGGTATGACCTTATACTCCTGGTTTGAACACTACTCCCATTAAAGCTAATGTGGAAACTGTCTTTGTGTGGAACTTTGGGTTCTAGTCCCAAAAATCCGTATCTTTATTTCTTACACGGAAAACCCCTGGAGTTTGCCTGACAAAGGAATGCAAGGATTTGGCTAATAAGACGTGGGAGTGTATATACATACACATCCTTGAACAATTCAGCTTTGAATAAGGTGAGTACAGTGTGTATTCTGACTTCCCTCCTGTAAAACATCTTGCTTCCTACAAGTGCACTCACTATAATATCATGAACAACTTAATCTTCAGAAGCTTGGAAAGGCTTTTTAAGCCTAGTCTTCAGTTACGGTGGCAAATTCACCCGTCAGATCGACCTTTTCTGAAGACCTGCTCAGTCAATTAGGAAGTTGATCACTGAAGACTACCCCGGCAACTGGAGTAGCATTGAGTCTGTTCACTGATATAGCGCACATTACTCAATCAAAAAAACACATATAATCTTAAGAAGAAAAATAAAGTGACTTAGTTCCATCTCGGCATTTGAGAGAACTTGTTGTTGTAGTTCACTTTCTCACAACAATCTAGTAAAGGAATACCCAACTAGGAAAACCACATTTGTCTAAGAGTGCTATAACCTGTTCTAGATCTTTATGAACTTTGTGGATCTCAGCGCACTCTCTCTATAGACAGTTTCACAATTTTGCATGTACAGTGTGGATCTTTAAAAAGACTCTTACAAACATAAAAAAAATAGAAACCCATAATTAATTCCTTTTAAAATTCCTTTAATAAAGCCTCAGGGTAATCTATTCAATGGGGGCCATCTCCAACACCAGAAATGCAAACTGATCCTGCACGTCTGGCTAAACTGAGAGGCCAAATCAAAAGCTACTTTGATAACTGTAACACTTTCTTCCTTTGTTGTTTTTAGAATCATGTTTTTTGTGTGTCTGTCTGCTTGTGACATCTGAATGGATGCAGAAACCAACAGTTATATGATCCCTGCTCATACTCTTTACTAAAATTGAGTCAGCAAAACTCCCTTGAATGCTAGTGGGTTCTCTTCTGCAGCAATGAGAGAAAAGCAGTTCTGCCATCCTTTTGCTGCAGCAATAGCTCCTTTCACAGAATCTGCTGTATTTGCAAATCAAGTCTTTGAGAACAGCCATGGTTCTCCAGGATGGAGAGATTGGGAGTGAAACAAGGAAGGCATTTTTCTTCTCTACATTGAGTTACATTCTTCATCACCTCTGCTGCTGCAGGGAAAATCCCTGTAGAACAAGCACCCTCCTATGTCCAAATGCACAGCCAAACTTCACACTGACAAAATACTGAATTGGCTTGAAACTAGGTAAAGCAGATTCACTCAGCCTTAGTCTCCTCTGCCTAACTCACTGAGACAGAGGCTTCTACTTCACCATCAAGCAAGCCCGGTGCGTACCTCAAACATGGTAGCAGTGGATGGAAAAGCATTCAGATACTGAGAGATAATTTTAGTAAAGGGAGATTGTGGTACCCAACAGAAGACTGTGACCTGATAAGCCGATAATAGGTGGTGTCAGCCATTAATTAGCCCTGACCAAAAGTTATTCAGTGTATAAGCAAAACAGAACTTGTACCGACCAAGGACGTACCTTGCTCCCACTAAGTAGCAGACGTAACTTGCAAGCTCTGTAAAATAACAAGATAAGACTGGGGCAAAGGAATGTTGTAAATAAGTGTGAAAAAGACCATGCCTTTTACCCACTTAGTAAGCTCAAAAGGTATAAAAATACTGGATAAGCCTCTCCCAAATTGGAACCTTGTCATCGGGGCAACTGCAATGTTCGCCACCACGTCATCGCTCCCCATGCTTCACGCCCACGGTCGTTTAACTGGAGTTCTTGTCTGCTGAAGGGGCGTAAGTGTTCGTGCTTTCCTATTCCTTTTTTTTCCTTTCTGTCTGTGCTCTTAATAAAACTGTTTTGCTTTTATCTTTTACCTTGTTTCCCAGTGTTGTGCCTACTGAACCAAGTGAACCTTAGGATCTGAGCTATAGGTTGTAGCCAGAGTCCTGTAACCTTCTTGCAACAGATACTAGAAAGATGGCAGTAGCCAAGCTCACGATGTGGTTCTGTTTCCCACTCCTCAGACCTGATCTGCTCTAGGAAACTGTGGCATGTTTGAACACTGTTAGCTGACATACTGCTGACCATGGATTAGCCATCAGCATAGACCCAGACAAACCGTGTTCAGCATGAAGTTGTGATTAAGCCCAACACTTTAACCAATCAGAGTGGAAAGCACACTGTTCGTCATGTTGGCACAGGCTCCCTCCAGCATTGTGGTTATCTTCCATGCTGAGAACACCTCTTAAAGAAAAGTCTGTTGTTGGTGACTGTCCTTCTGGCAGAGGCCAACACTCCTGAGCATGAATGACAACCCAACCCTTCCTCCTCAAATAAACAAACCTCCTCAAAGGGAAAGGAGGAGCTGTCTGGCTAAGAATGTGTCCAGGTAAAAGAGAATTCTTGTTTTGAGCTTGGAAGGTGAAGGAGTAGAGGAAATAAAATAGTGTTTACAGTCTGCAAATCAATGAGCAGAGCCACCCTCAGTTTCTGAAGACCCTTTTACTACTGGGGAGCCTCTGACATTCAGGGGCCTCTCACCGATAACCCTGATTTCACTTTCCTACTGTTGGAAGGAGAGAGTTTTTGACTGGATGATCACAGGTTGCTCCAATGTGAACAAACACTAGCTCTATCATGCATGCATATTGCCAAGGAGTTCAACAGAGGGGTCATGGTGTGACTTTATAAAATTATATAACCCAAAAACTAATGTGGGAGTTTTTGGTCCAATAGACAGAATCCTCTAAAAAGCCAGCCACGCTAAAAAGCCAACCAGCTGCCATCTCACACTTATTTTTTTTCTTCCCAGAAAACTATACTAGACATGTCTAAGTTGCCCTGGCTGAATGTAGTGCTCACAAAACACAAAGGAAGCTGCAGAATCCAGTACCCCTTCTGCCAGAGCTAGTAGTAGACTAGAAAGGAATAGGGTGAAGAATCTGCCTGGAAGTGCCTCAAAATCATGGGGTAAATACAGTGAGTTTGACCATCATAGACTTTACCTTTCTGTTACTCTACAGTGAAATGGGGGAAGATGGGGACTATGTACTTTTTCCCCTGAAAAATAAAATACATTCTGTTCACTGAATACCAAGTAAATAGATACCCTCCAAATAGTGTGTATAGGTAGAATGGCATGGATAGTGATGTTGATGCATCTGCTGTAAACCTCAAGGATCACCTACCTGTTTTTTTACAAAGGGGCGGTGTCTGAGTGTCTGTTATCTTGGACTGAATCAAAGTATATCTGGGGATTATTTTTTCAGTTGCTGAACAGCTGGCACACATCTTTATGAGTAGCAGAATTATGGTTTACCTCATTCCCCCTCCAAAGATTTGGTGGTGCTAAGGCAGGCTAAGTTTTTAAGTACCAGTCCCTGCCTCTATCAGCTTAACTTTTAAGGAAGAAGGTACAATGACCTACTATACAGCTCCATTTCAGTTGTCTACATTGAGTGGGATTTTCCCCGCACAGTGTGTTTTTTCATAGGAAAGAGAGACTTTGTTACAAATGTGAAAGCGTTAGCCTTTATCACCAAGCAACCACATCACTGAGACATAAATAGCTGTGTCTCACAGTACATGCTTTCTATCCAACCATCCTTCTACCCATAAGCATTCAACATTCAGGCAAACAGTCTTCCATCTGGTAGACGTGGTCTGTTCTGCCTATGTGTGATTTGTAGGCAACTGCAGATGGTGTTACTCCATCACAAAGGGGGTGGGGAGGAGAGAGGCATCACAGCATTTCACAGGGATGAAAGGGGCCTCATTGTGTTAAGGTCTTGCTTAAGATGCGCCCGATTATTAGAACTGTACGTAATTAAGGTGGTAATTTAGATAGAGTATATATTATTTTGCAGAAGGGGTTTTCATTTTTTACAAGTCTTCTACCTACTGGCCACAAAAAAAAAACAAAACCCAAAACCTTCAACTACATCCTGGAGAGTGGAAATCAAACCCAAAACAAAAGCTGTGTCTCACTCAAACTTTTCACTGTCAAGATACAACTTTTACAGGTGCTCTTTTACTGTTAACAGGTATTTCCCCCTCTGCCTGAGACAGACATTCTGAGATCTTGGGCAAAACAAGCAGTTTGACACAAAACCAGCTCTAAAAGACTAAAGGGGCTGCCGAAAGTAGTAAATTCAAAACTTTTACTCTGTGTGTTTCTTAGCTGATCGATTTCAGTGGGCTAAAGAAACTGCCAGGGAGCTCTGAGCCATGTGGGCTGATGCTCTCAGAATATGAGGAAGGGAACAGAGCTTCTGGAGTAGATGTTGGAGTGCTCCCTGCCCTCTTGCCCTCCTCCGAGGAGCCGCTGTGGCTATTTAGCAGGAAAACTGAATACAGCTCACTAAGGAGAGCCTGGAGAGACACAGCGTAGTAACATAAAAAAGCTGGAAACTCTGGGAAGTGAGCACAGCCCTGCGCTCTGCAGAAGCTGCAGCTCTGGGGATGGGAAAGACCCAGTAAATCGTATTCTTACCCCCTCCATTTTTGTAGCAGAGGTAGGGAAATCTCCAGACATTGGCCAGGTCCACAGCGAATCCAATGACCGAGAGAAGGAAATCGATCTTCTTGCCCCAGGTCTCCCGCTCTTGCTGCCCCCCGGAGCTGCAGTGAGGGCTGGGGGCGGCCGGCAGGAGGCTGCTGCTGGTGTATTGCACCCCATTCTGCTCCTTCACCAGGATCAGCTCCACGTCCTTCTTCTCCTGCTGCTGGCCGGAGCCGTCCTGCAAAAGAGCCACCGCCGGCGCTCTGCGATCGGGCTGGCTCTGTTTGTTCATCCTCGCCTTGAACATCCAGAAAGAGAGCTCAGGAGGGGAGCGGCGCAGGGGGTGGGGGAGTCGCAGATAACGGAAGTGCACTCTCCACGGGAGGCGACTCCGTGCCGCCCGCGCACCAGCCTGGCGGTGTCGGAGAGGCGAGAGCCGCAGCGGCCCGTAATAAGGCATGCAAATGCGCGGGGAGAGGGGGGATCCCGGGCGGGGGGCACGCGCCAGGAGCGGGGGAGGGGCAGGGGAGCGAGACAGCCAAGTCACAAACTCCGCGCCCGCTTCCCAAGTGCAGCCCGCGCGCACCTGACGCGAGCCTGAGCCCGCCTGGAGCAGCCGCGGGACGATGCAGCGGCGCCTCCCCGGCAGGGAGCTAAGGCCGGGCTGGGGGCAGCGCGAGCCCCCCACTGCACCTGAACGGGGCCGGTTCGACCCCCGCCAGCAGGGCAGAGCGGGTCCTGGCCTGCAGCCCGCAGCCGTCCCCCAACACCCGCGCCCACCGGTGCATTGCTGTGCGCTCGCTGCCCCCCCCCCCCCCGGGCTGGCAGTGGAGGGATGCCCGCAGCAGGAGTTCGGGTTGTTCCCTGCTCAGCCAGCAGAATTTGCGGGGCCACGCAGTCCGAGTCCCAAATCCAGGCCGGGCTAGCTGCCCCCTGTGGGGCCTGGATTTCTTGGAGTGGCGGGATTACGGGGCCCAGTCTTGGCTGGACCCTGAGTTCTCCAGAACGGATCTGTTGTTCTGCACCAGGGCCTGGGGGGGGGGGTTAATTCCTTCCCACCCCTAGACTCGTTCCCCCTTTAGGCAGTGGAATTCAGGGGTAGGGGCCAAAACCTGTAAGGATCCAAATTTGTCTTTTTCACAGTGATCCCAGTAATAGTTCCCCTTTCCCCCCGTAGATCAAGGCACAAGATGCGCTCACTTTCCCACACGCCAGTACTTGTACAGCCAAAGAAGAGGGGGGCACCCTCCTTCATTCTGACTGGATTTACGATGCACCAGTTCAATCTGCATTGTGGAAATGCCAGGGTGACCTGGCCAGGAGTTTCAGGAGTTTAGAGGGTGAGAAAGGAGCCCTTGTTAGGAGAGAGGTACTATCTGGGAATGGAAATCCCTTGCCCCAGATCACGCATCAAAACCAGATGGGTTTCTTAGGAAGCAAGAGATGGCACCTCTTTGAATACCCTATTCCTATTTCCTGTCTTTAGTGTCCAAATAAATCATACACATAACTCCTGTTCACACTCCACTCCTGGCACAACCCCCCAGACACATTGCTCATGCTTCCCATATACACTGTCCCATAAGGTACCATACTGCACAGGCACATACAAACTCCTGGGTATCCCCCACCCTGCTTGTCATGCACTCCGCCTATCAACTCATGCTCCCTTAGAAACAATCGCTTCCTCTAGACAAATTCTCCAAAAACTCATTGAGCACATGCACCTGCCCCCTCCCCCCAAAAAAAATTAGGAGTACATTGGCATTAAAAACAAACCCTGCTTCTAGTCTAGATACAAGGAAACTCAACTCTCAACACCACCTTGCAGAGCCCTGAAACAAACATGCTGGCAAACTCACCAGATAGCTCTGAGAAGGACTCTGTCCCAAACCCTGGCAGCCAGCAGGGGGGCAGAGGGTCTGTAATGAAGGCGGGATCACACTCTCTGGGTTCTACCACAGTAGCCTTTCTTCTTTCCTTTGGGACTGGCAGTCCCTCCTGGAACAGAAGCTGTGGGAGATCCACTAAAGAGCTTTTTAGCTCCGGCTTCCTTCTCTGCACACGATTGAAGTTCTGTATTAATAATCCTCCCAGACCTCCCGCCCTGGAGCATGCCTCTCACTGGTCCCTTCCGGACAAACAAGATAAAATCTTGCTAGAAGCAGATGGGAACACCTATTTTCCCCCAAAGGGGAATCGCAAGGGGGGGAGGTGTGTGTTTGATCTTGGTTCTGATGAGATTGGGGGGAGGGAGGAAGAATCCAGGAAGCCCACACTTATTGTCAATATATATGACAGTTGCTCTTAGGTGGAAAGTGTGGGCAATCTGGCTAATGTAATATCTGCTGCACCCTCAAGGTAACAAAGTCCTCAATTGAATTTTTAAAAAGTTGCCTAATCTTGAATCTGTCTGGGTTCTGTTATGCCTAATGGGGCTTGACAGCTGTTTGAGTTACTGGCAGGAGAATGGAATACAAAGTGTGTTTAGAATCCTCAGTGGGACAGAGCAAGGTGGCTAGCAGTTAGTGCCATGCCTCTTTCAGCTGGGGCATGTCTTCGGGTGGGTTTTCTTTGCCTCAGATGGTTGCATGCCTTTGGTTTCTTTGGCGTTGGTCTTAATTATTCAAAGTTGGAGATCTCTAACATTTTAAAGTAGAATGAGGCACTGGAGAACAGTCCTCTTGCATCGGCATAGAAGTGGTCTAAATTTAGCATTTTGTTTCCAAATTTCCACTAAGACAGCTGGGCCTATTAGCTTGTATGACACTCCACAATGTGGGTTGTCAGCAGGGTCCAAATCCATGGCTTAGCAACATAGTACAGACATCTCTCATGTAAGTTAAAGAGCCAATACCATTAGCTGAAAGCAATAGTTGGCTGTTATACCTCATGTGGACCAGCTTCTAGAAAGGGATGTGACAAGCAATGTGCAAATGTAACACACTTGACCCCTCATCTTTTAGGTAAATAAACTGGGCACCTCCTGAACAAGCATGACTTTGCCAGTAGTCAATGGATAGTATCAAAAAGCTAAAATTGCACAACTAAAATTGTAAAGGAGGTGAAGCTTGCCTCCCACAATCTAGAATCAAAACTTTTACTGATGATAAGAAATATGAATACCTTGTTGTATATTTCTTTTCATCCCGTAAGATATTAAATTCATTTACAAGTTTGATCTTATACAGACTATAAATGGAACCACCACTGGGATGAAAGGTGGTAGCTGTTTAAGCTGCATATAACAGCACTAGCCACCGATTTTTAGTCAGGAAGTGAAACAGAATATTGCATAAATTGAAACTTAATTACTAATCCAGAATAGTGTTTAGTGTTCCAGAATAGAACTGAAGGCTGTAAAAAGATCAGAACAGAGAGCAAGCTGTGAAGAGACTGAACTGGGGTGAAGGTGTGGAGGCTGAAGTCTTGAAGGGCAAAACCAATGCAGCTCAAGGAGGAGTTTTGCTCAGGGAAGATGGTTTTAATTTAGGGAGTCCCCAGGAGATGCTGGGTCAGTATATGTCCTGGGTGTCCTAACAACATTAACCCCTTCCCAGCTAACACTGACTTCTTGTGTGGCTGTACTAGGTGGCTTCAGCCCTTCTTCACCTCAAAAATGAAGCAGAGGCTTTGGGATGCCTTGTCACCCTGATTCCCCCTTCAAAGCATCTGATGAAGTGGGATTTTCTCCCATGAAAGCTCATGCGATAAATAAATTTGTTAGTCTTTAAAAGTGCCACAGGACTCCTTGGTTGTTTGGCCCCTCCAAAGGGACTACAGCATATCCCATGGCTCAGTCATTATCTGGCCATGCTGCAAGAAAGATAGGAGGCGATGGTTGTGGTTTTATGAGGCCTCAACTGTATTCACCTAAAATATCTGGTAATACCTGGCAATAAATTGTATAGTGCAGTTCATCATAATTTCCTTAATCATTTCCACATAATCTCCAGCCTGATCCCAGTCATCCTGTTGGTGGGGACCCCATTGCTCACTCTTTTTAAAAAGGGTTAAGGGGCTGTAAAAGGAGAAATGTTAGATCCCTGCTGAATTAGACATAGAAACTTCAATTCCTCTCTTACTCAGCTCCCAAACTTTCTTTTCACATCCATTTCCAATCCATTTGATCCAATAACCATATCCTTTCCATATGATTTCCTGCACTGGATATCCACCAGAAGTTTTACATACTAACTTGTGACATTATAACCTAAACCTCCTATTCAGTCCCAGCAGATCCCAGTCCTACTGTGAGGAAGATGAAAAAGAAACTCCAACCCACCTCGGCAGTATAGTGGTGAGGAAACAATTCTTTCTTAGCTCCACCCCTCCACCAAGGAAAAAAGCAAGTAGCATAACATTACTGGGTCAAGATGTAGCCCAGTCCTTCTATCAAATTCATGGGTGGGTGCAGGAGGAATAAATACTCCCCATACTCTTCCAGTCACCAGGAAGGGCAGTGCAGTGATCTCTTGACTAGGCTCCAATGGCTTCCTGTCCATCCCTTAAATTTTCTCTTGCCTTCCCACCTGTTGTAAGGAAGTCCCTTTTTTCTCATTAGCCAGACAAAAACCACTTAGGAGGTTGAGCGCAATCTCACTGGCTTTCTGGTGTGAGTACTTATGTAATTCAGCAACTAGGGAGACAAGTAAAACAGACTAGGAAGAAGCCTCATCTTCTGAGCAGCTAGGTCTAGGCTTCATTGGGTGGATTGACCATCTGTCTAACTCTGGGGGCTGTTGCAGTATTTCCCAATAAAGAGGCAGTTTGTAGCTGATGAGCAGGAATAATTGCTTTATCAAACTTTGATGGTGGGGACTAGGGTTGGCTTTATGTACATTGACTCAGTAGGCAAAAAAGAGACATGCTGCACTATCTGTAAAGGAAGGATACCACCCATTTAGAAAAAACGTGTATCACTTCAAACCATGAAGAGATTACTTTACTTATGTGTTTGTAAATAGGCTGCTAAGCAAACCAGTTCCTAAACTGGCCAAGACACTGCGCCAACATTCCTACTGTTCATTGGCTATGTCTTCACTGGCACTTTAAGTCGACTTAAGGAGGCTTAAGTCGACTTAAATTGAGCTGCGTCCACACTGGGCTTTCATTAAGTCGACTTAAGAAATTAATGAAAGCTTAAGTTGACTTTATAGCTACCACTCATTAGGTTGACTTAAGCTTCCTTAGGTCAACCTAACCCTTCCTTAGGTTGACCTAAGCCCAGTGTGGACACATAAGTCCACTTTAAGTCGACCTAAGGGCAGTTAGGTCGACTTCACAAAGTGGACTAAGTTGACTTAAAGTGTTGCCACTTGTTAAGTCGACTTTAATAAGGTCGAGTTTGTCGACTTAAAAGTCAACCTTATTAAAGTCGACTTAACAAAAGTCGACTTCACTTTTCTAGTGTAGACATAGCCATTGAGAGGTGGTATTTTCTACAAGTAAAGATGTCCTTTGCATGCTTCTCTAGAGAGCTGACATCTCTAGCACTGCAGTGGCCCTATCTCTGAGTTGTAGTTTCAATTCTGACTCGGTGTGAAGACTAATTCCTACTTTTACCATCAATTCCTACAACAATTGAGTGTTCTCTGATTTTTCTCTTCTCAAAGGATAACTAAACCTACCCTCATTTGATCTATGAAATGTGGTTGAAAATATTTAGTCTTAGTTCTTTTTTCAAGTACCTCTACACACAGCAACTAGATATCCATGGCTGGCTCATACCAGCCAACTTGGGTTCATGGGGCTTGGGCTACAGGGCATTTCATTGCTGTGTAGACTTCTGGGCTTGGGCTGGAGGCCGGAGTCTAGGACCCTGCAAGGTGGGAGAGTCCCTGAGCTCAAGCTCCTACACAAGACTGAATGTCTACACTGTAAAGAAACAGTCCTGTGACCCTGAGTTGACTGGCCACAAGCTTTTCTTTGTAAACACACCCTTTGTTGTATTGAGGTTGGTAAGGCTGAGGGCCAGAAGGTGCTCAGAATTGCTCTGGACATACCTAAGCCAAGAGATACAGAGTGCTGTATGCCCCTTCTCCCCCACCCTTTTGTTTTAGTGGCACTGCTCTCTTGTGAGGTCCCTATTGGAGGACATTCTTGAAGAATGTTTTAACTTGTTATTGCTTATAAGAATTGTGGGAAAACATTGGTCTCATGGAATGGTGTACGTGTCTCCAAAGGAAGGAAGTCACAAGATACATCATAAGTAGTAAAATAATGTAGGCTCAGTACACCCTAAGCAAGACCATACAGTGCCAAGCACAATGGGGCCCTAAATCCATAGAAAGTGACAGCCCCACAGCCATTACAGGCTAATGAAGTACAAAGCCACTTTGAAATTTTGATGAGATTGAGGCCTGAGGCAGCATTTAGAGGTCTTTAAAATGTTAGGAACTTAAGGCTTGCTCTAGCTCCAACTGAAGAGTTTTTAAGCTATAACTAAGGGTCTCACTCTATCCCTTTATCTCTGCACAAGTCTCTCTTTGATACTTATGATGATGCAGCAGGTGGAACAAGTGTAAAATGTGGCTTATTTGACTTTCTGTGTCAAGAGTGAGAAAAGAATGAGGCCCTAAATTTATTGTGTATGACACTGAATATTAAACACACTTGGGGTCAACTTTTGCCAATAGACAACTCCCATTGACTTTGAGAGACTTATACTCAACATCTAAAGACACAAATGGACCATCAAAGTACTCTCTTCTCAACTGGAAAAGAGCAGTTGACTCATCAATTTCACTAAATTCGAAGCAAACAATGGAAACACCTGAATTATTCATTGGGGGAGATTGCTACTTGTATTAAAATATATATTTGGGGCCAAATTATGTCCTTTGATGGAAATACAAAGCTCCCTTTATCACCAGTGGGAATTCCATACCCATATGTGAAGAAAGAATGAGAGATTGAACAGAAACTCCACTTGTCTAAATCCTATTTGTCATCTGTGTCTTTGCTAAGGAAACCCAGGACTAGGTGATTGGTACTAGATAAATAAGCTGCCTTCCCAATAAAGAATGCACAAGAACCATGGTTCACGCTCTTATCTAATATTTCTATTACGGTAGCAGCTAACCACCATCCAGGTCAGGGCCTTATTGTACCAGGTGCTGTACATGCATAGGCACTATGCAGACAGTTTTAAAAATCAGGTGAACCTGGTTTGGATATCTACATATGGTCATTTTTGGTTTGTGCATGGCACATTCAGACCAGTTCAATAGGGGGAAAAATGGTGTCTTCAGTCGATACATTTCAAAAAAAGCCTCTAGGCTAGTATATGCTTATGAGGGCCTGGTCCAAAGCTCATTGACCTTTTGATAAGGCTCTATTTCCTAAGAAAGAGGAAGAAAAGAAGTTAATAATAGAAGATTTTCCCAAGACATTAACCCACTGAGTAGATAAACCCAGGTGAAAATGCAGGTAATCTTTTTATTTGTTCTAAAGGACACTAACACATTTCATTTGCAGAATTAGTGGATGAGCTGAGATAAAGCATTCCCCCCCAAAAAATACTTTACTTCTCAGCATATGAAAGTATTATTAATGGTTTTTACATGTTTATCTCATATGTGTATTGACTTAGTCCCTGGACCCAAATTCTCTCTGATGCCACAGCAATGGGTCTATATAGGTACTCCGATTTATAAAATGACTTGGTATTGGGAAACCTCCAGTTGCCCTTAGTGCAGCATTTACCCAACCACAGCGCCAAGTAGCAAATTAGTGAATTAGCTTCCGAGCTAACATTGAGTAGTTTGGACAGTTGTAAGTAAATTGTTTTTGTTGAGCTGATTGTTTTAAAATTAAGCCTGCAAGCACTGGAAACATCAACTGCACCCAAGGAGACTTAGAGCCTGTCTTCAAAGTTATGACAAGTCAGCCACTTGGCAGCTCTCGCAGTGACCTATATTTTAATATGGGCTATTGGATTATTTCTAAAGAGGCTTCTTAACCATAAAAGAATTATGCTCATTGGTTGGTCTGTGGCAAAAATACAATTGAATTAAGGATTGAAATAATTTAGGATCCAGCTGGACAAGCTGTCCCTGCGGCTGAGCAGTAACAGATATATTAAGCTTTGGAAATTACACAGAAAAAGATATAATTGATCCAATGTAACCTCACTACTTTATATTAAATAAAGTAATGCTGATAAGCTGAAAGGTTAGAAACAAGGAGCTGAACTGAAGAAAGAAAATGGAAAGTCTGGGTAAAGCAAGTTCACTTTTAGATCCTAAATGTGATGGGTGCTGTATAGTTTCACAGCCAGTCAGCAACAAGAGATGCTGGGTGCCTTATTTTTCAGGTGCTCAACTTAATAGCTCTCCAAAGGGGCCAGATTTTCAGAACAGGTGGCTCAGCACTTTGTGAAAGTCAGTCCCTTAGAAGGTGTCAGTGTGTCAGCTTGGGAACTCAGAATCATTAGTCACTCTGGAACAGCTTGGCTGCTCTGACAGACTCAGTCCATTTCTGTATATTCCTTTGTTAATTATTGTTGTTATTAATAAGGGAAGTACAACCAAATATTAATGTGTCTGAAAAAATTGCTGGCAATTAGTGCTAGAATGTATTAAATACCATCCTTCAAGACACACATGAATAGAACATATTAGGAATCCTGATATGTAGAACAGCATCCAAATTTGGAAGCTAGAAAACTGGGTCAAGCCTAGAAATCTTTTTTTTAATGATTAATGTTCTTTTATAACTAAAATAGGACCAAAACTTTATTCTGAAAGACCATTTAAATATATGCATACATATTTTACCCCCATAGAATTATACAGATTTAGATGAGGATGGTGTTTGGCCATTAGCTGTCACTTTAAACAGTAATTCTTGTTTTACATTTCCAGAATAGGCACAAATATTTTCATGGGCTGTTTCTTTATTTCACAAAGAACCAAAAATTCATGAAGACCGTATTGGTGTTATAATAATTGTTATAGAGACAATGATAGATGTTGCTCTATCAAATTGAGGCTTATATGTGGTTGGCTTCAGATTGTGTTGAAGTCTGGGGGGCAAAAGAAGGAGGGGAACAACACAACAAATCCCCAGAGGCAATGTGTTTCTTTGTTCAAAATTCTCCCAACAAACAAAGTCCTCTAGCTACGTATCCAACGGGGAAGCTGAAATGGGCTGCCAGAAAGTGTGGCATTTATCTAGATTGTGTGTATCAATTAAGTGTCTGGAGATGTAATAATTGTAGTACTTCAGCTGCAGTTTTCCAGATTGGCCTGTGTTTTTCTGGCAGAAGTATTGTCTTGAATGCCTGGAAGCGGATACACAGTAAATGTAACTTTTAGGTTGATGCTGTGCAAGGATTTGCAAACATGTTTTCGCTTTGCCCTAAAGCGCCACCTACTGGTTACTGTTCAATTCAGTTTGAGGAATGAAGAGGGGAGGTTGAAGTGTGACGACAACAACGTGTAGATGAAGAACAACTGATTTTGTCAGGTACTGCTGGCCAGGAAGAACCCAGTGGTCCCAAAGGGGAAACTCCTGTGTTTCTGTTTCTGTGTCCTACTTTCTGGTATGCAGTTATCCCAGAAGCTCAGTGATTTTCTACAGAAATTGAAATCACTTGCTTCAAGCCACTGTAGGCACCAGCAGTAGCCTTAACAATACTTAAATACTTCATCTTCCCCATTGTGTACATGACTACAGGACTATATTAATTATTTAAACCACATAGTTAATTTAAAAAAAAAACCCTTAGATTAAAAGTTAAGGTTGAAAATTCAAATATTCAAAAAATAAAGAGATACCAGATTTCACTTAATTGTCCACTTAGTTCGGCACCACTGAGTATTATAATAGACTTGCTTGGGATCGCATTAGAAGTCTGTGTCAGAGCCAGGGCTAGAGCCAACTTGTCTGGGCCCCTGCCTTAAACATAGGAGAAGGTCCTTTTCTTGTTGGAACCTTCTGCCTCATTCACTGTCTGACCTGTCCCCTGAATGAGGCAGGGGCCCTGTAGAACAAATAGTATGTGATCATGTAATTAAAGACTCATCAAAATCCACAATGGGGATGACTAAAGGTAGGGTTCTTAGGGCTTGCCCAAATAAAAAGCACTATCAATCAGTCTGTGCACATCACAGAAGTCAGTATAAGAGCTGAGACTAGAACTCATAGTCTCCTATTACCTAGCACAGTGGTTCTCAACCCAGCGGCGTATATACTGCTGGGGTTACTCATCTAGATATTTGCCTAGTTTTACAACAGGCTACATTAAAAAGTACTACTGAAGTCAGTACAAACAAAAATGTTGTACAGACAATGACTTGTATTTACTACTCTATATACTATACTCTGAAATGCAAATAAAATATTTATATTCTAATTTAAGTAAAAAGTAAGCCATTGTTCAGTAATAAATAGTGTGCTGTGACACTTTTATATTTATATGTCTGATTTTGTAAGCAAGTGGTTTTTATGTGAGCTGAAACTTGGGTGTGTGCAAGACAAATCAGACTCTTGAAGGGGGAACATTGCTTTGGAAAGGATGAGAACCACTCACCTTGCACATCTTCCAACAATAGTTATTACTGTTGCTGTAATCCTTTCCTTCCAGAGCTCTCATGCAGTGCATGGTCAGTACTGCTGGCAATCTGCCATTATATCCCAAGAACCAAATGGTCATTGAGAGTGAGTCACCTCCAGGAGATTTTCCGATTCCTTTATGCCATTGATAGAGCACGCCCAATACTCCCACCACAGGGGATTTCTTTGCTAGCAGAGGACAGTGATTCTATACCTCTTCTCCTTATCTCCTACCATAAGGGCATATCAAAGTCAGAGGAAAGAAGAGCAGCCATGGTGCTCTGAGCTCCAGGTGTTCTCTGATGCCAATGGCTATGCAGAATCCAACCTGTATTGTTGTTCTCCCACTCCCAGGAGTTCTACAGAGACTTATATGACCTATGAGAGAAGAACCAAAACTAGTGTTTAAACCTACTCCTCCAGCCCATTTGTCCTCTCCTTCCATTATGATAGCACTGCTAAACTGGAACCCAACCCAGCCATGTCTAATTTTATTTTTACAGAACCAAGAGTTGATTTTGCAAGGTTGATTTTGAAAATCCAGAACCAAAAATTGGCCACCTTGGGTATGTTTACATTAGCAATTTAAGTTGACTTAAGGACCCTTAAGTCAACCTAAATTACTCCATGTCTACACCTGATTTTCATTGTTGACTTAAGAAATTCCTTAAGTCAACTTGATGAAAGCTTAAGTCGACTTAATAACAACAGCCCATTAGGTCAACTTTAGCCTTAAGTCGACTTAAGGATGGTGTGGATGGGGAGTAACCCTTAAGTCGACTTTATTAAGTCTTAATAAAGTGGACTAAGTCGACATAAATGGACTAAGTTGACATAAATTTAAGTCAACTTAGTCCACTTTGTTAAGTCGGCTTAATAAGGTCGACTTTAAGTCGACTTAACTTTTTCTTGTGTAGACAGACCCCTTGATTCCATAATAATTGGTAACAACTTTTAGTGTCATTCCTAACATGGGGTAGAGCCATACTGTGGTCTTAGAAATGAAAGTTCCATAGCTCAGAAATACTTCTATTGTAACTTAATTTGTTGAAGTACTCTTAAGGAACCCATTTTGAGACAGAATTGCCATCTAAGCCTCCAAATGGACTAATTAGTCGATTGACCCTGGGGGAAAAATCCACAAGATCTTCTAAAACTAGCACTAAATTCTATCTGACTCTCTCTGCCATGAGCAAACAAGGAAATGGGAATGAAAAAACAGTAGCTTTTAAGCACAGATTTGGATGTTTAAAAAGTGATTATGCTTTTGTTTATTTCCAATTACTCAGTTAAAAATCATCCAGTAGGCAAACATTCTCCCCTCCCGCTCTGTTAACTTTTCATAGTTAATTCTACACTGGGTGCATTGATTGTATCCCAGTAAAATAAAAACACTGCCAGTAAGCTATGAAAAATCATCCTGGTGTTGCCCAACTAGGCAAAACAACTTTTATGTTTGCTGTGTCATTTAGAATGTAGTAACTGTAACAGCCTATAGATTTTAAACACCAGTGTACTTAATAGGCAAGGAGGCTGATGACATTGTATCATCAAAACTTAAACTAATTCTGTTTTATTTAGTTATGGGATATAATAATAACAGCAGAGACATAGTCAAGGCAACAAATTTCTTTTGAAGGATTAAGCTCTGAAGTGAAGCTAAGGCATTTAATAACAGAAACCATTCATAATTTGAATATTTTATGAATGTATATAACAAAGCAGGACAGAATTAAGCACCCACAACTTTTAAAATAATTTTTGCTAGCTTCATGAAAGTTTGCAAGTTGTACTGTTGCTCCCTTGGACTATCCTTTGGTCTCACACAATTGGTGGTGTATGGATGAGACACTCTTCAAAGGCTGAGATAAAAAATGAACAGCTCTTAAGAGTGTTGCATGAGGAAATAGACTGTGTTGATGACACACGTTCTATTACTAAGGATTTTAGCATCATTTGGGAAAGGATATAATTGCATGTATTTTAGGAGTCCCTGCTACCTCAACTGTGAGCAGAGCCCCAGTGGCTAGAGGATGCACACAGTTGTAGGGCCAGCCTAGAAGAGTTTATGATGTAAGTAGGTAGGTCAGACAAAAACAGAGGTGCAGTGACTTGCTTAAACTCATGCAGCAGAACCAGGATTAGGACCCAGGTCCTCTGAGTCCCAGATCAGCACCCTATTCACTAGATTTCACTGTCCACTCCCTGTCCACAGTACCCCCTCCTACATCAGGGTCCTTGGAACAGGAACCACTGTCCCACAGACAGCTGATCCCTCCTCTCTCTGCAAAGAGGGGTGTGAGGTACCCAGACAGCCCCCTCTATGTGCCTGCACCCTGAGGAAGGAGGGCTAGAATCCACCAGGAACAAAAGGCCCACCCCCCTCAGCTTAACATAATGACTTTGGCAAGAATTTGGAGGTGGGTTCTGTGGTAAATGATTACATCTCTACAGCACACTAGCTGGGGCTGCATGTGGCCCTTTGATTGTGGATTTGGAAGCCTGAATTTCAGGCACAAGGATAGGAGGCAGGGAGAACCGCTTGAGCATTTTTTTCCTTCTACTAGTCATGTGGACCTAGCAGAATAGTTATATGGTTAAGAGTGATGACATTTGTAGGGGGGAAAACCCACAACTGAGCTACAGGATGGAGAGACTAAAAATGCAGATGTACAATACCATGCAGATGTATAAACATTCTGTAGATGTCTGCAAATAGGCAAGATGGGTGGGTTTCCTCTCCAACTGCAAAAAGCTGGGAGTAATTTGCTGTATGTTTCCATATGGCCTTTCCTACAGAACCTGCCATATGCAGAGTATCTATGCCAAAACCATTTCTGAAAGGCAAATCACCCATCGACATATGAGAACTTCATTTAACAAGTCTAGGGCTATGTCTACCCTACAAAAAGTTAGGTCAACTTTAAGTCGACTTAAAAATGACCTTATTAAGTTGACTTAACAAAGTGCTGTCCATGGACGTGGACTAAGTCCACTTTGATAAGTTGACCTAACTGCCTTTAGTTCGACTTAACAAAGTGGACTTAAACGTCCACACTGGGCTTAGGTCGACCTAAAGAAGGGTTAGGTTGACCTAACAGGCTTAAGTCAACCTACCTCGCGGTTCTTCGTAAGGCGATTTAAGGAATTTCTTAAGTTGACTTAATAAAAACCTAGTGTGGTCGCAGCTTAATTTAAATCGACTTAAGCCTCCTTAAGTTGACTTAATTTGCCAGAGTAGACATAGCCTAGAAGAGTAAAACATGAGGAGATTCAGACCAGTGAGGTTTACAACTGATAAAGGGGAGAGAGCGATTCAATCAAAATTCTTTAGGTTTTGCTGTGAAAGTCTGAAGTCTAGACATAATACTTGGCCTGGAACTTACAGCTATGGACTTCCTATGGTCTCGTTTAGGATCTGATTTTGTACAGGGCAGAACTTACAGTTCAGTACCTTCATTGGCACTTATAAAAATGATGTCAGAGTAGACTTGGCAGAATTTGACTTTTATTTCTTATAATATCAATTGATCACATTAATGTTTATTTTTAAGCATATACATCTATTTAAATTTTCACTGTTGTGCAATATTGAGTTAGTTTTTTTCTTCAGTTTTTATCAACTTTAAATTTCACAATTGTGGGGAATTATTGGGGAGATGTCCCACAATTATTTAATGACAGCAGATGTTAGGATTCAAAAGTTAGAGCTCTATAACCATTAAAACACAAACTGTAAGCATCACATGGCAAAGTATATTTTGTATATGTAACACTTAGACGTTTGATCAAGTCTAAAAATAAATTTACCAGCAAGTTCATTCCAGTATCTGTGACACAAATTTGAACGTACACTATTGGGATAGATTTTTTTACTCAGAGTAGTCGACTTGTTGATTATCAATGAAATTTTACTTTTCGACCTGGTGATTTCGTTAGCCAATTTTTTTTTCATTTCATCACTAATGTGATTCACTATGTTAATACATGCGTTGGTTGAGTGAAAAATACAGCCCATGTCAATATCATTTAGTTCTTGTAAATCAGTTTCAGATTCAAAATTATGAAATTATTGGTTTTCTTTTGCCACCTTTATATGCTCTGCGAAAATTTTTCGTGGTAATCACCTTTTCGCGAGATAACATCTTTAAACACACATTCTCAAAGATCTCTTTCTCGGCTTCTACAAGCAATTTTAATGCAGCCACAGTTACCTTGTGATCAAAAAGGCTTTTTTCGCAAAGACGTAAGCTGTTGCTGTCAATTTTTGCTAAAACAGCTTATTTCATTGTTTGCCCATTCTTTAGAAATTTTCATTCCTGCCTTCTTTTCTACTCCAAGAGTTCCAATTTTTTGAAATGGTGTACAGCCAAGTTTCTTATTTCAAATATTCAGCCAATCATACTTCTTGCAAAAGTCATTTTTTGATCGACAGTTCAGCAGGTAGGCCAGTCATTGTCAGATAATTCTTGAACACCAGATTAACCAACAACAGAAACTGTCACTGACGCCATTAATTCCTTTTCTTCAGTCACTTTCTCACTTGTTCTGGATTTCTTATTCACGGAAGTCGAAAAGAAACTCGTAATCTTTTTCATTTTTACGTTGGGGTTCAAAACACAGTAAACTAGAAAACATGCACCTGCTCAAATTGGTGTTCCCATCTTGACTGCACTGCGATGAAGTCACATGTCATGTCAGCATACACATGCACATAAGCGATAAGCATATTTGTTACCTTGCTGTTCCCACAAAATAAGTCAGTTGAGATGGTAACATTATTTTATTTGAGCAGAGGTGTCAACATCGCTGTAAAAAACGAGGTCAGAGCGCTGTACCTGTGCATACCATCACAAAAAGCACTGTGTATCCTTAAATCAAACTTTAACAACATTCTTAAGCAGCATTCTTTTTTCTTTGCCTGTCTGTAAATTTTGATTATTAGTGATGGAAATACTCCTGCATTGATTTGTGTGTGTACAGTGAAATCGAAGTTTACTGACATTTACAAAAAAAAAAAAAATCTGATTCTTCCAAGCCTAGATAAGAGACATGTAATACTCCAACAGCAGAGTACTGTTCCTGTGTCTTGTGAACTAAATAATACAATTGAGAAACATCACCCTAATATCCCTCTCTCCCCTTCTTTGCTGCTTTCCCTTCTCTTCCTTTGCTTCCAATTCTTTTACCTTTTCAAATGTGTCTCAGAGTCAACATTTAGTTGCTCCGTTTCCTTCTAAATAGTGTTGCCCACATACATAATGAAGTTTGGGGAGAGAGCCTACAACACACTGGGGCAGTATTCCCAGCGAAAGAACTTGCTGTAATACACATGAGGACAGCAGCAGAGTTGTGGTTGGTATAGAAACCCAATTCTATCTTTCTCTGGTGCTATAAAACCTCAACCTTAACATCTCATGAATTGCAAATTTCTAACTATTAGGCATCATTTTCCTTCATGGTAGAGCTTCCTCAGTTGATTTACATACAATGTAATAATCATCTGTCTCCCAACAGTGCACATTCTCCAGAGCTTATTTCTCAGCAAATATACTCGGTAACTTAATTTCCAGAAGCTGGGCATTAAAGGGTCATTCTTTTTCCAGGGCACATTATTAATTTGTGTTGCAGTGGAGACTAGAGGCCCAAATGTGAAATTGGGGGCCTACAGTGATAGGCATGTAAGAGAAAAAGAGTCCATGCCACAACCTGGTTACTATCTAAGTAACCAGAGATAAGAAAAAGTGATGGGGATTGAACCCAAAATCCCAAACTTCAGAGGAGTTTGTATCCAGATCTGACATTGGCATATAAACGTCATATAAACACGTGGAAGGAGAGGCTTATCAAGTCAGTGGTGACACTAACTTTAAGCTATCTTGCAGCAACTGGTGGAGGATTTTTTCTCTCTTGTTTAATACTAGATTTCCTATTGGAGGAAAACTATCCAGAGAAAAACTCAGCAAAAGCCAACAATATGACTCAAACACATTCACTTCCTTCTTAAAACATTGTTTCACAGAATGCATTTGAAGTTCCTCTAGATTCGGTTCCTTAATCAATTTCATTTGCAGTTCCAGGTAATGAAACATCATTTACTCAGCTTTCTCGCTTGCAAGCTAGGGGTCCGTTACTGAAATTGTTAAGGCAAGTATTCTTTCCTGGTTTCCAGTGAGGAACTGAGTTCAGCCAAATGTTTGGCATACTGTTAAATGTGGAGCCCTATTGTGTTCAAAGCAAGGGGCATGCTTGCTCACAATGCTTGGAAAATGAATTGCTTTTAACCTTGTGCTATTGATTCTTCTCTTCATTAATCAAAGCCTTGATATTTGGCATTTACACTTAACAGTTCTGAAGTGTCACACAATCAGACGTCCTCTTCTTCTATTGCCTAAATCTAAATAGGTCTTTTGGAGACCCTGTGTAGTGGGTGATGTGTTGCTGTGCAGGCCGTCTTTCCTGTGTCTGGGAACTGGGGGTCAAAAGAAGAACTGTACGTTATTGCTTATGTTGAAGAGCCTCAGTAAAGAATGAGTTGATTCATTACAATTGATTCTGTTCGGTTCTATCTAGTTTCTTATCTTACCCCATTGCTGTAATATCTGAGTGCCTTCCTGAGGGCATTAAGTGACGTGACTGGCATCTGTTACTCCCATACTCTCCTCTGGGGAGAGTTCTAAGTGCAGTATAGTGTTTTGTTTTGGTAAGATTTTTTTTTTCCATATTCACCTTGCTAAGAGTGCCTTAGAGGAGGTGGGTTGAAGAAATATGCATTGAGCTGGGAGCAGAAATAAAGAGGTTTGCGATAGTCCTTAGTTCCCGTGTGAATTTGTTCCATAAGTTCACTTGTGTCCTTTGTCTTCTCTGCCTCACTAAGCATGTGACCTGCTAATGCCCATCAGTTAAAACCTGTCTCTAAAGGATGGTTTAAAAATAACTTCATCCAACCTGGGAGTAGAACTTAAATAAACAACCAGGCAAAAGGAATAATAAACAGAGAAAAGCTGCAGTGGAGCACTCCAGTAGCCGTATCGACAGGTCACAGTTGGGCATTACACAAGTGCAAGTATCCATAAGCTGAAGATATCTGTGGTATACGGCCAACATGTGGGCTCATCTGTGCGATTATGGGAACATCAGCTTTGTTCCTCCACCCATCATGTGAACACTGCTTGCCTATCCTTCCTACTCAGGTGGCTTGGTGAGGTTTGAGAGCAAATTGAAAGGAACACCTTAGAGCAACTTTTGGCCATGTCTTTTTTGTGTGATGGGGAAAGAACATATGGCTGTCTCCTCTCTCCGATGGGGAAAGAACATATGGCTGTCTCCTCTCTCCGATGGTCATGCTGCCTTTATTTGGTAACTTTAATTTTCAGTTCCTGTGTCACTTTTTCTATGAGACTCAAAAAAGGGAGAAGGGGAAATTGTTCATGGTTTTATCTACAAGCTCTATTAATAAATAATAGGTCAACCTGCAGATTTTCCAGAGGGCTTGTTGCTGCTATCAAGGGTTGGGATGGCATCGGTTCTGTTTCCCCTTCTTCCTCGGTTACGTTATTTTTGTACCACCATCCCTACTAGAGAGATTACTCTTGGGGGAAATATGGTGGGAGAATCTTGGGTAAAGCTGACTATCAGTGGGATCTATACAGCTAAAGGGCTTTTGAAAATGGACTTACACAGCAAAGTAACTTAGATGGTATAGAAAACTTTACTTCCTGTCTGTCTTCCCAATCTTATTTCATTTGCTGGAGCTGAGTTGGTTCCTTTGGTTGGATTACCTCAAAAGTGTGCTGGCTTAGTAGCAGGTAGCTAACCAGAAGAAAGCCCAAGGTGCTTCTTGCTTTGTTGACGACTCAACCCTAGGTGCAAATTGGTCCAGCAAACTTGAGGACTACAGAGCAACTGTGGCAGAGACTGTGAATAATTATATTTAAAAGAGAAATTGCAAGGACGGACATCTAACCCTAGTAAATGATTTGAAGGTTAACTTTACCATGAAAGAGGTTAGAAGCTTTTGTCAAATGAAATCTGTGAACCCCAGGCCATGTTTTGCAGGTCCAAAGTCTGGATCTGGAGGGCCTGACCAGTTAATCTCATTAAACAACATGTTCTATAACTCTGTTGCCCTGGATGTTTTATAGTTTGGGTAAATACATTCTCCTTACCTAAACTGAAATCCTTTTTGTAGTTTCTGTCCTGCCTTTTTATTAAAATAAATCAAATAGCTTTACTTACCACATAGAGCATGCTGTATACAAAGTGAAATAGACCAAAATCAAGTCAGTTATGTGTTTTTCCCAAATGAGTGGCCAGTAAATAGCTTCCAGAGTAAATCAAATTTCTCAGTCTTTCCTCCTGTTTACATACACCTTTGTGGAGAATAGGTCCTTGAAAATCTTGAACTGTTGTTTGAAGATAGTTTGGTTTTTCTAATTCTGGAAGATACTCAGATCCAGGTTAAGAATTTGAATAAAGAAGAATAGTTTCTAACCCAGGAATTAAGTGACATTTCAGAATCCTGAGAAAATTATGTGGGATTTGGGCAGCTAAATATCTCCCTTCAAAGATGATCCTCAGTGGAGCAGCCAGAGACAAAATTGGGCTGGTCCTGATGAACATCCTATGTGTTCCACCTTTCAGTGCTGTTAAGACCCTTGAGATTTGAAATGAACGAAGTCATTGGTCTGTATGAGATGGCTGTCAATGGATTTTTAATGAGTGACATATAGTAAAGTAATAGTAACCTCCTTTTAATAATTGGGCTTATTTTCCCCCTCCTACATAGCAAAATTAAATATACCCAGGAAAATTGCTTATAAATAATAATAGGTAGCCTATAGAACAAATAATTTTCAATATATTATCACATCCAAAATTGCTTCCTTTGTGAAAGGGTGGTCAGGCTTTTAGATTGCTCCCTTGCCAAGTTATGTAAGGACATTGACTGAAAAGGATTTTTTCCCCTGAATTATGGAAACATTTAATGAGGTACCGATTTTTCAGAGATGCAGCTAATGACGTAAGACTCAAGACTCTCTCCTGTTTCTGTACCTGGAATGAGCCCAAACACCTACTAAGTCCCAGTTTTGTCTGATCCCTCAGACACTTTGTATATCCTCAAGTATTACATTCTTACATATTCCAGGGGGGTAGCCATGTTAGTCTGTACACAGCAAAAACAGTAAGAAACCTGTGGCACCTTAAAGACTAACAAATTTCTTGGAGCATCTGACAAAATGGGTTGCTATTCTTTAAGGTGCTGCAGGACTCTTTTTATTTTTACATATGTATTTTTAAGGTGTTCATCATTGTAATATGGTATCTGGGCACCAAAAAAAATCTGCTGTTCTGTCCTGCAAGGAGCTGAGTCCTCTGAGGAAAATTCATGAAAGCACTTAAGAATATGCTTATCTTTAAGTATGTGAGTGAATTTATATCAATGGGTCTACTCCTATGCTTGCAATTAAGCACAGGCTTAAGTGTTTCACTGGATCTAAGCCATAGAGCTCAGCACCTTGCAGGATTGAGCCTTTAGCATCTGTTAATTTGGATTTATTGTTGTTCTCTTAAGTTTGTCAGTGATTTCGGTTTTATATATGGCCTTGCACGTGATCCTCTGCTTTTCTAAATTGATGAAGTCATTCACTAGGTTTTAAATTTTCTAACCAGTATCTTTATCTGTGGGTCGCGCCAGAGCAAATAACTTGCTTCTTCATGGTAATGGTAAATGCTTTCCTTCTGATGTTGTGTGAAGTCTCCTCATTGGCTATGTCTAAACTGGCAGGTTAGTTCAAATTAAGGAGGCTTAATTTGAAATAACTAAAGCCATGGCTACACTAGGCTTTAGTTAGTTCGAATTAAGGGCTTCCTTAATTCGAACTAATAAGTTTGAATAGGGTATTCAAACTAAGGGGTTAATTTGAACTAACTAGTTCGAATTAACCAATGTGGCCATGTTAATTCGAACTAATTTCTTAGTTCGAATTAACCGGCCATTGAAATGAATGGGGATCGCTAATTCGAACTAAGCAAGTGCTTGCTTAGTTCGAACTAACGTTCCAGTGTGGCCATGCTAGTTCAAATTAAGCTAATTCGAACTAACTAAAATTAGTTCGAATTAGTTAGTTTGAATTATAGTTCGAATTAACTAATTCGAACTAATTTTAGTAAGTGTAGACATAGCCATTGGTATTGCCTAACTCTGATTCTGGAGAATAAAAGAGTTGGCAGTTTTTCTGACCCAGAAGGTAGGGGGTGAGAACATCTCCATCATCCCATGCTCAGAAGTGTATTGTTAGAAAAAATACACAGCTAGTGAGGAGCAGGTTAAGGAAATAGCATCAGAGACACGGATGAGAAAATTTCCTGGAACGGAATCAGAATTGGCTCCAGGATAGGAGGCATGTCTCCGACCATTGTTCAATGGAAAGGGGGCATGAGGGCAGTGAGGTTAGGAGGGTATCTATTGCTTTTTTAAAATGTCCCAGCTTGTTAACTTAAATTTGGGTCAGGTGGTGAGGCAAGGCTAGTGTTAGGTATGGATAAGATTTGTATGACTTTTAAAGTCGCATTAAAGGTGTGCCTAGAAGGTGGGATGGGCCCATTTTGCACAAGATTTTAGAAACTGTTGCCATATGATCAAGCAACAGCAGCTGGGAATCCAAAAACATCCCAGGCTAGTGAACTTTAGCAACAAATGGCATTTGCACACCTTCCACAGGAAGATGTCCTGCTCACTGTATCTTCCACGAATTACCACCAACCAACCAGCACCACCTCAGACACGTTTGCATGGCGCTTCCGTCAGCTAGCTCTAGTTTCTGTTCTATTCCATGTCTTGTTCTCACCTGTACTGTGAGTGTGGTGTTCAATAACACTATCTGTATCCAAGGGGGTACATGTCATCAGCACAGTAAACGCCATTGCTTCCTGTCTCTCTGTCTGCATCCACCTGTTGTCTTATACTTGGGTTATAAGCTGCTTGGGGTAGGGGCTGTCTTTCTGTTGTGTGTTTGTATCACATCGGGCACCAGGAGGCTGTGATATATGATTGGGGCCCTGAGGTGCTACTGCCTCATAGAATCATAGAGTTGAAAGGGACCTCATGAGGTCATCTAGTCCAACCCCCTGCCAAAAAGCAGGACCACTCCCCCTAAATCACCCCAGCCAGGGTTTTGTCTAACCGAGCCTTAAAAATCTCCAAAGATGGAGATACCACCACCTCCCTAGGCAACCCATTCCAATGCTTCACCACCCTCCTAGTGAGCAAGTTTCCTAATATCCAACCTTGACCTCCCCAGCTGTAATTTGAAACCATTGCTCCTTGTTCTGTCCTCTGTTACCATTGAGAACAGCCTAGCTCCCTCCTCTTTGGAGCAACCCTTCAAGTAGTTGAAGGTTGCTATCAAATCTCCCCTCAGTCTTCTCTTCTGTAGACTAAATACGCCTAGTTCCTTCAGTCTCTCCTCATAAGTCATGTGCCCCAGCCCCCTAATCATTTTTGTTGCCCTCCACTGGACTCTTTCTAATTTGTCCACGTCCTTTCTGTAGTGGGGAGCCCAAAACTGGACACAGTATTCCAGATGCAGCCTGACCAGTGTCGAATAGAGGGGAATTATCACATCCCTCGATCTGCTGGCAATACTCCTACTGATGCAGCCTAATATGCCATTGGCCTTTTTGGCAACAAGGGCACACTGTTGGCTCATATTCATCTTTCCGTCCACCATAACCCCCAGGTCCTTTTCTACAGCGCTGCTACTTAGCCGATTGGTTCCCAGCCTGTAGCAGTGCATGGGATTTTTCCGTCCTAAGTGCAGGACTTTGTACTTGTCTTTGTTGAACCTCATGAGGTTTCTTTCGGCCCAGTGTTCCAATTTGTCAAAGTCTCCCCGGATATTGTCCCTGCCCACCAGAGTATCTACCATTCCCCCCAACTTGGTGTCATCTGCAAACTTACTAAGCACGCAGTCTAGTTCTTGCAAGTCAACACCAGGATCTGGGTAGAGATATCCACGGTCAGTATGTCTGTCTGGATATAGGCGCAGGTGGAGGAGACAGAAGCAGTGCTGGCACAAGCGGCGCAGGTCCTCTTCACCAGAGTAGCTACACAAAACACAAACTTCCCACAACCTCCCTCGCAAACGCCCCTGTTTGCAGTCCCTGGTCACTCAGCCACTGGCTTTTAAGGCCTTCTCTGCCTACATCAGCCCTTGCCCCTCGTTAAGCACACAGGGGAAGGGTGATCACAAGGCTGATTGAGCTGATCAGGGCTGAGCAGAGAACAATGGTACAAACAGCCCCCAGACAATCACACAATCACAATCCCAACTCACACAGTAACTGACAATTCACAGAAATCACCTGTGGGGAAAAAAGTAATAATAAAGATAATAAATAACATCCCCAACGGTCTGGTACCCACAGGAGAGGAGACAAGTGGAACTCCAGATGGGTGCTGAACGTTTAGTGGCCGATTTTGGAGATACGATACAAGAATAGGTGGCCCACTTATCTTGTGTGATATCGTAATGTTTGTGCTCCTACAGTGCCACTCTGAAAAGGTGCATTTTGGCTGGCTTAATTTTTTAAATCTATTTTAATACTGTAAAAACTAATAACTTTTCCCCACGAGGCTGTCAAACTTCATAAGAAGAGAACATGTTGTTCAGTTTACAGCAACAGCCCTTTCCTAAGTACAGTGGCCCACACTTCTGCAGGATGTGCTTGTCACTGGGCCATGGGAGAGATGTGTGCGTAAGAAATGAACCCACTAGAAATAAACACTGGTCGTTCCCCACCATCAATATTTGATCTACTCTTTATTTATCTACCCAAACTTGGACTACTGCATGCCACATGCTGCCTGTTGTTTGTTATCCTGTTGATACATTTCTCTTGGCAGGCTCTTCTGTGATATGGGCAGGAAAACATTAACAAACTTAGAAAACAATGACTGAGAGTTCGAGTCTTTGATGAAAGGTAGGTGGATGTATGGGAAAAATAGTGAGGAGACCTGGGACGGAAAGGCAGAAGGGTTATTCGGGTTATCAAACCCCATCCACCACAGGCTAATTTCATTCTGACCGCCTCTTCCACCGCCTTTAGAAAAGTCCACCATTGGCTTGAGTGAAAGTTGGATTAGGCTCTGTGTGCATGCGATACATTCCTTAGACACTTGCCTGTCAGAGTATGGAGCCTGCCAGTGTATAACTGAGCTATGCAGAGACTGAGATCCATTATTTTTGGGGTGCATAGTTGGCAGTATCTCAAAGATGGTCCAGTCACAATGGATGGGATCATTCTAACATACTGAAAATGGCTAACAGTGGCAAGCAAGGCAGAGGAAGTTGCAGGTGAGAAACATTAATTCTTGAAGTGATGTATAAGGCAAAACCATGCATTCTCTTGGCATAAACAATCTAATCTGTACTATCTGCTGTCTCCTGGCTTAGATCTCATGCCGAGCTCGGCGCATATTTAGAGGGATCTGAGTTTGATTACTTAATTGAGTTTCAGAGAGACAGCATAGTCTAGTGGATAGAGCACTAAATCAAGAGTCAGGAGACCTGAATTTTAACCCCACCTCTGCCAATAGCCAGCTGTATGATCTCAGGCAAATCATGTAGCCTCTTTGTGCTTCAGTTTCTCTTTCCTGCCCCTTTGCCTTCTCTGCTTAGGTTGTAAACACTTTAGTGATGGGTGAGTCTCTCACTGTGTTATATACCAGCCCGATGACTTTTCAGTCTAAGCTGGGATGCCTATGTCCCACTGTAATACAATTAACGATATTAATTAAAAGTGTATCCTGTTAATAGTTGAATTTCACTTCAGCTTTGTGTCCAGGTCCATGGCTGGAGGGTCCTTTTTGGTCCACAAATTAATCTTTCTATTGTGAAGTGGGAAAGTTTGAAGATTCATTACCTACTGTTAAAGTGGAAAAAGCAAAGATGGAAGAAACTAAGACTGAGACTTACTTCAAAGGGCAGTCTAGCATTGGGTTGGGTTTGAGTTGGAACTAGTCTGAACAGGTGTTCAGGTTGTATTGATGTAAGTGCTAAAGCATGGCTCTACCACTGCTATTTGTATTTATTAAACACATTCATTTTTTCCTTCTTATATTTTTTCTGTTACAAAAGATTTAGCTACCAAGTTGTCAAAGAAATTTAATTCATTAAACTCTTCCAAGACTAGTATGTTTTTGTTCAAAAGGAAATAGGAAAACTCTCAACACTTAGGCTATTTCTCTTCTGAATTACTGCTGTATTTCATAGCTGGTTATCGCCAGTTTCAAAATGACTTCCTTCATTGAAGAAAACAGCTGACCTAACAGCTGTCAGATTGGAGAATGACTCTCTTTAGTTTCCAACACTTTTTCCGGTTCACTTTCTTTTTTAAACTTCAAGAAAACATTTTGAATTTTCCTAAAATCTTTGATATCAGGAAGTATGAGTAGAAACACAATCTTACGTATCTGATCATGCACTTGGCCTTATCTTTGTCCGCAAGGCTGATGTTTACGTTTGAAAAGGAAATTGCTCTTTTTGAACCACTATAGTTTCAAAGCCTGGGCTTTAATCAGGTCGTTCTGATTTGTAGAACTTTGTAGTGTCCTGTCCAAAGCTTTGATTGAGTGGTAATGTCAAGAAACAACCGGGAAAGTTGTGGGGATTTTGAAAAGAAGGCACATTTCAAAAACAAAACCGAGCTGATCTAGTGTTAAGTATTTAGAGCTTGTTGTGCCACAAGAACACAGACAATTGTAATGTGCTCCATGGCTTAAATTAATATTTAATTAGGGGTATGTCTACTCTGCACAGTAAACCTGAGCTCTTCCCGTAGTTTTGGGCTTAGCCCTGCTTCCATCCACATGAAAAAACCTCTGACTCTAGCAGAGGCGGCCTTTGGCTATTGGAGGCCCTAAGTGAAGGCCCATTGCAGGGCCCCTTATAGGACCACAGGGGCCCCTCTCTGTGGCCTTGGCTCCTGGCCTGCACCTGCCACTCTCCCTAGTGCTATGCCCTTCCATGGCCCCAGCCCCCTACCTCTCCACCCGCCACCCTGTCCCGCCACCAGCCCCAGCTCCTCGCCTCTGGCCCTGGCCCCAGGGGCCAGCTCCTGCTCCTGCTGCTGACCGAGGCAGACATGGCTTTTGGGGTAGGCGAAGCAGGCACATGCCGAGGGCCCCAAGCAGTAAGGGGCCCCGTCGCCTGCTTCGCCTACCCCAAAAGCTGCCTCTGGACTCTAGGCTGGAGATGCTTTAAGCCTATGCTAGCTGATCCAGATGCTTAAATCAGAGCTTTGAGTTCTAACTTTGGCTGGAACCTGCTGACTTTGCAGTGAAGATATAGCCCAATGTCTTCTCACTGTTCCCCACAAGGGACAGACCAGTTCTTCAACTGATACAGCTGATTTGGAAAGAAGTCTAGAGTTCAGCGCAAAGAACTCTGGGATATGCCTCCAAACACATGCAGGTGAGTCTAGAAACAGTGAGGAGACACTAATGCAGGTATTAGGATTTTGTCCACAGTGAGGTTAGGCTAACCTGGGTGGCGAGATCTGGGTGCTAATCACATGCATTAGCTGTGAAATGGAGATGCGGTCTTAGGGTATGTTTCAACTGCACTTGGGAGGTGTGGTTCCCAGCATAGACGCATGCTAGCTCAGCTTAAGTTCATATGCTAAAAATAGCAGTGAGGCCATTGTGGCTCAGGACACCCACCCACATCCAAGCTCACCTGGCTCTGAGTCTGAGCTCAGGTGGTTGACCCAAGCCACTGCACGTCACAATGTCCATACTGCTGTGTTTAGTGCACTAGCTTGGATAGAGCTAGTGTGAGCATATCCATCCACAAAGGCATCACATCTCCCGGCTGCAGTGTAGACATGCTCTGCGACCAGTCTGTGATCTATGCAAGGGGCAGGATACCCCACATCTGCCTGCTGAAGGGTTCTTTCACATGTCTTGGAAGCATCTGATATTAGCCATCAGCCACAGGACATTAGAGTAGATGGATCTTGGATTTGATCAAATTTGGCAATTCCTAATAGTAACATGCTGCTGTGCCAAACCAGGAACAATTCCTTCTGTACTCCCTCTTTGTCCCTTACCTCCTCCCCAGAACAGGTGTGCTCCGACCTAGACTGCTATTACTAATTGTTTCAATGCAAATCTTGTGGATAGCTAATGTATGTTTCTCGAAGCTCCAGCTCCCGTGCCCATGTGCTTATGCGTGAATCCCAGATTGCTTTAAAAATAATTGTTTCTAAACCTCTTGATTCCAGAGGTGCTAGAAACCATGAGCGCTGAAGACACCAAGAACAATAAGACACTTGAAGATTCTAACTTATGTCAGTCTCACAACATGGTGGAATGATTCATGCTTTTTTAACTTCGGGGTTTGAAATGCTTCTCTATCAGCAACTATCCACTCCAGCTCAGCCTCTCCCCATTCTCCAACTGCTCTGGGACAGGGAGTAGTAGGCCAAACGGCCAATTTATTTTTTGGCTCATGGTACGATGGCTGAGCAACCCTAGATGAACAGGAAGTGCGAGGGAAGCTGGAATGTAAATCCTCAGTATACAGTGCCGTCTGTGGGGACCCTACCAGCATGCACTAAAAGTGGTTCCTTAGTGCACCTTGATCTACTCTGCTTCCAAACAGGAGCAGGTCAGCACGCATTAGGGAACTCTGAATGCAGCATGATAGCGCATCCACATGGGCACTTGGTGAGTGGCATGCTAATGTGCCATTGATTGCTGCTCACTGACTCTTCCTCTAGAAGTCAGGCTATGTCTACACCGCAGGCCCTGACAGTGATAGATTATTGCATTCAAGTGAGCGTATTAAAGAGGTGCTCAGTCAAACCTGGAAGCTGACACTAATACCGTAGCACTGCATTGATGGGAACGCATTTCCCATTGGTACAGCGCAGTAAAGACACCACATAGGAGAGGAGTTATGAAGTCGACGGGTGTTACGCAAGCTACTCTGCGTAACTCCTGCCAATTGCTGCCAAATTTCATGGTAAGTGCAGCCCAGGCCAAAGACAAGCTCCAGTTTTGGAATGTCTTTTAAGATTTTTTTCCCTCTGACTTCTTGGGCCTGTTTTTTTGAATGCAAGTGATGCCAGTCTAGCAGATCATAACATTCTCAACTGGCTTTTATGTATTTCGTGTATCCTCTGTCATGACTAATTTTGTGCACTTGCCTATAGGGGCTTCAGCTATTGAAAAATGAGCAATAGCCTGTATTTTGATATAGCACTCAGGAGACCTGGGTTAAATTGCTGGCCATCCCACTGGACTATTGGGGGACCTTGAGCTAATCCTTGCCCCATTTTTGTGCCTCAGTTTCCCTACCTGTAAAATGGGAATAATGATATTGCCCTTCTTTGTGAAGAGCTTAGAAATCTGATGATGATGAAAAGTGCTACGTAAGGTCTAGGTAAATTACTGTTTTGTTCCTACAAAATGAAGGATTCAAGCTGCTGAGATTACTGTTCATTGACATTTGCTGTGTTGCTAGGATGGGGTAGGCAACCCCCCCGGTACGCGTGCCAACAGTGGCACGTGAGCTCATTCAGAGTGGCACATGGCACCCCTTTTGGCACCACAGGAATTGCCACCAAAAGCCACTCCAGGTGACTTCTTTCAGGGGTGGCTGGGGCACCAAGGGTCCCCACCATGCCCATGCAGGCATGCCATGGAAAGAAACCACCCCGAGTGGCTCGTTTCTGTGGCATGCTGCTGCCTAAAGGAGCCACTCTGGGCAGCTTCTTTCTGCTACATGTCTGGGGACCCCTGAGAGGAGCTACTACAGGCAGCTTCTTTCCATGGCATCCCTGGAACTCTCTCCCAGGTACGTCACAAAGAGGAACCGCTTCAGGCAGCTTATTTCCTCGAATGTCTCCTTTCAGTGGCATGCCTGGGAAGCATCCCCCAACCCCCTTCATCTGTGGCCACCATTGAATTTTCAGGTGGCCACCACTATTTTTTTAGCAGTGGGAGCTGCTGGCACAGGCTGAGGGTCAGGGAGGGGGGGTTGGCATGGCGGGCAGCAAAGGTTGAGAGCTCTGTGTAGTGCAAAAGCTTGTCTCTTTCACCAGCAGAAGCCTCACCCACCATGTTTCTTTACAAGGCAAGGAGTTCTGGTATTACATTTTATATAGGAGTGTGTGTGTGTGTGTGTGTGTGTGTGTGTGTGTGTGTGTGTGTGTGTGTGTGTGTGTGTGTGTGTATATATATAACAAATATAATATGGTTTATTGGTGGGTGGGGAAATAGATTTCTTCCTGTTGCAGAGCCATTGGAGATACCAAAATCCTTTCCAAGACGCTTGAAACTACTAAATAAAATCTTGTCTGTTCATTCTGCAGTTTATTCTAGAACTCCCATGATTTGCTCACTTGGTTTCGATGTTAACATCATTGTAAATCCTTGGAAACAGACACATCTGTATTATGTTCTCTGACTACAAATATACAAATCAGATCTTTTTCTTCAGTTCCTAACTATGGTAGAAGCAGGCATGCAAGCAAGATGGATATTGCAGTAGATGATTCTGCTGTTTAAGACTGAGGCCCTAGCAAAAGTGGATAAAACTCTACAAATTCCAGTGCCGGTATGCTAGGATTGAAATTGTACAGCTATATTCTGTAACCCCTGTTCCATCATCCCTGACCTTCCTTAGGCTTTTTTAATAGTATATGGCCATGACCCAGTAGGTGTTTGAGTTTTCCTGAATCAGGCCTTTTAAGAGAACAGTTACCAGCAGATTGGGGATTTAAATAATTACATTTTCATTTTAATTTTGTAATTTTTGAATCCATAAGGGTAAATATCACCTATCTAGCGAGAGAAATTTGTTATAGATAAAAATGGTAATTAGATGGATCTGTTCTATGAAAATGTTATCCTTTAGGATGCATCTGAAATAATAATAATAAAATTGCCTCATACTCTTTTCTTCTGAAGCTGTAAAATAGTCTGCCTCATAGTATAAAGGTGGCAGGACTGGCTCTGTGGATGATCAAAGCTAAGGATGGCTCAAAACTTTGTATAAATATTAAAATGCCCAGTGCTTATATTTAAAATTCCAGGACTGGAATGAATAGGGCAGCTTTAGGGGGCTGACATACTCAGATACTGGTTACACACTAGGGTGACAAGATGTTCTACGTATGTTCAGCTTGGAACAGAATAGCACAGTTAAAAGCCCTAAAGCCCTTTTAAAAGCTAAATCTCATTTAACCTGCTTTTACATTTGAAATAGGGGGACAGGAAGAACCATTATACTGCTATTCAAATGAGTATTAGATTACATGGCTATCGGAAAACTTTAGCCTTAGTGAGGTGAGCTTTTCAAGCCATTTGAATACAGGCTTAAATACCCGTGAGTAAGAGTCTGAAAAATTAAGATCACAGGTACTTGAGAAGGGGAGGGGAGTGTTAATCTATCCCGAACCTTTGAAAAACACACCCAGTACCCAGATACATAGGGTTTTTTTAATTATTAAAATTTACTTTATATCATCCAACGTTGCAGTGATTATGAAGAATTTAAAGCGAAATGGATTACATTACAAATAAAAATGTGATATTCCATTGTATTGTTTCTGTTTTGTGATACTTTATGATGAGTGCTATAAATAATCATTTGCCCGTGCAATTTTTTCATGCTCTGCATTATTATCTTGGGCTATGTCTCCACTGGCAAGTTAGTTCCAATTAAGGAGGTTTAATTCGAACTAACTAAAGCCATGGCTATACTAGGCTTTAGTTAGTTTGAATTAAGGGCTTCCTTAATTTGAACTAATAAGTTCAAATAGGGTATTCGAACTAAGGGGTTAATTCAAACTAACTAGTTCGAATTAACCAATGTGGCCATGTTTAATTTGAACTAATTTTTTAGTTCGAATTAACCGGCCATTGAAATGAACGGGGATCGCTAATTTGAACTAAGCAAGTGCTTGCTTAGTTCGAACTAACATTCCAGTGTGGCCGTGCTAGTTCGAGTTAAGCTAATTCGAACTAACTAATTCGAACTAATTTTATCAAGTGTAGACATAACCTTGGTGCTTTTGACTGAGGCCCCAATTCAGTAAAATACATGGTTGATGGCAAAAGCCTTAAGTATAGCCTTAACTGCTTTGCTGAATTGGGGCCCTAAATGGGCCATCTACATTTTTCCACTGTGGTGCTAAATGTATCGCACTGCTTGAACTTTATCTGCCTGCTGAACTCGTATCAGATTAATTTTTTTTGTTAGCATTTTGGCTTTATGAAATGTCAGAATCTGTCTTGTACTAATGAAATGTCCAAATTTCAACCAAGCTATGAACACAGCTACTAAGCCTGTAAGATGTTTACCTTCCATCTCTCCGGCTATATATAGTAACTGCGTCTCTGCTAACCTAAGAGCTACTGACAAACTTCACCCCATTGTTAATCAAGCTAATAAATGTTATTTCATCAGAAAGGGTACTTTTATTCTTGGGATTTAAAATTAATTAATTAAATGTCATTAAAACCAGACACATCCTCTGATTACATACGACTTCATCTTGTATGCTGCCCGAACAGTTATGAATGGCAATTTCCATCAAGCGGTAGGCTTTTAATTTTGAATCTGTTATGAATTTTCATTTTTATAGTCAAAAGCTGAGTTTTGGGAGGTGGTTGGGTAGGAGGAAGAAGGGTTAGTGTCTACAAGTGCAAAAAAACAGTGAACACAAAACAAAGCATAATCTTGGAAATAGTTCAGCATTCCTTGCAAATTCACTACAAATGTAAATCCAGTCTTCCCAAACCCGGCTATAAAACTCATGGCTTTCAGAGCATTCCCCTCTGGAGTTGTGAGAAAATAATATCTAGTTGTTATAGAGTGCTTTGCATCAGTAGATCCGTGTGACACATCAGGTCCCTATCATTAGCCAGTTTACATACTGAATAGTTATGCAATTATCTCACACTCCTTTGGCTTGGGGATCTTCTGTCAGCAAGAGGGAATTTATTTATTTTGGACCTCTCTTAATTTGGTTTCTGGCCTCCATGCCACATTATCCACAACTTTGCACTTTGTATAATTGTTTGTGCAAAAACTTACCAAATTGAAAGGATTTGATTGGTATTACAATAGGGCCTGCAACTGTGATAGACAATGTGTGGAATGGTGCTTGGCTTGGAGAAAACACTAATAATCTAGGCTTGTGACAAACTGCAGTAGGCTGATGGAATGAAGAAATGGGGAGAATGATGAGGTAACACTGAGTATTTATGAGGATGGTAGAACACTAAACTTTACACTACTTCAGTGTATATGACTAGACAAGGCCCAAGGCAATAGTTTGGTACCTGTGATGAATGCTAGGCAACTGGGTGTAGAGAAAATAATAGATCTAATAGCTGCTTTGGCTACTAGCCATCACTGTATTACTGACTCCACGGATCCTGGCCAGTCCTTTCTGGATAAGTTTCTCTCAGCGCATTGGGCAATTTCCCATCAGCCTGTTAGCTTTCTTGTATAGATTCCTGCATGGGTTAGTTTCATCACCATTGCTACTGAATGTGTCTGTGAGGGAGCAAAGTTAAGGCAGGCTGGTATTTTCTCTCTAGTTCTAGCTGAGCTGGCTTGATATCATCATGTTGCCTGCCTGACAGAGCACAGTGGATGCCAGCCAGTTGGATGAAACACTCCCCATAAGAAGGTTTTTACTAATGTTAGGGCAGAATAAAGAACTGGATGATCTGGCATGCACGGTGATGGCCCTCTCTGTTGATTCACTTTGTCCCAAAGAAGTGAATAGGAGTCAAAACAATGTCCTATTTATCAGACGATGGCATGGAAGCCCACTTTTCATAGATGGCCAAAAATGGCATTAATAAAATGTTCTGAAGCTGGGTTCTGTCCTAGAGAATGTGAGGCCTGATATAGCCATTTGTGCTATCTAGGCTAGGTTGCTGTAACGTCTGGTATACAAAGCGGCCTTTTTGACTTACAGCTACTGCAGTACAATTATCTGCAGGCCTTTAGTCCTACAATTCTGATTCTTATAATTGGTATTTAATCTGGAAAATACCACAGGACCCAAATACCTGCAAGAATAGCAATTGCCCTTTGTCCAGTTAAGATTGATAGGATTTCTATATAGCTAGGTATTTTTGTGGTCTCCAAGTATGGAATCTGACTAAGGGAAATAATGTCGCCTCCATTTTACTATGAGTCAAAAAAGGTACAAAGACTAAACACCTTCTTCAAGCTCAGATGAGAGACTGTGGTAGAGCCAGCAACGGATCTGGGTTCTATCCCAGCCTCGTACCTCAGATCATCTTTCTGCTGTTAACTCCTCCATGGCAGGACCTTGAAAACTAGAGCATTATCTACCAGGGGTTCACTGCTGTTGAATTCTTACTTTTCCCGTGCTGAAATATAAATGCCATCCTTTAATGCTAGATTGAGAAGTGTTTCCTTTATTTTAGCATGGCTTTTAAAAACATTTCTGTCAGAGACAGTTCTCCCCCTGCCTCTTAGTTCGACTTAGTGCCTGGTTACCACAAACTGCTTTTAGTTTGTTTTTAAAAACCACCCAGAAGCCCCGAGGATGCCTAGAAATGAATTTATTCTCTTCTTCTTGCACATCAACCATATGTGCATATATTGAGTTAGTGTTTCTAATGCTCAGTTGATTCTTTCCAGTGGAGAATGGAACCACTGCTCCATTCTGCAACATTTGCGGCCTTTTCCATTAATGTTTAAGGTTATATAACTTTTGAGCTGTGGTGTTCTCTCATTTGTGTAACCCGACAGCCTCTACGAAATACAGAGTTTTACAGTGTGGTGTTTCACTTGTTGACCCCCCCCGCCAAATTCAAGGGGTGTGCCAAAGCAACTCTTGCCCTATATGGCTCTGTAGAAAAAAGGTATTATCCACTAATATCCCCTCCCTTACTTTAGTTACTAAAAACAGAAGCATCCTTCGATCCTGACACAAACCATGAACTATGTTCCGTCTGCTTAGATATGTGTGTTAGGCAAATCCCTTTTGCTAAGAGATTCATATTCATTTTGCTTCTAAGGGCTTCGTTAAATGAACACCTCCAGCCCTGCAAGGTGGGAGTATGTGAATCTATGCTGTACTAGTCTCCCATGCAGTAAGTATCTGGGCAGGTCCTGTTGATGCAGATTAAAAGTTCCCTAGCGTACACTAATGTACTGTGGTTTCAAACGACAGTATTTCAAAAGGCACCTGAGAACCTTTAGAGTACATCAGCAGGGTTCACAGAGACAGTGCGCAGCATGTTTGGATGAGCCCTCAACAAATCGCGTGCTATCTGTCCACATCAGGCGGAGGCAAAGAGTGGTAGGGAGGGTGGATCTAGCTGAAAATGAAGTTTGAGATGGATCATGCACACAGGTAACAAAAGAAAGATACTCTGTTTTTTTTAATCGAGTCCTCACTTTGTTGGGAAATCCATTTGCTTAGCAGGAGGTTGCAACCAAAAATAAATAAATAAAATAAATCCCGTCAGTTAGCTGAACAGGCAAGCCAAAAATCTATAACCTATTGGTATCTTTATCATTGGTATCTCTCATACACAACTTTGAAAGAAAGAGATCAACTGGGGTGAGAGCTCACATTCCTAGAGTTCAATTTACAGACATCAGTTCTATTTATGAATTAAGGTTCCAATCCTGATTCCTTTTACTTGCTATGACGTGGCCTCATTTGCAGTCCCTGGACAGACAAGAGGCTCCACAAAAGGAATGACTGCAAAATTTTTCCCTCTTTGTGTCCTGTTCCTTTGTGCCAATGTTCTCTTTTACCGGGAGAGTCAGCAGGAAGAGTTCTCTTCCACTATATCTATAGGAAAGTGGTAACCATATTCTACTTCTCTAGCCTTGCAGTAATGAAAGCACCATTGTTCTCTGGACCAAGAAGGCCACCTGGAACTGACACTGTACTGGGGGATGATGTGCTGGAAAACCCTGGCAGCCCATTTTTACTGGTAGCCAACATGCCCTTCCTCCAGTACTCTCACACTTTCTTTAAAAAAATATTTATTTAAAGCATCTGGCTCATGAGGAAAGCCACAATATTACAGAACAACATACATGAAAGATAAAACATGTAAATATACCATGAGACAGTGAAATCATTGATTGATCTATCAAAGGTGAGAAGCCACCACTGCACCTGTACCTTATATAACAGAACTAGGTCTTTTGCTGATGCTACACAATATGTTCCGGGCTTTTGAGGTTACGTTCCTGAGCTTCTAATTCCTCTCAGCAGGAATTCTCTAACCGAAACTAACCCGCCTCTTCTCCCTTGGATGCATAGGGTATTATATGCAAGTAAGTCCACGCAATGTTGAAAACTCAGGACATAAATCCCTTACAGGCTAATGGGAGAAAAGATGATGGACCTTCATTCAAAACTCTGATCCTAAATTGCACATGCACAATAGGGGATTGATGCAAAGGCTATTGCAGTCAACAGGAATCTTTCCAGTAACTTCAAGTAGCCTTTGGCTCACTCTCTCAGGGCGTTAAGTGCAAGCATGGGTTCTGAAAGGGTATTTTACAGCAGATTCTAGCTATTAGAACTATGGCTTGACAATTAACTTTTACTTATCCAGAACAAGATCATGATCACTTGATGATTATTAGAACCAAATTTCCCTCTAGTTTCCATATGGCAATAAATTAGTTAAAACTCTGTTTATTTCTATGCCTTTTTTCAAATTGTCTTTGAATCACGGAGGCCCTGTTCTTTGTTTTCCTATTCAACTAATGATCTGCTATCTTTGAATGCCAATTCATTTTTATTATTACAAATACAGCCATTCCATCTTCAATAGGCCTTGTCCAAAGACATTGCTATTAACCTCAGGGACTCAACATGTCTGTTGATAAATTTTGACTCTGACAACAGATTAAGGAAAGCCTTAAGACAGCCACTCACCAACGGAAAATACCAGCTTCCTAATAGTTGCTCTCCTACAAATTCTAAATTGTCTATACTTCTGAAATTTCAGAAATATTGAAGGGTGCCTGCAGACTAAGGAAAACTATGTCAGAGATGTAAATGTCCTATCGAGGGAGAGCAGCAAATCTTCTCCAAGATGGCCCACTATTAGCCTCCTAGGTTGGGAGATCTCTCTTCCTCAGTTCGTTACCCTAAAAATGTCTGCTACCTTTTAAATCCCTTGCTTTGAAGAGAGTAAACAATATTCACAGTTCTGTGAGATGCACACCAAGAAAAAAAGGCTATGGTATTCATTTCACTTAGGCAGATTGCACAATATAATCTGAATCTAGGAGGGAGCATTTTTACTCACACCACCAAGTGAGTGGCAGAACACAATACATTATTTTACCACCCCCCCGCCCCCACAATTTTGAGACAGAGAGAAATACAAAAAGAGTAAAAAAAAAAAAAAAAAAAAAGTCCTAAAATCTTAACTTTTATCGATAGTCAACAAATACATTTGATATAAAATAACCTCAGTGAAATCTGGACAGTGTAAATGCAAAGTTATCAGGCTGTTTATACTTAGTCTTCCTTTTTGTCTGAAGTACTGGAGATATCTTCTTCACTGCCTTCAGGACAAACTTTATTTCTTGCAATTGGTGTCTTTTCTGAGACAGATGTCTTACTTTGTGAATATGTGACTCCAGGTGTCTGAAGATCATCTTCTTCATCTGATGTATGTCCCTGGCACCGTTGTAGCTCAAGGTATGTAGTAAATAACTTGGCATATTCTGGATGTTTGAATGCAAAGTCCTTAAACTCATCTGAAATTAATGACCATGAAAAATACTGTGTTGAGCAACAGCTATGCCAAATTTACTGCTGCAGGATAATAGAATTACAGCAAAGAAAATAACAGGGACTGCCACACTGAGATCAGCATCCTGTCACTGACAATGACCAGGACAAGATGCTCCAGAGGAAGGGACAACAGACTGCAGAGTGGGCAGTGTTGGAATTACTATTCATACTGTAGCTATTTTATATTTAATCTTATTAAAACTTCCAGCATTGCCAATTGAATGGTGTCCTAAAAAGTTAATTTTACACCTGTCAAAATTCTTGCAACAGATGAGGATATCGTGAACTATTCCATTACAAATAATGGTTCATAGCTGCTGTGAAGCAGAAGAGGTAACTGTCAATCTCAATGGCAGAATTCATTAGGAGACAGGGATTGCACAGCATAATTCCAAGACTTTTTGGAATTGGAATTTTGAGGAACTAATATGGGGGCTTAGAATGGCGACAAGCCACATTGCCATAAACGGGAAGTGCAAAGCTTACTTCTTGAGCGTAACTTTCCCTCAGCCAAATAAAACCAGCACTAAAGGAAAAAGAAAAGGGGTGGGAGGAAGGCAAATGGAAAGAGAAAATACATAAAATTGTTGTGATTGTGTCAAGAGAAGTATGGACGAAGTTAGTCCATATGCTACTTGTGGGAATCTCCTGTAAGGAGTTCATGGTGATGGAGATATTGCAAGATTTCTTAAGCTACACTTAGAGCTGAGTGTGTGTGAGATTCCCAACTTGCACTTCCTAGCCAAGGTGCGTTTCCTTGACTGGGAATCAAGTCTAGACATACCCTTAATGAGAAACATATTAATACATCATCTTGGTCCATATGTCCCAAATACATATTTTTCCAACAATAACAATATCTAAGTGGTTTAGGTGACAGTCAGACTTTTTATGGGGTGAAGAGCTCTGACTCTCCAATAATTGGAGACTTAGAGGAGTAATATCAAAGCACTTTCCTAGTTTAAGCTTATTGGGTCTATGGAATATACTTACTATAGGTGACCTTCTCAGATTTATCTGCGTCTATTTCCTTGAAGAGTTTAGAAACATCAAGGTCAGGCACACCGAGAGCTGACCGGAGAATACAAGAAAACTGTTCTTCTGTTATGCTGCCATCTTCATCACTGTCAAAGAGCTGAAGTAGAACGATTACACAAAATTGTAATATGGACACACGTGGTATGAGTTTGCCTATGTAGTAGCACAGCAGTTTCAATCCAAATTAACTTTTGAAAGCACACAATAACATTCTCTGCCATTCAAAATGTCTCTGCAGTTGTCACTATGATTTGAAGATTTTTCCCAACAGCTAATTCTATTGCCATTTTTTTAATAAAGAAATATTTTTTCCAGAGAATGAGATGGGACATTTTTCAAAGAACTTTTAAAGGAATACATTATTGACATCAAAGGATGCACAATGGACAACTGTAACAATTGGATGTAAATATGTTGTACTGGAGAATATGCAAAGAAACTAGCCTTGAAAAAAATACCCCTAAATTCACTTTTTCAAAAACATGGTCTGTAGTTCGTTATAAATAGCTATGTTTAAAAGGGATGTCATAGCCTATAAAAAATGTCCCAATGTATAAGTCCAAAACCCCCCATTCCAACCAACCAACTAACCAACCACCCATCCGACAGGCTTTTGTAGTCTCTCTCTCTAAGTTAACTTTTCTGTCACTGACTGAACTTGCTACTATTTCTGTTGGGATGAAAATTCACATTGCAATAACTTGTGATCTGACACCTATTATCTTTCTGTAATTAATTAGGAATATCAGTGACTCTGTTATGATTCTGGTAATGCAAATAGATCATCCCATCCTTTCTAGCATGCTGGCTGTGAGCAGCTGCACTAATAACTCACTCGTCTCAGAAATGAAGGGAACAAGGACTCAAGTCCTGCTAAGAGCTTGCCTTGGGTGAATCCCTACAACCTAGCAGAAGCCACTACATGTGAAAACATGTTTGATAGCAATTAATGGAAGAAAAGTCAAAGCTACATTTCAGAGTAGAACACTTCCCACTGAGGGTAGTCATGCTGTCCAAACCATTTGCTTCAGAGTAAATGCAACAGTTAATAGACCATTGGCAGTTGCTATGGTTTGGAGGCCAATCTTGCTGAGGATCTTCAGAGATAAACCTCTATGAGAAAGCACAACTACTTTTTGGAGCCATGGTTGAACAGGCTGGACTACTGGAATACTTACCTAGATAGAGCAGCAATCGAACACAATAATTTCACATAGAATATAGGCAGTTTCTTGAATAAGCACTGTTCTCTCCTATGTGAATTCTATTCAGGATCGTTGTCCCTCATATCTCAATACACTGCACGAGTAATACGCAAAAAGCAGAGCAGTGGAGGGATATCAAAGTCTAAGTACCCATGATCTAAAACACTCTGGTAACTAATGTTTGACTTACTAACTTTGACCATGTCCATTGATGATTTTTTTTTTTTTAAAGACTAACTGTTAGACTAAACACTTGAGCTCCACCAGACTATTCTGATCTACATATCACTCACAACATGCCCCCACAGAAGTGTATAGCTCTTGCTGGATCATTTTTGGAAGTATTTTGTCAAGTTACATGTTCCTTAGCAACTTCACATGGCTTTTGAAGAACTTCTCTATGTAGCAGACACCTGAATTTTCTTCACTCCAAAGGTCAATTGGTTTGAGAACATTACTCACATTCACGTGACAGATTGAATTTATAAATTTATTTGAAAGATAACAGATTTACAGTCAGCCCAGGTTTATCAGGTTTACAGTGCTGTGCTAACCTGAACTTACCTTAAAAGCCATCTGAATAGTCTCTTCTGTGTTGGCAGGGTTACAAAGAACAGACAAACCAATCACATATTCTCGGAAGTCTATGGTGCCATCTCCGTTCTGTAAGAGAGCAACAGCTAAAGTTAATAGCTTGAATCACTTCAAAGGCTTATCATACGACAAATATAATGCAGCTTTGCAATCTACTAATGAAACAGTGCCAAGTCTAAATTGTAGAGTGCTGTGAGATCTTTGTAGTGTGAATTGCCATGAACTGAGTGAGTGCTTCAGTACTTAGGACAATCCTGGAGTAAGATAGGTTGATGAGAAAGTATTTAGTACTCTTAAATAAACAAAAATAACCGATCTAATTGGCAAGATGTAAATCAATTGTTACCTAGATCCAAGTTTACTCAGCCTCTAAAACCAATAAAATTCCAGCTTACAGGCACTCATGTTTTGTTTTCTATTGACAGGGTAAAGAATCTGTGGAAGCATTTAGTATGTTGAACATATCACCTGTTCGTGCCCGTTGGCAATTTTATAGTCAATCTCTGCACTTTAACCTCTACAGTTAACAGTCAACTGGTACCCTAGTATAATTTTTTTTTGGTAGAATGGGTTCTGATGTCAAACATTTTAACTCTATGGATCTCGGGACACCCAAAGTGCCAGATACAAATGCATCATTGCTTATGATTTGAATGCTAGGATATTGTGACTTAGTCATACTAACTCTTAGGATGCTGGCTACTTGCCAGAGAGTTCAACAGTTGATGGAGGGAGAGATGAGAGAAACAGGGGCAGGAGAAGGAACTGAGATGTTTGTGAGACTTCAGGATGGAAAGGATGGGGACTGAATTAAAAATGCATCTAAAAACCCTCCGTCAATAACAAGCAATGTCATGGCAGAGAAGTACAGTCTAGCAGCCTCTCTTTCTCCAGGAGAGTGTGATTTGCAATATGATGTGCAAAACTGGTCGTTGCTATTCTGAGAGGTGACCTGTGAACTGAAACCCCAATCCCCAAAGGTAAGGCATGGAGGATTCCATGCACAACTGCTTTCCAATTTAAAATTTTTGATTTTCATTTCAGGTCTTTCTGTCACATTAACTTCTTGCTGCTGTACTGCGAAATGCCTCCTCCCCGCCACTGTTCTCTAATCATCTGTATAGACCATGTGGTTATTACACAGTCCAGCTCATACACTAGGATAATTACGGCACTTACCAGGCTTCCATGGGCTAGCTATGTGCCCAGCAGAGTTCAGGGTGGCTATGACATTGTAGCATGGATCGTATGGGTCAGGACAGTGTGAATGAATCAGTGTCTGGCTAGTGTGACTTTGGGAAACCTGCAGTGTGCTGAACACTGCTCCCCTGATATTATTATTATTATTAGGGTACTTGGCATATAAAACACACTAGTTCATTTTAGTATTCGTATGTTGTTTAACAAAGTAAAACCTAAAAAGAACTTAATTTTAATACCTGTTCTGATTTTAATCAGACTTCAGCATTGCATTGGCATTTTCAGTAGCGGAGACTATAGATTTAAGGAATATTTTCTGAGCTTGAGCTAGAGGCATGAGCTCATTTAAGTACATTTGTGGTGGTCTCAGTAGCAGTAAAACTTGTGTATTATATGAAAAATAACTCTCCCTCACCCATAAGTGGTCTCTTTGGAGGGAATGGACACCAAATTACCTTTTTTCCCAACTAGCAAAACCCTTTCCAAATCCCGGTAGATGGCCAGTAGTGAGGTGGAAAAAGCCTGAGGTGCTACAGCCAAACTGAACTGTGTCTAAAGGGGTGTAATAACAGCCGAGGTTTCACTTTGAGTTTTACCTTCGTTTCTAGTTCGATGTAGAAATTGTATTTACTAGGAGAAATGTTCACGCATGTCAAAGTAAAACATTACAAACTCTTATAGGGCTGCAACAGAGGGAGGAATTCCTATTGGAGACAACAGTAGGGACATGCTTGTATATGTCTCATTTTGATAACAGGGAACATCAAACAAGAGGTTGTTATTTTAATCCTTCGCTGCCAAATAACTACCTGTATGCATAGGTCAGAGCTCGACAAAACCCGAGTGCCATGTTGCCATGGTGACCAGGGTTTGTAGCCTGGCTCCTAGCTCTACTGTGAAAAATGTAGCGGAGGAGTGCCCTTGGGTGACCTGCTAGTGCCTAGCTGGAAGCCAATTTTGTCGAGCCCTGGCATAGGTGAAATCTCCCTACCCTAAAGGACAGCGACCTAAAGCAAAAATTAATATACCAACATTAACCATGGTGTCACTCTTTTACTCACTGTTCTATTGGAATTATTATTCACCTAGCCATAATGCTTATGCAGATAAAGGCATGTTTCTCTGATTTATTCATTTGTGGGGGAGTGGTGGATGTCGTTCAGGAATTAGCTTATTTTGTCTCAATTTGAACAATTTGATTATTATATTTTTACTAAGTTCCCGTCACTCAGCCTGGTATCATGCACCATGCATGAGCGGACATTGAGTAAGTGATTTAAATGACTTTGTCCATGCATTGTGAACAGGTGATCAGATTTCAGTAGCAATTTGCACACAGACTCAGTGAACAGTAGTTTCCAAAAACTTAGAAATGGAAAGCATCAGGATTTCAAAATAAAACTTGTGCCTGATATAATCAAATGCAACACCCCATTCTCTAGTAAGTTAGCTGGCGATGGTATTTTCTTACCAAGGAGGTGAAGGGAGGAGGATGGATGAGTAGATTTTTGTAACTAGAGACAATTGTACACTTGCCAGATTGCTTAATTCATCTTTTCACATTCTGTTAAGCTAACATACATAGAGATATTATTTTTTTCCTTCACAGCTCCGCAGGGCAAGAGAGGAATCTTTCTTGTTTCAAGGCAGTGCAAGATACAACAAGAACTGGTTAACGTCAAGGCCTATGAAAAATAAATTTTGCTTTAAAGCAGCTGAGAACATTCTGAACTGCCGAGACACACCTTCTCCAGTTCCTGTTGCTTCTTGCCTTTTAATTCCACTGCAAGCATCTTTCCCCTGACACAAATGGAATTACTGTAGTAGTTGGAGCTTGTGGGTCAAATTCATCAGTGCAGAAATTCTGCTTCAATGGTAATAATGCAAGGCTGAATTTGTCTATCTAATATATGACTGCAGCACTTCAATGGCCCTCTCGATAGGCAATTCTGTATTTTATACTACTCAGATTATTGCATTTTACAATAGAAATATTTATTAGAAAGCTGCAGGGGAAAAAAGAATATATACCAAGCACCAAGTCCTCAGGAAACATTTCAACTGAAAACAATGAGACGACAAAAGTAGGAAAGAGGAGAGATTTAGTTTGTCTCTCAAAATCTATTGATTGTTATAATAATTACAACTTCAATTTATTTTCCCCATTACAAATAATTCTTTGCACCTCTATTTACTAGCAATTTCCCTATGGGCAAGCCCAGTTTATTTCTCTAGCAAAATGACAGATTGCACATAAAATCAAAAGTTTTCATCAAGAACAATCCCAATCTTAACAAAAATCAAAATTGTATTTTGTTTTATATTTACACATCCACCACCTACCAACAGGCTACATGAGAAGAAAGCCTCAACAATTCCTCTTCTATCCCCTCAACATTCTCTCCTTTTTAAATCCAACTGCTCCATAAATTTGCTTTATGCTAGCCCAAACAGCAATAGCTATCAATCCAAACCAAACTATAAAATGTACACCATAAAAAAAAAAAAAATCAAAATAAACTAAGGGATTTTAAGCATAAAAGCAATGTGTGCTCCTCCATAGCAACAAAACTTGGCTAACTTTACAAACAGCTGCACTTGAACAAGAAGGAGAAAAGCACCAGTTAGTTAAGCCAGGTAAGAGCTGCAGCCCACAATATGCAGTTAGATTCTAATTCCATTCCAGTGTGCTCTCTCAGGAGTACATGGTCAGCTGCAGCCACTCTTGAATGTTCATGTTGACCAGTCCGTCTCCATCTTGGTCCAGGGATTTGAAGGCACGGAACATGCCATCCAGTCGCACCAAGCAGCTGATGAAGTTATTGAAATCCATCCTCTCATTTTCATCGGCATATCTGCGAATGATCATCTGGTAGAGCTGTTCACTCAGTTGGAACCCTGCAGCCTTGAAAGCATCCGGCAACTGAGCTTTCCCAACAGTGCCTGACTGGTCCATTTCGTATTCTTTGTACACGCACTGCCATTTCTTGATGTTCTTCCACAGGTACTGGAACTCCTCAAAGTCCAGTTTGCCTGTTGTGTCACTGTCCATGACTGACACCATGCTCCGGCATGTGTCCAGGGTGAAGCCCTCTGTCTTCAGGTCTTTATGTCTGGCAACCACCTTGTTCAGAATGTTCATCAGCTCTGTGGCGCACACTTCCATGTCGTCTCCGGAGAGCTGGACAAACAGTCGGCGAAATTGACTGACCTCCTCACTCTCACCGGCTTCCACATTCATGAAGTGGCTGCGAGGAGGTGGGGGTGGTTGTGGGGTATACTGAGCTGCTACCTCACCGATAATGTTGACAAGTCCTCCAATAAGTCCTCCAAGATTCCCTCCTCCTTGTCCACCTCCTGCTAAAAGACCCCCAAGGCCTCTCGCAAGGCCCCCTCCACCACCACTTCCTCCACCAAGCAAGGCTTGAGCGAGGAACATAGTGAACGTTTTAAAGACAATTAAGCAGCGGAGAGCTAAAAATCCTGCTGCCTCTGAGGACTGTAATGGAGTCTGAGCTAGGTATGAGCAAAATACAGATGATCTGTCGGAACAATAAGAGTAGTTACTGTGCCCAGGCATGTCTGATGCAGACTTCAGTTGCCGGAATTCCATCAGTTCCCTGCAGCCACCCTCTGCTTTTGGCAAGTTATAAAGTACTTCTCCAAATGCTTTTTTCCCCCCTCCATTTTGCATAGGAGAGTTGTTTTATCTAATGTGAAACCATTTTTAGGGTGTAAAACCACACAAGAAAATTTTCAGAACGTCCTCGATGGTCCTTCTGTTTTTAACTGCAGCAGTTTCACAATCAGCAACTCAACATTTAGGAAGGATCACAGTCAAGGTTAGACAACTTCTAACTTAACTTTTTCCAAGGAGAGCGGTTCAATTTACCATGCATTCTCTTTGCAAATGTCTTTTATTTTGTTGGTGCTATACTGACAATCCTAGAGATTAAAGTAATTTATTTGTCCAAATAAGTGCAGTATAGCCAGAAGCAATACAAGATTCCCCAACCATCCATGACTATGGTCTCAACTCCCCACCTATTGTAATGGCCACAGCCTAACAGTCAGAGGATAATTTAGTCTCACTTTTTGTCTGTAGTCTCTCTGCTAACACTGACCAAGGGCAGGTCTGCTAGGGGTTTCTGTATCACGAGGCCCTGTCCATTCATGTTACTATCTGAGAATCCGATAGCCTTCTGGCAGCTACAAACCTGGGTGAGACTCAAGTCAGTGAACCCTGGCACAGAGGGTTCCCATAACCCATTTCCCTTCCTTCCTCCGACAGCTGCGTTCCTGCAAGTTCCTCAAGTTGAGTGTTTTGAAATTTTGAGAAAAGAGCAAGCAGGAAGAACAGGGTGCAGATGAGACATTTGTGCCTGACTTACATGAACATCAGCATTAAGCCTGCTGTCCTGGGATTTCATCTGGTGCAGAGGGATAGAGTTTTCAGTTAAAATAAAAATCTCAACTACTCTGACGCTCTAGACACTGCTGCAGGCAGCAAGCTGGTAACAAGTGCTTTACGCTCAGTAGGGAGGATGATCCTCAAATGACTACAACTTACTCAGCATACAGGAAAGTCCCAGCTTGGGGAAAAGATGAGCCTTAGCAAACAATTTCCTAGAAAGAGATACAAGATCATTTTTCAACAGCTGGAACATATGGTCTGTGGTGCTGCAATGTTCACATATGCCTGTAGGTCAGTCACTTTCAATACAGTCAGCACCATTTTACCAAAAAAAGAAGAAACTGGGCCCTTCTCCATTTTATGCTGATGAAGAAGTCCTTCAGCCTTGGAGAATCCCCAAGCAAGTTTTATCAACACTATATGGCACTATTCCTTCATAGGGAACTTTATGAAAAGCATGACCAGGAAAAACATGCAGAGTTTATGAAACTCCCAAAATAAAATGTCAACAAAAAATCCTTGAATGCTTGCTGATTGTAGACAGGGACCTTTCAAAATACAGCCTGTTTTCACGAACAAGAATGTGCACTCGTATTACACACTGGGCTCCCTCCATTATCTGCAGTCTTATGGTCCTGTCAATTTATAATGCCTGGCTGTAATGGAACATGGAATTTGGCCCACTGAGGCAGGCAAAGTGAATTTCTGTATGTCTGATAGACTTCAAGTTGTTAAAATTCGATGGCCATTCAGTGGCTTCTGTGGAAAGAGTGAAGTTATGTCTACTCTGATGGCGGCAAATTCGCCACCATCAGATTGGTTTATCCACTTCAATTATGTGGTCAGTAAAGACACGCTCAATCAATCTGGAAGTTGATCTACTAAAACCACCTCCTCAAGTGGCACAGTGCTACGTCGGTGGACATGCATTTTCTGTCAGGCAAGCACAGTAAAGACAATGCATCGAACTGAAGTTACAAAGTCAGTAGGAGTTACACAAGCTACGCAGAGTTGACTCTTGTTGATTGCCACTGATTTTGGCTGGCATTGTGGACTAGGCCTCAGGTCAGTTGCTACTTTGCAGTTATGTTCACAATACTCATCATGTCTAGCCCCTCTGTTGAGCAGAAAGGTCAGGTGTAAATCAGCATGAAAACTGGACGATGCCTTTATCCAGAGATGTTGTCTTGCCCTTCTAGGCCAGGTTTGGGCCCTTATAGCATCGCTTGCATGTTGTGGTGTACCATGGCTTGTGCTGTGCCATTCTAGGACTAACCAAAAGACTTCATTTTGCAGGGCTGGCATCTCACAAGCAATATATTAAACTAGACTTCTACTGCTAAAAGATGAACAAAAGGCAGCCACAGTGTTCTCTAATGTAAAGTAATAAATTGCCAATCAAAATCCTTTAGTGAGTTGGATTTATGTTTGTAAATATATTTAGGGAAAATTATTCTTAAGAGAATGTTACAAAGATGCCTTATTTCAGTGGCTGTCATAAATACTTACCCTGTCGAAGAGCAGGAACAGCTCTTTGAGAGCATTGGAAATGGGCAGCTTCAAGTGCTCAGCAAACTCCTCAATTCCAATTCTTCCCCCTTTGGAGGCACTTGCAATAGCAGCAAATGTATCCAACTGATCTCGGATAGGATCCCATTTTAGACTATAAAAATCAGATGCAGACATAATTAATTTCTATACAGCAAAGTGAGAGAGAGTGTTTTAGTAGCAGTTTACAAAGCAGAAAACTGGCTAGAGTGGAGTATGTAGTGCACTGAAAATGTGCTTTCAGTGTGTGTTTTTTTTGTACTGAATCAGTACTTAAAAAACCAAAAAACGTATTTTATAATTAAAGCTAATTCTGTGCTTCACTACGTCAGTGCACACTACATAGGAAATCAGAGTTTTCAGATGCATGTGCAATATCCAGCAACAGAACTAGACCACATTTCACTGCCTTCAACTTGAATCCACCCAGCTGTCACTGTTTCATGTCACTGCATTAGCTCCCAAATGGGAGAGAGCACTTTTTAGCTGCAACTAACCACTGGCTGAGTAACGATACAGGACAGGTACACCCCCAAATGCATCTCATTCAGACAGCAGAAGTGATAGCCTCCTATCCCCAACGTAAAGGAAGCATGCTGCAATGATTTGAGCGCTAGGTAGCGCTTGGGAAACCCATGTTCATTTTCCTCTTGAGCTACAAATTTCCTATGTGACGCTGGGAAAGGGCCCCATCTGTGAAATGGGGATAATAGGACTTTCCTACCCCACAGGGATGCTGCGAGGACAAATACATTAAGACTGTGAGGTGCTCTCATTCTACTATAACAAGGGGGCTATTTAAGTAAAATAGACAGATTCTTATTTCCTTGCATAGGCACAGTGTTTGTCATAATTCAGCCACATATGCCTTTTTCTTTTCTAATTTCCATAGAGGCTTTTCAAGTCCTAAAATACATTATACAAGATCAACTCATCCAACATACACTGTGTCCTCTATCGCTGGAGAACTCAACACTGTCTTGTGCAGCTCTACAATCGTTATAGAACTCTGAATAGCAAAACAATCTAATCTCTTACTTCAGTTTCTTGCTAATTTTGGTAAATTCTACCAGGCCTGCTTCCATGGGCAAGGTCAGCTGTCCTGCTGAAATCATGAGTCTGCAGTCTTCAAAAGTATGGTCTGTAACTGGCACATCCAAAGCGCTGAAATGTAGTAGAAAGATAAATATTTTATCAGAGATATTTGAATCTTATCTTCCCTGGTGCTGGTCTCAAAGGTGAGGCATGAACAGTCAAGACGAGAATTTATGCTTTCATCATTTGAGCAGTTAGCAGAGCTACTGGGTCAAATTTTGTTACTAGTTATGCCAGTACAAATCCAGTCATTACAGTGAAGTCAAGGCAATTGTTTGAGATTTACACTGTTGGAACAGAGCAGAATAAGGCCCCATTAACTACAGCAGAGAAAACTGAATCTCTGTGCACTTGTCTTGCCATGTAAATAAAGGAGGTGCAAATGATTATTCTACCGCTACACCAATTAAATGCATTAGAGTGGAGCACAGAACAATTAACTTACTACTAGTCAGTAATAATTAGCCAATTAGGAACTGTCTAGTTACAAAGGCTTTTATAGCTCATACACTTGATTTAGAGATTCATATACAAAACCTGGCACTCAAGGTGCCATGGGTTGCTCTAACTCTCCCTGAATACTTCAGTTTCCGAAAACGGTTCAAAATATATTTGAACCAGTGCCCAGCATATATAAGAACACTTCTTGGAAAGTGCCTGAATATTTTTTAATATGGATACATACATTGCCATGGTATCACGGACTCTGTTGGCAAAAACAGTAGGATCCCTTTTCTCTTCCTCAGTAGGAACATGAACAGGCAGAAACTGAAAAATGAAATGATTAATCCGTAAATCCATACAGTCACTAACTCATTACTTATAAAAAGTGGGCAGGGTTTTGTACCATAAAGGGAAGGGGGGAAAAAAAAAAATCAGTTAAGCAATTAAGTAATCAGCCACGAGAGGTCTCCATAGCCTTAGAAACAGCTCAGGTTTTTTTTTTTTTTTCCTTTTTACTTTACTCAAACAAAACACTATACAGAATTTGTAGATTTGTTCTACTTCTGCTACATGCTGGTTTGATCAGATCTGTTGATCAGATCAGATCAGCTGCTTTTAATATGAAATCCAAAACCTAATGGAAATAATAGCCTAAATACACTGTTCTTATCATAAAATTAGGGTTGAGCTCCAGCATCTAGGCCTGAGGGACTATATCCATCCTTTAAAACTCTGTGCCCTAATATCTAAGTATCCAATACTGTATGCAACTTGAATTCAGTTTATACTGATGCTAATCTGTTGAAAACATATTGACATTGCTGTTAAATTATAGAAATTTGAGTATTGGTATGTTATTTGTTTTTTGGAAAAGGACAGATACGCTGACATTAGTGATATGGAGACATTAGAAATCCTTTCAGTGGGAGGAAAAAGATAAATAGATTAACTTAAGGATGAGGTAGATTTTATAATGTATGTTTGCCATTTTTGGAATTTGAATAAAATAAATACACAGATAAGAGGCTGATCAAACGCAAGTGAATCTTGCCAAGATAATACAGGTTATGAATAAGTTTTTTTAATACTTGTATGGAGAGTTCATATTTGTCAATAATGATAAAATAAGTTAAATGTTGAAATCACAAAACTATCTATTCTTCTGCTCTTTTTCTTTAACAACTGAAATTCAACACGAGTTTAATAAAAAAATACCTTCTTACGTAGGGTCATATTTTGTCTTCTGATCCACAGAACTCAAACATGGAGTAAATAGCGAGACTGAGACTTAAGTTGCAAGATTCATATTTGGGTGACAGAAAATTTCCAAAATATGGCTTTTGGACCCCAAAATGGGCATTACTAGCAAAAAAAAAATTGAAGTCTGTGGTATGCTGCAAATAGTTGAATCTTTAATAGCTTTTATGCCCCCAAAGTGGATAATTTATAAATATGTATTTAACCAAGTTGAAGCTGTTTAAAGATTTACAACTAATTCAAAGATCCAAATGCAAAATCAGGGTCTTAGGGAAAATACATGATGTGCAGATACTGCTGAAATAGCTTATGTCCCTAAAATATTGAGTAGATTTATTATGAAATTATAAGTAGGGTTATTACATTGGTGATAATTTACCAGAAAAATAAGAAGCATTATCAATAATACTAACTTTCTCAATCACGAGGATGTTATCAAGAGGTCAGTACTTGGGATCTTAGTTTACATAGTATGTTTCGAATTATTAGAATAAAGATGGACTATTATTGTGGAAGAAGAATTATGTATATTTATGGTGATGTGCTGAGACATCGAGGAAAAAAAGGAATGAATTTGCATGAGCGTGAAAACGGCTAATAACATCTACATATTTTCTGTTAAGGATTTTGATAAATGCAGTGTTAGCACATCTACAATTCTTTATAACATGTCAACAAAGAAGCACAATGAAAATGGGCATGGCTTGTGTAAATACAGTTGACTCCCATCTAACACAAACAAAGTGTTCATTTTCAAAGCAATGTAGTAGGAAAGGGGCATGTAAGTCCTGTTTCAATCAATGGGGTGTTTGCACACAGCCCTGTATATTCATATAGTGATCTGCTGCCATATAATGGCTTCTGTCTCTGGATATTATTTGTTTGTAATATGTTGTATGGAATTCGGTATAAATACAGCCCTACCAGTCACAGCTTTCTTTTGCAGCTTGTCGAGCCATCTCCTTCCTGATGCCTATGCGCAGTAATATGCTGGCTTACTGCCCATGAGATGTCTCTTCAAGTGGCTGTAACAACCAACTACTCACGGCTAAAGGAGTGCTCTCAAATGGGAAGTGCTCAAGTGGCAGTGATCTGAGCTTCTGGCTCTGAAGGTCTTAGATAGGATCCCTGAGGATGACACTCTCTCAGCGTGTTCTGAGCCTGACACCCCACCCTGCCCGTTATTAAACTAACTCCCCTCCTCTACATGTCCTGAGTGAAACTGGATATTCTCTTGGGCTAACAAAGCAAAGCACAGACACCCTCTGCCATCACAATTATTGACACTATGCATAATTTCTGGCTGTAAGCATGCGAGTAGGATGGAGTCAAAACTTTTGAGCAATCCAGAAATGTGAACCAAAGACATGATTGGTCTGCATAAGACTGCCCCTTTATGTCTCAGGTCCTGTTATGAAAGATCAAGTTTATACATCATCAGCTGAGACTACACCTCTACCTCCTCCCAAAGCAATAGTAAATTTTGCTGCATGTGACTTGCCCATTACCACACACTGGGAAGGAGGACTTGATTTAATTTTTCCCATACAGTGACAAGGGCTAGCACAAGTTCTTTCTAGCTGATGATTAATAAGTACTCTCTTCTAATCAGAAGTTCCTGAGCACAGCAGAGGGATATTCCAGCCCTGCAAGATACAAACCTTTTAAACTTGCTCAAGTAATGAAAATACCTTCCTAGCCTATAACTGAACTTGTCCCTCCCTCTTATTATGCTATTTACCATGTATTATATATTTTGTAACAGGTCTGCCTATCAGATTCTCAGCTTAACAATTTTATGTCCAATCTATACAATTCACTGGCACATGTATATAATGCATTTTCTTAAAATACAGCCGGTAAATTTTACTGTGCATCTCTATACAGAAGTGTGTGTGTGCAGGAGGCTCATGATGATAGCCGATCTATTTTAATTCACGATCTCGCTATTGGAGGGAAATGCATATTGGTGAAATATTTTATGTCTAATTTTTATTATTTTACAATTTGAAATGTAATAAAGGTATTTTAAGTCAAATGAGCTACTCGTGGGTAAACCCATAGTAACAGAGAGGAGAATCAGGCCCCTAGTATGTGCATACAAATATACAACAAGTATGCTGTATTTTATTTTGCATTATAGAGCAGTTCAAGCATATTAATAACAAAACCCCTCCAATAAGGAAACTGGCTAACAACTCACACCAATTACTGGGAGACCCATGTTACATCTTAAATTTTGAAAGTAAACAAATAATAAGAGAGAAGGGATTGCATCCCCCCAAAGCAACTTTGTTTCTCTATTTAGCATGTATAGTTTGGCTTACCTAATTTTGTTAGTATTTCCTGGCACATTAGTAAGTGTTGTGTAGAAACCTTTGCAAAAGTAATTGAGCCATATTCATACAGCCCCTCACTGCTCCATTGGTTATTGAATCTTTGCTGGGCAGTGAGGAATCCCTTTTTGTGCTCATCAAGATCTGAGATGTGCATGTATTTTTCTCTCTCATCAGATATGCCCAGTGCTTTTTTTTGTTTAAAAAAAAAAATAAAAAAAAAAAAGTGCCGGGACTCATATCTTGATAGTAAATTTGAAAAATGCCTCTCCCACCCCTCTTCTTCTTGTGCCATCCCTTTTCTTCCAGTGGTGCACTCCTTTTCCCTGCTGACCCTGCTTCCTTTCCCTCCCACCCCCCCGCCAGCTGGGCAGTGGGACCAGCAAAAAAGGTGCCGGTACTCGGTACCCCTGTGTACCATCACAAAAAGAGCAGTGTTTGTCCTGTACAAGTGAATAAAGTTAACAGTAAGCACTAAGATAACAGATTCATTAGACAATGCACACCAATTTTTGAGAGTGAAAACTCTCAGTATAATGACTGAATTCCTTAAATGTATATAGCTCTGAGTGGTAGGGAACTCAGTGTAAATACAGATCAGATGGCAATTGCCATGTGATGGAAGTCAGTGTAGCTAACATTCTACTGCAACTCTGGGACAGGGAGCGGGGTAACAAGTTACTGTGGTATTTTGTAATTCAACTTGAACGAGTCCAAATGTTTGTAAATGATGATATTTAATAGTGATTTCATAATAAACATCCATTTGAGCACTTCCACATATGGGCTCTTGTCAAGTTAAAAGACACGTCAATATGAGCAGCAAATTTAAAGCAGTATCCACCAGATTTCCTGTAAAGTGAGCTAATCTGTTAAAACATGAACTGCATTTGTTACCAGAAGAGACTTCCTGCTAGATATTGATGAAAAACACAGAAGTAATATGTTTATCCAAAACCCCCTGCCCCGCAAACTTAATCGCATTTCTCCATTCTTACCTCAACCTCTACCCTTGTGAACAGCTGGCATAAAGTCATCGCACAAAGTTGTTTGCTAGGAAGAGGGAAAAAATTTTTTTGAAGTACATAACAGTATACTTACACTTGACTGGCAAATACTATAACATTTTTTCAGTGTCTTATTTTTTCTTATTAACTTTAAGATGTTGCCCTAGGTCTTCTTTCTCATAGGGATGATTCTTGCTCCTATTAAAGTTAATGGTAAAATTTCCAGTATTTATGATTAAACTCTTTGAAGGCAGAGTATAGGTTACACTTTCCAGTGCCATATGCATTGACAGCACTATATATGTAGAATAACATGCACATATTCACCATGTTTATATAAAGTCATGAGAGTTCACATTTTGCAAACAGTTGTTATTTTTTATCAAGTTGAAGAGGCATTGGAGTTCATGACTTCATGGACAATCACGACTGGAAGCCTTTCTAGAAGATATGTTTTATTCACACACAACGGGGTTGGCTCAATACAGGAGTAACTAGTCTGTATCATGCAGGAAGTTAGTTTTGATGATCTAACAGTCTTTTCTGCCCTTAAAAATCTATGAGAGGAGATGTTTAGTGGCTTGGCAAAAAGGAAATCCTGAGTTTTAACTTTGTCTCTAGCTCTTACACTCAGTGTGAATTTAGATAAATTCATCTCTCTGTGTTTGTTCTCCCATATGAAAAGTGAGGCTAATACCTATCAACCCCTCTCCCGGGAGCAGAGAGAGGATGTATTAAATGTTGCAAATTTACAGTACCATCTAAATGTTAAATATTATTGTAACAAGAAACTTTCAGTGCACATTGGGTATTCAATACTTTAAACAGCAGTATCAAGTTTTAACATGGGAGAAGTTCGGAAATGAGGCAAGATTAACCACTTCCACATTTGACTGCAAGTGTGTTCATTTAGTTAGCATATTACAGCTGCAAGAGAGAAGCATTTACTTATAGCCTTAAATATAATAATGATAAAGGCAAACCCTACAGACAAATTTATTCTGTTTGGGAAGAGTTTTCTAAGACGGCAGGGGACAGAGTGGAGTGGGAGGGCCAGCTGGACATTTCTTATGAATTTTAATAGTTGACTCCTGTATTATTCACTTACTTGAATTTATAAAATTCTAGGCACCTATCCCTTAGGTTAAACTGCACAGAGTGATACTAAAGGAGCAAATGAAAACAGAACTGGGCCAAGAAGTGTTTTCCCAAAGGCATGCCAGTGCAGCAACTCACAATCTATTAGCTCTTTTATTAGGCTTGCCTACATTTTCTACTTCCAGATTTAGAAACAAGGGAGACATTGTTTGGGATATCACGAGATTTCATTCAAGGGCTTGCAGAGTCTAAATCACACCTTTTTCTCCTTTAACCCCCAGGCTTTTCCCCAATATCGCCACTCCTCTTAGTCTACATCAGGCCTTTCAGTAATGTATCCCCCATACTTGATTCACCAGTGCTCATATCTGCTCGGAAAATCTGAAGTTCTTAGGTCACATTGTAGTAATCATAAGAGTTTGTGCTGACAAGAGAAGAGAGAGCAACTAATAGAGGAACTCAGTATGGGAAGCAGAAGGAAGAGTCTAGCTACAGAAAACTAGACATTCTTCCATATCCTCTGATTTACTAAATGATCCTGCAGAGGGGTTTATTTTTCTATGCTATCATCAGTCTAGAAATGTCCTTTCTATTTTAAAAACTGATGACATGCTTGAGCAAAGAGTGCAACATTAAAAGGTGTGATTAAATTTTCAGTTATTCTAGTGTTAAATCTAGGTTTTCAGTTTTATCTGTATTTACACCCACCCATGGAATTTCATGCTGTCCTTTTACACAAGAAAGTGCTATTCTATTAGTTTATCATTACGTTCCTTTTAAAACTTTCTCCCCCCATATATTTTTATTAATATTTATGCTTATTTAATTTACTTATGCTACAGTTGAATAAATGTTGGGACCTTTCATGCTTATTATGCAATTGTATGTCCAAATATGCAATTCTGGCACAACCCATTAGCACTCATATGTTTCCTGCATTTTCCTAAGAAAATTCTTTTCTAGCATCATCCCTTCCTAGGATACCTGAAATAATTGGCTTAAGAAATAGCAAGATGGATATGGTCTAATTACAAGAGCTAGTATACTTTTGTGTGGAATGGATGCTCCGAAACAAAAAGGAAAGCACACCGCTTAGGTCAACATTATTCAATCTGAGTGGAGAGTAAGTTTTTGAGAATTCAGTTCTTGAAGCCCTTCTACAGCCTATTTGTTTACAATTTCAATCTGCTCACCTGTTTCACTGATAAATCTGACCCATACTTTTAATTAATATTAATATTTCTAGTGTGCCCATGACTGTGATATCCAAGGTACCACTTTTTAAATGTGACTTTTTTTTATTAAGATAAGCAAAATATGGCTCAGCCCTAAAACAAGAAGATGAAAAGATAGCATGTTGAGCTGAGAGTCACATGAACAGAAAACTGCTCTACCACCTACATCATTCAAAGTGGCTCAGAAACTGAGTCTCAAGTGGTTTACGTGAAAGTGAAGACTACTCTTATTTTAAAAGACTGTTCTTATTTTAAAATGTCTGTTTTATTGTTCTTGAATATGGTTCTTTCCTCTGTGGGCAAGAAAGGGCAGTTTCTTGAGTGACGTGTGCCACTTAAGGCCATTCACATTCTCCACAGTATTTATTATTTTATTACGATAGCATCTAAGTATTTCACTAAGATGCCAAATCAACAAAACAACCCACCCCCCCAACCTGTATGTAATAAGGCTCATGTAAAAATCACACCAATTGAAAGCTCATACAAAAATCTACGTTCCATCCTTCCAACAGCAAATTCAGTATGCAATATATGAACAAAAGCAAGGATTTTCACAGGGCTAACTCATACCGACAGCACTAGTTGCTCAGGACTTTTGAAATATACTAATCAGGTCACTTACTTAGGAGTGTTTATAGGAACTTATTTTTTAAAATCTTGGCCTTAAATCTTAACTGCTATTAAGAAAATTCTACTTTCTCTACCTGACATTCAGGAAAGAAATCTTTCTCAGCATATATAAGTCGTCTGAATGGAATTTTCTAAAACAAGTGTCCACGCTGGACAAAACACTAGACAATGTACTATAGAGGAAATTCCTTCATTAACAATGAGAAGAACTAGATCGTCAACCGGTCTTCTGTAAGATTGCATAAAACATGTAAATACTGCAGTCAACCAATGATACTGAGGATACTGTGGCTAAAATGCTCCTAAAGCCTAGTTAACAAGAGTTCTCCTAGGTTATTTCATGGAAATATATTTGAATTGAAAGAAATACTACACTACATTGGAATTTTAACATGGTTTCATTTCAGTACAACAATACATATAATTATAAGAATTCGACAAATCTATACTCAATGTTTGTATTGAGGATTTTATAAATAAAACATGGCATCAAATAATAATTAAGCTTTAATATACTGCATAAGCACAATTAGGAACCAATCTTATTAGGAAGCCACCTTCATTAAGGTATTGACTTTTGTTCGTTTCTGTGGTGGTCCCTTAAACAGCTGTCACTGACTATTAATATCTGAAATTGAAGAGATTGCTCTTCATTGGAATCTCCTAAAGCAAAAGGCATTCTTCTTTAATTGTGCAAGATAAAAGGTACCGTTAGAGTCCGTACATAGAAAGAATGTCACTCTGTATCTGATGAAGGAGAGGAAGAAATGTTAGCTATGTCCTGGCCTCTTTTCAGCTACTATATCTTGCAGTGAAACTAAGTCAAATAGAGAAATGAGTACACTGAACGTTAAAATGATACCAAGAAAGATAAAAATCAAATATACTGCTGAGGCCTGTGGTTTTTCAAAAGTGATAGTCCAAAACATAAAGGAAACAAAAAAGTTAAGAAGTTTACTTCTACGTCTGCTTTGCTGTAACACATGAAAAAGCAAAATCCAGGAGAGGAGTAACCAAAAACAACTTTTGACAATATCTATTCAGCCATTTAAATGCAACGGTTTTCTCTTCTATGTTAGTTATTATTCTGAAGTTACTAGTAACTAGAAGAGCCAAAACTGAACCTTGTTACTCTCTGTGGGAAACATACTGGTCTAGCTGCAATGCAAAAAGTCTGTAAGCAGTCAAGCCTTAGAATATTCCTTGTCCATACTACTGTTAGGGCAGAGACCGGCGCTAGGCATATGAAGACTCAAGGGGGCCCCCTATTAAGTATTAGTATGGGGGAGGGCAAAAATATTCTTGCTTAGGGCTCCCAATAGACTAGCACTGGCTCTGCAGAAAGTTTAATTCTAGGGTAACTGGGAAGAATTATTTGGGAATGTTATGCATCTGCAGCTTCACATACAACAGAGCTCAGTTTTCCTTCACTTTCACCCTTTGCACACTGGTTTAAAACTCCTGACCTCACTGGAGTTACTCTGGATTGAAACCAATATCATCCTGAGGATCCCCATGCTTATAGAACTTGAAAATAACAGATATTTGTAGGCAGAAAAATAAAACAAGTACAAAACTTGCTGCCACAATAATAGCAGCCAACTTTTATATAGTGGTTTTTTTTAACCAGCAGATCTCAAAGTTCTTTACAAAGGACGTCAGTATCATTATCCCTTTTTTACATGTGGGGAAACTGAGGCACAGAGATGACATTATTTGCCCAAGGTCACCCAGCAAACCATTGGGAGGGTCTGGAACAGATCCAGGTCTCATGAATCCCAGTTGTGTTTTCTAGTCGCTAAGCCATTAAACACTGAAGCCTGTCGCATAATATTAGTACGATCCCTAAATATGTTCCATGAGAGGAACAAAGCCAGAAATGTGTTCCTATTGATTTAAGAGGGCTAGTTTGACCATTGCCAATGAATTTACTTATGGGAGAAATTCCTTTATGTTATTTTTTAATAGGGTTAAGAGACTTACAATGAATAACCCTGCCAGGTCCAGGTCACAGTATCCTAAAGAAAAAACAGAATTGTATGACAAATCAAACCAGAGTGGAGAACAGATAAGATACAATAAAAAAAATTATAAGCATATAATTTGGTGAAGCAGATGATGTTTTAAAGTCCCAACTTAAAAAAAATGTTAATGTGACTGGAATCCATTGCCGTATAAATATTTTCACTGGCAGCTGCATTTACAAAGTATGACAAATGGAACTGGTGTGCAAGCAGAAAAAATTAAGCCTATCCTTTGGTTTGCCCATGCAGTTTTCTACTGACTGATGTTTTATATCACCTGGATTCTGATCAAGCTCCCAATAAAAGACTTCACTGCGAACCGGAATTAGTTCTATAAAAGGCACTATACTTTGAGTTCAGATCTAAATGAATGATCATCTCCCTGTCTTCCAAAAAGAACAGCTTTACACAGTGTTTGAGATTGCACCACGTGTGTCACAACATTGAGGGTGTACATGGTCTCACTTATTTCCCTCTTTAAAGTGACGCCTTCCATTTATGTAAAACCAGACTTTTAATGGCTTCACTTCAATGTTTTAAAATTGACCCACAAAGGATAAAAAAAAAAAAAAAGTGAGGGAGCAAGAATTTTGGGACTTATGCTATTTTAGGGGCTGAAAGGATGTGTCAATTTGTTTGGTTTAAATAAAAACAAATTCTGCTTGTTTTTCCATCACAGAAATGTTAGCAATGTGAAATTTGATCTTCTCTGGTTTTGCTGGGAGGAGCAATGGGAGGCACTAAACTGGTTTATTCTGAGTTTGTCTCTTTTACTTCAGTGACTAATGGTTCTGCAGAAATGAACTGTTTGTTGAAAATGCCACATCCTATCCATTGGGTTAGGGAGATGCTATTTTTAACAGTCTCATTAAGATTATCTTCTCTCACTTAACAGTGTTACTTTCATTCCCTGAACATGTGAACTCATCATTTTCACAAGGCTGTCCAGTAGGACTGGAAACTGAAGCCAGACAAAGTCAGACTGGATATAAGGCGTAAATTTTTGACACTGAAGGTAATTAACCATTGGAAGAATTTACTGAGGATTCTGGTGGATTTTACACCACTGACATTCTTTAAATCAAGATTGGATGTTTTTCTAAAAGACCTGCTCTAGGAATTATTTTAGCAAAGTACTATGGCTGTGTTATATAGATGATCACAGTGGCCCCTTCTGGCCCCGGAATCTTTGAATCTAGAGGGCATCTGAATTTCTAGTGTAGAAATATACAGAAAATTTAAAAAGCCCAAACAATCAGAAATACCTTTAAGATTTCTCAACACAGCACAAAGAAGCTAAAGGAAGGCACAAGACCATACTTCTTCCTTTTCCCTATCATCGTGTACAGAATCACACGGGGGAATAATCACAACTTACTTGAAATTACTTTTTTAAATAGCTGCTGCAGACTGTTCCTATCTTCCTACTATCACATCCACAATGAGGATGATTAGAGGGAAAAAGAGCCCTAAACAGAAACTAAATGTGGTGCACATTTACCCTAGTTCTTATAAATAAAGGCCAGAGGACGACTATACTGTAGATAAAAATTTAGCTTTTGTAAACCCAAGAAATTCTGTTTATTGCATGAGCTTTTGTGGGAGAAAATTCCACTTAGTCAGATGTTTTGAGTATTTCACTTTTTAACTCTACATTTTAAAACTTCCCAAACATAAGGACACAGATTTATCCAATTAATATTCTACGGACAGCATTGATAATTTGTACCTTATTCGTACTTCCCTGAACATACATCCTGACTATTTCATTAAACTGCTTTCATACCTTCAACTTCCGCTTCCAATTTCAGTGCAAGGACTATTGTTTTTAAAGGCATTTCCTCTTTATTATTAATAATAATATATAATTATGATTATAAATAATTTTTTAAAGTTTTAAAGCTTTGTTTAGTAATAGACTTTTAAATAGTTACTTCCATCCATAGAGGTCAAAGTGCTTTACAAAAGCATATATATGTCATTATCCCCATGTTACAGGTGGGCGCCCTAAGGCAAAATGTAGTTATTTGCTCAAGGTCACAGAGCAGGGCTGAAATAGAACTCAGGTCTCTGTCTTGCTGGGCAGTCTCCAACCACTGGGCCACACTGCCCCTCCCTTTATTGACCTTTGTCAGGTGCAGCACTGTTCTAACTCCACTTGGTCATACTGCTGTCTTGAACTCTTCAGGAGAAACACAGGCTAATACAATTCTAGCCTGACAGACTGTATGAGACTAGTCACGCCATCAAGAACCCAGACAGATCTTTTACCTGTAACAGGGCTTAAAAGATTTGCCACAGAAAACGGGGAAACTGAAGCAAAAGGAACGATCCACGACTCAGATCTCAATCCAAAGAAGTATTTTCCCCCCCCACAAATTCAACTCTCCTCATCGCGTGGCCCTCCACTTCTCCAGTAATTCTTGAATTATTTTAATTGCCCAGGGCAGTGGTTCTCAACCACTGTGTCGGGACACATTACTGCATCGCCACACAGTGGTAAGTGTGTCGTGGAGAACCGGGGAGACAGCTGGATTTGGCCTGGAGCGGGAGGGGGGCTGGTGTGTCCTCTAGGGTCTTGATATACCACCAAGTGTATTGTGACCTGCAAAAGGTTGAGAACCACTGGCCCAAGGAATACAGGGAATAATCAAACTCAGCCTGGGATATGAAAAGTCAGGCTCGGTTCTTCTTTGCCTCTTCCACCATCCCCATTTAATAAAGATTCTTCAGCTGGAAAGGAGCTGAACTTCCTCAGGCAGCACCACTGGAAAACAGAATCTCACTCCATCTCCTACAGCTGTTCTGGCTCTGCAGGGCTAGTAGGATTACACTGAACTTTGGCAACAAACACCTTTCTAACTAGAATGGTCCATTACTGAGCAAGAGGCTGACAAAATTGTCACACAAGTAAATAGTCAACGGGAATACTTACATTAAGGAAGCAGGCAGCATTTTTATATTACTTGATCAAAGCCATGTATATATTTAAAGTGTTCACTATTAAAATATTTGCAACGATCACCTTACCATATCATAGATAAGACTTATTTCGTGTATTTGACATAAGACTTTAACCTCTGAATGCCAGAGAAGTTACTACAGAAAATACATTTGTAAGAAGGTACAAACTGATTCAAAATAACGTCTGACTCTATGTTCCATTGGGTTATGGCCTTCTTGCCCGTTTTTTCCCTTTTGACACTCTTTGCCGAATCTCAGCTGTGATGAAGTACTGGAATCTTAACAGAAGAGGGGAACAACAGCAGACTTTTTAAAAGTATTCTGGGGGAATCTGAGATTCAAGAGGCAGACTGTGGTTTGGCAGGAAATTTCCAACTTCTACTATGATCAAACTACTTTCTCTTACGCTTTTCCTTCAGCTACATCTAAAGCTTAAGAGCATATCTTAAGAACCTATCAGGGTTTTCACAGCCAGAGTAGCAGCAGTCCAATTTTGATGATAAAAAGACCTGGCTTCTTACATTAGCTTTCAAATGCTATATAACTGATTCCAATTGCTGGGTCTCTGGAAGAGGATTCTGCTTTAAAACATCATGGGAATGAATTGGGTACTTGATCAATTGTGTGTGGAGCAATATGACTAGAAAAATGAAGGATCACAAATGTGTTTGGACAGCCTTGTGACAGATATGGCAATTTCCTGCAATATCCTGGACTAACATTATAGGATGAAGTTAAACTTTACTGAATTAAGTTTAAGTGTATTATTGTGGGACTTCATTTCATGCCTCTGGAGGAAGCCATGATTAATGTATACCCTGGAAATGTTAGGGGCTTCAAAGAATTATTTGAAACAATTTGAACTTTTAAAGTTAAGTGGGATTCCCAGGAAATCTCTAAGGGGAGGTATAGATGCAAATGTGCCCTTCAGTTATGCAAGAACTCAGCCTTTTGAAGCTTCACCCGGAGGAAACCTGTGGTCTAGAAATTACCTGTTCCCAGATCAAATACCCAAACAGCAATGACTCACAAATTCCTGGGGTGCTTGTTCTGCGCCTTGCTGGGGAAGTCACAGTTAGGTAGGGATCTGTGCAGCCTGGAAATATTCAGAAATACCCAGGACAAGAAGGAGAGAGATGCATGTTGCTACCTCAAGAGGTGACGTCTGGGGAGATGGAAGTCTGAGAAGAAGTGCCCTTGCTGGACCATGGAAGGAGAATACAGATACGGTTGCCCTGAACTGCAACAAGCCTCACTAAATAGATAAAACAAATGCAACTTCATATATCTCAGCTATCAACTCAATCAGTCATGGTCCAGCACATCTAAGTATCCCCATATCAAGTGGCCAAAGTTATAGAAAACACTGCTAATAAAGGGGTAACGTCATCCAAGAAAATGTTAGTGAGTTTTTAACATTGACTTTCATGGGATGTCATAAGCATTTGATTGACTCCCTTTACAGTCAAATTCCACAACAGAAATGTTGGTATGCTACTTATCTGCTACCTTCTCTAAAGGGGAAAATAATTTTTGTAATCCTCCCTCTGTGCAGTCACTTCTACCAACCACTGGGAATTTCTTCCCCCTTCTTCTGTAACATTTAATTGTGCACCTTTCCTTTTCCTTCAAATAAAGCCACCAAAACTGATTTCCCAGTGGTATTACTCTTAATAATAATAAAAATATAGTGATCTGCACTGGGTCTTTTCCCCTGAACTTAACTTGAACATACACACTATGCTTCAATGAAACAATTGCAATCTCCCTGTAGGGATCAGCTGTAGGAAACCTTTCTAAATCCCATTGCAGTGGTAAAATTACATTCATGTCCAGTGTTGTAATCATATGCTTCACTAGTTAATTGCATGGGAAGAAAGATTAAAAAAAGAAGGGGTGGGAAAGAGAATTCACTTAATGCTTTTTCCCAAAGCAGGTTTCCACTATGGTAAATGGGAGAAACTTGCATCAGAGAAGAGTACTGTCATAAATAACATATGACAAGTGATCCCAGTCTATGACCTTGATGTTTGATGCTCTTGGTGATGGTGGAGAGAAGAGGAGGGAAGGTGTACAGATAGCATGCAAACGATTGAAGTGTTACTAATCGACACCCCTGAAAGTTAGGTGTATTACAGCAGTAATGAATTAAGCCTCGAGGAAGAAGCAAGCACCATCTACACCACAAATACAAGCACATCTCTTCTAGCTTAATTAATTATAATAAAGAGCATTATATGGATGCCTTGAGTTCTTTTGATTTTACTCAGGGAGAAGAAGAATTGCTCGAACAGCAAAAAAAATTGGAAAGTTAAGGTGGCAGCCAGTAGGAGTAAAACTGTGAATCAGAACTCCCCCAATTCCCATATGCTAAATGCTTGCAGCCATAAGGAATGAAAGTTAACTTCATTTTTAATTAGTGGTGAGAGATGATGAGAAAAATGTATTTCATTTATATGTATAATTAAGAAGGGGATTACACCCTGGCCCCACTCAAGACTAAGGCAAAACTCTCATTGATTTTATTGGGCAGGATTTTACCCAAGTCAAATAATAATTATTTATTATTATTCAATAAAAACTACTTAGGTAAAATAAATTAGAGACAACCACTGGTCCTGATCCTTAACCACTGGAACAAGTTGCCTACAGAGGTTGCGGAATCTCCATCATTGCAAATTTTTAAGAGCAGGTTAGACAAACACCTTCAGGGATGGTTTAAGAGGGTACTGGGTCCTGCCATGAGTGCAGGGGACTGGACTCGATGGCTTCTCATGGTCCCTTCCAGTTTTTATGAGTCTATAATACCTACCCTACCTTCTTTACACACATGTTGTGAAGGGTCATTCATTAATATATGTAAGTTTCCTGAGTTTCTTGGTTGCAGTGAAAACTATTATTCTTATGTACATGAGGCAGAAGCGGCAGTCCTTTTGTCCCATGTATCAGGCAAAGGAAGAAATAGTTAATGGGAATTATATACATGCATCAGAGCGTTAAAAATATACCCAAAGTTTATCAGCCATGTAAGTATTTCAGCAGGATGGAAACAGATGTGTTACCAAGGACAATTCTTGTAATCCATGCACTCCTAATAAAAAGTGTTGCTGAGATGCACTCTTTATTTGTGACTTCAGGTAATTACCTTATGGAACTACTTCCAAGGTTCTTTCACTTAATGGATTACATTTCTTTTCTTAAGGGGCCCACAACATTATTGTGAAAGATACATAACCATAAGGCCTCAGTTTGAGGGTATTGCTTTCATGTTGCTTGCAGTCAATCAAAGGGAACATGGTGTATGCCAGTGTTACAAATTTGCTTTTCACACACAGCAAACAAAATATAGCAAGAGAGCTCTTATAATAGTATTTAATTTCTGAAGCACTTTCTACTGTATTACATTGGGAGGCCCCCCATCTTTAGATGTGGAGAGCCCTATGCGGATACAAAATTTGTATCCACGTCCAATCTGCAATCCAAAATATGGTCACAGATTTAAAGTGTGCATCTGCAAATTTGTGAGGCTCTAGATATACAATTTGTATCTGCATCCATCTGCGCTCCACAAAAATGGTCCGCTGATATAAAATAGATATACGCATATTTGCAGGGCTCTACAGATGTGCCAAGTGTAATCTTGATGCAGCTGTGAATACAAGTCTTAGTAACCTTTCTGCCCCCAAAATCCTAGCATAGCCCCTCCCAGTCCTGCCACACCAAGAAGGAAGAGAGAAGAAACAGCAGAGCTAGGTATACTAGCTTTGCATCACTGGAGGATTCCCGTGTGTGTGTGTGCGCACGTGCGCGTGTCGGGGGGAGAGGGCGTGCCATTCTCAGCCACCCCTTCCAGAAAAAGCACCTGGTGAGGAATGCATTTAAAGTTGATGACAATGGAATGGCTAGTGACTGGGTGCCTTTTAAGAAGAATGTTTTGATTTCTAGATTTGTAAGTTGCAAAAGCAGAATGTTCTACTTACCAGCTTGTTTGGATATCGGAGCAAAACCGGTTGCACAGGAACTCCTGGGATAAAGGCTCCTGTAACCACAAATCTCTTTTTAAAACATACCACTTAACAATTTTAAGTGATTAAGACAAGGAAGGACTGGAGGACCAAAAAAAAAAGGAAAGGGAAAAAGAAAAGAAAAATTATCCCTTGACAGTTATTTTTTAAAAGCATGAATAGACAGATACCGGATAAAGGAGACACTCTCTTCTACCTGGCTAAACTCCAGAACAGAGTCTTATGTCAGAGAGAAGTGATTCCCTCAGAAATGTGGATTATTTGAAACTAATTTTCTCCCATCTGAATGAAAGTCAGTCATCGAGGGATATTGTTGCAGTAGTGCTGATTCGAGGATATTAAACAAGGTGAATGCGATCATAAAAGATATCACCTCGCCCATCTTGTCTCCCCAGCAAATCAAGGGAGCAATATTGGATATATGTTTACGACTGTTGGGGAGAATGACAGTCAAGATGGTCAGGTAATGCTGATGGTAACTGTTTAGTCAAACAGGTGCCTATATTAGCATTTTGTGACTTTGGAAACAGAGGCTTCTTTTTCAGCAACATGTTGTGGGAAACCACCATAGCTTTGGTGAGCAAGCAGCAGCAGAGACTGCTAGAAAGTGCCATTTATAAAGCATCTATTTTGTGGAGCAAATAAATCTGCTCTACTAACCCTGGTCAATATGAAACAGAGGAGATGTCATAAGTCAGCTACTGAACCCTACAAGGCAAAGACCTTGTCCATTTTTTACATTAGTTATATGAACAAATATACACGGAAGTAGTGAGATTACTTCAGTTAGTTTCTCAGCACTAAATTTTTAAAATTTCTACAAGACTATCAAGCTATTACAAAATGATCAAAATAAATCTAATTCTCAATTACCCTGCAAGAACCAGTAAAATTCAGAGTTGTTTATGCATTTGTAGCATTAAAAATTATATTAAATATTAAGGGTTAACTAAATAAAAAACAAATGCATACCAAATTACAGGTCAAATCTCTCAAATGTAGCATAATGGAAATATTTCCACTGTTTATTTTTAATTCAGTGAAGATGCTTTATGTAAAACTAACAGACATTCCTTTGAAGAATTTGCAACACAACTACTGAGCCATTGGTATAAAGGAAAGACAGTAAAATTATCTAAAAAACTGCCCAGAAACAAAGTGCAATTAGTCTATTATCATTCTACAAGTAAATTCACAGCAAATGGTGTAAAACGGTGGTTTTAAAAAACTACAGCAATTCTAATTATCTAAACGTTACTACTAATATAGGTGAAGAAATGTGGCTTTTTAGAAATGCTTGACTTGACAGTACCTTTGAAGACTGTAAATAAACCAAAGAAACCTATTGACCCAAATCAGTATTTTTTACAGACTGACTGAAGTGACTTTGTAAATCATGCCTGCCCATGACTTTCTAACAAAATGTCTCTCACCTTGTTTAAAGGTGATCAGGCAAGAACGATTTGTACAGGTGCCTTCTGGGAAAATCAATACCTGGGATTAAAAAAAAAAAAAAGTATATATATTTATATAAGAAATATTCTTTATACTTTCACCTTAACAATTTATATATGCCTGAAGGTGTGACTTATTCAAGTTCTCTGAACTGTCGATGAACATTGGGACTGCATGAGGAGTTTATTTCTTTGTCGGCAGGGAAATAAAAGCATTAATGAAGGATACCTATGACTGACAGTGAATTTGTTCATCTGAATTTGGAAACAAATTATTTACAGAAGGAGGAATTTGTGGGAAGGGCTTTACTGAATCTGAGATAAAATACAAAAGGACTCTTAACCATAACCCTTGAGGTAACTGGTGTTGAAATTAATGACAGATTGTTTCTTTCTCTGCTGAGAGGTCCTTACAGATCTATAAACATATGAACATTGAATCTGGGTTGATACCAAGTGCATAGTATGCTCTCAAGTACTTACCAACACAGATGCTACCAACATGAGCCTAGATGCCAACTGTGAGGAGATGATCACAGCTCAAGGGACAGCAGCAAAAGACAGACAGAGTGGGGAGATCTGTGATCTTTCAGAGAAAGCATTATATGCCACTTAATGGCTTCAGCATCTGGAAGAATCAGACACACTAAACACCCTGGAAGTCTTAAAATCATCTTCTGAAGCAACTGGATTAGAAGGAGATAGTGTAAGATGCTGCAGTCAGCCCCTGTGGAATGTATAGAATACCAGCAGCTACACTTTTGAGGACACGCCAGAAACACCTATTGGAATTCTGAACTCTCCGGGTAAGAACACGCAACACCTGAACAGTGTCACTGTAACAAACATTACAAAGAGTTGTTACTACTTCACTCCCTCCTAGTTCACAGGGCATGGCTGCAGGAAAAGAAGGTGTGCCCGAGGCATCCTTATGCCCCAGTGGTATTCTCCTTGGGGCCATAGGTAGATAACGTGTAAGTAAGTGCAACCTTTAGGCTGCTCTAATTTATGATAGTGGGGCAGCTCCAAGGATAAAGGAAGCACGAGGGTGGTATACACAACCATTCTTGTACCAATCATAGTATACGCGGAACAAATATTGTTATCTAGGCACCTGGGCACCAAAACTGACACTTAAAGAACATAGGGCTGGTGCCCAAAGAGAAGAACCTGCATATTCCTACCTCCATAATCAAATAGACAATACAGCCAGTTCTCTCTAGACTGAGATAACCACACTTTGAGACCCTAAAAGACACGTGCTGGGAACAGAGCATGTGTGACCTAACTCAGCAGACATGCAGGGAACAGACCAAGAACCCTAACCAGCAAATCATGCTTCCTTTGTTTTGAGAAGTACAGGAGAAGCAATAGCTGCACCCCACGGTTGCTAACAGGAGTGGTGTTCTATTGAACTGCACTGTTCTAAGGAGAGGGGCCCACGGATACCGCTGCGTTCTCCTCTACTGCACCCATATAACAGTGGCAGTATTTGGCCCTAGATATTTTAGAGTACACTGTGAAAACATGTGCATGATCAAGTTCGTAGATCAATAAGGAAGGAGAACGCACAGGACTAGAAGTCAGAAAGTGTGGGCTTGGCTGATGACTCACCCTATACCGATGGGTTGGTCACTTTCCTATGCTTTAGATTCTTCATTAGTTAATGGGACTCCACGGGTGCGTCTACTCTTACAAATAAAGTCGACTTAACTTTTCCTTATGTCGACTTAAGCCTCCTTAAGTTGAAGTAATAACACCTCCTTTTAGGTCGACCTAACGCTTAAGTCGACCTTATTGAGTTGACCTAAGCCAGTGTAGACGGAGAGTAGCCTTAAGTCAACCTCCATGGCCTCCACACCTTCCTTCCTGACGTCCCGCCCAGAGTTCCTGGCACAGGAAGAGCCTGCCTGGCCAACCACAGGGCAGGACTCACCCCTGACCACCGTGCAGCTTGGGAGCAGGACAGAGCAGAGCCAGCACTGCAGACGGGCCCCATCCTGGAGCCACCAGGAAATCCTTGACCTGCTGGCCATTTGGGAGGATGAGGCAGTCAGTTCTCAATTGCAAGGAAGCCATTGCTATCAGAAGGTATATGCCTCCATCTCCCAGGCCCTGGCTGCCAAGGACCAAACCCGGGACACCCAGCAGGTCCGGGTCAAGATCAAGGACCTCCTCCAGGACTACCAAAAGGCCTGGGAGGAGATGCTTTGGACAGGGTCAGCCCCCACCAGCTGCTGGTATTACCAGCAGCTGGATGCCTGTCTGGGCTAGGAGAGCGGCAGCCTGCCAGCCCACACTATCAACTCTGCCGAGGCCCCTCCCTCGAGGACAACCAAGAGGAGTGCTCTGGGGACGAGACTGTGGTGCTGGAGTAGGAGGATGCCCACCAGAAGGTTGAGCAGGGGCTGCGGAGGGGCGAGCAGAGGCTGCTCGAGCACATGCTGAACCTCATGGAGCAGCAGGCCCAGCGCCTGGAGGGGTGCCTGTTCTCTCGGGGTCCGGCCCTGCACCCCAGAGGCAGCCCTCCTCGCCAGCAGGCCAGGAAACAGGGCGGACGTCTGCAAGCCCAAGACCCACTTTCCAGAGGCCACTAGCACCAGCCCCTCCCTCCGACCTTCTTCACTCACTCCACAGCTCCCAACCCCCACAGCTCCCAACCCCCATTTCCCCCTCTGAATAAACACCCTGAACACTGTTATACAGTGTGTCGTAGTTTTTATTGGTGTGGGGACGGGGAGATGGGTGCGTGGAGGGGAGACAGGCATGGGCGGGTGGTGGTGGTGACAGTGCCTGGTAGCAGGCCCACTCCTCAGTGCTTCTCCCTGTTGAAGTGGGCCCTCAGCACATCTTGGATCAGCTGTGCTTGCCGCTGGACCCACTGAGTCTGGGGCAGGGTGTCGTCAGGCTGCTTGTACTGCACAGCGGGGCACTCGGCGTCAGCCACCCAGACACGGAGGAACCTTTACCTCCACAGCTTGCAGAGGTTGTGCAGGTAACAGCATGCACTGATGACTTCCGGGAGGTTGCTCTCACCAAGCTGCAGGAGGGACGAGGCACGCTAGACAACATTGCGGCACCAGTTGAGCCTCTGATTGAAGAAGTCCCTACTGGCATCCATGCGGCCCGTGCATGCCATCATCAGCCAGGATAACAAGGGGTAGGCGGCATCCCTGAGGATCAGGACTGGCACCTGCACGTCCCCGATGGTGATGGTATGGTTGGGGAAGAAGGTGCTCGCCTGTATGCACCTGTACAGGGCAGAGTTGCGCAGGATCCGTGCATTGTGCACCTTCCCCAGGCAGCCCACATAGATGTTCTAGAAGACTCCGTGGTGGTCCACAAGGGCCTGCAGGACCACGGAGTAGTACCCCTTGTGGTTGACATAGTCCCTGGCGCGGTGTTCCAGGGCTCGGATGGGGATGTGGGTGGCGTCCACAATGCCCCCACAGTTGGGGAAGCCAAGTCGGGCGAGGCTGTCGAGGAGTTCATGCAGGTTGCCCAGGGTGACGAGGCAGGCTAGCAGGACCCAGCTGATTGCCCTGCAGACCTACATGAGGGCGGTCCCCACGGTGGCCTTCCTGATGCCAAATTGCTGGGCCACGGAGCGGTCGGAGTCTGGGGTTGCCAGCTTCCACACAGTGATGGCCACTCGCTTGTCTACGGGCAGGGCGGGTTGGAGTCGGGTGCCCATGCGCCACAGAACTGGGGTGAGCTCGCAGATGAGCTCGAGGAAAGTCCGCTTGCTCATCCTAAAGCTCTGCAGCCACAGGCTGTCATCCCAGGTGGTGAGGACGATCCACTCCCACCAGTCACTGCGAGCCTCCCATGCCCAGAGGCGACAAGGCACAGAGTGCAGTGCAGTGACCGTGGCAGGTTGCTGGGGTAGCAGGGTAGGGGGCAGACTGTCGTCTTCCTCCGCACTGGCGAGTCGCCAGACAGGCCTGCTCCACAGCCAAAGAAGCCTTACCACTAGCTGGCAGGTGTCACTCAGCTGGCTGATAAAGCACAGAAGGGGCAGATCCATGAGCTGCTCAGGCTCTGAGTTGCCAGGCACAATGGGAAGGGGCTGAGCCCACTTCCTGTTTTGAAGGCATGGCCGGAGAGAGGAGACCTTCTCTGCTGCCACACTGCCACACTTCCCAAATGCAGTCCTCCAACCCCCCAAGTCAACTTAAGAGTCTAGTGTAGACTCTCTACGTCGACTTGATAAGGTCGACTTAAAGTCGACTTACTAAAGGTGACTTACTACAGTCGACTTAACTTTCTAAGTGTAGACATAGCCCACATGACTACCTTAAGTAATGCCACAAGCCTAAACGACCCTGAATATCTCTGGAGAGTGGAATAGTGCAAAACTGTGCTAAAGCCACCCTCGTGTCTGCCCCCGTCTTCAGCAGACCTGTGCTGCACCCGCTCCATGCTTCTGCCAATTATGTATTTCCTCCAGGGAAATGAACCACACAGGCTCAATCACACCTCCACTTCTAAGCACAACATTACTCAAAGGCTTTCCTAGATGTGACCTGTGTATTTGATTAAAATATCTGCCTGGCAGAGTTCCATACCTCTGACAAATGCAAAAACCACAAAGGAGGGTGTAAGAATGTGAGTCAAATTAAGTAAGTCTAAAGTCGAACTAAAGAACATGGAGTAAGCCAGAGGTGGCTTTAGCCTATCTGGGGACCTAGGCAAATGCCCCATCGTGGGGAGTCCCCAATCGGACTCCCTGGCACTGGATCTGCCTCCCCATGCCCAAAATCCCCCTACACAGCCCCACCCCTCCGCGCAGCTCCAGTTCTCCTACCGGGTCCCCCCATGGCCCCAGATCCCTGCAGCCAGCCCCCGTCCCCAAATGGTGCCCCAGCCAACCCACCCCTGCGGCCACGGTGCCCTGGGTCCCTACCTGTGGCCCCAGTGTTCCACCCGAGGCCCACGCAGCCCCAGATCCCTGTGGCTGGCCCCCTCCACAGTCCCGGCGCCCCGCTCTCCCCGAAATCCCCGTGGCCCTGGCTCTTCATGGCCAGCCTACTCCGTGGCTCCAGCACCCTGCCAGGGGCCCCAAAACTGGACCCAGTGCCCCACTGGGGGCCCCAACCCCACCGCTGCCGAAGGCAAGGAGCATGGCAGGAGCGCAGAGCTGGGCCTCTGGGCTGTCCCACCCCACCCCCAGGGGCGGAGCAGCCGGCTGGCCCAGGGGTGGGGCAGAAACGTGAAGCCTGGCCTCTGAGCTGGCCCGCCTCTCCCCTGCCAGTACCGGGGCCCCTGCAGGTTTGCCCCCTCACAGGAATGCCCCCCCACCCCTCACTCTGCCCCCGGCCTCCTGCCATGTGTTCCACAGAGCAGGAGGCAGACATGGCTTTTGGGGTAGGTGTGGGCGAAGGGGCCCCTTACTGCTTAGGGCCCTAGGTGGCTACCTAGTTATCTCTGGAGTAAGCTGCTTGTGAAGTGAAAACGATGAATGGTAAATATAAATAATCCCACCCTATGGAGGAAATGACGTGTTTTGGTCTTCTTGCTTCCTAGAAATGGGGACCTATGGCAATTGGCTGCCATCTACTCTGACAGCTCCCTTATAATGAGAGCTGTGCATTCAGGTTCAACAGAAAAACAAATCTCTTTCTATTGAAGTCTCTGCTTATTCACCAACTTGTTTATTTTTGTTTCATGAAGCCATTCATGGAAAAAAAATAAACTGAGAGACAGTTTTCTCATGGTATTTCAATCAACCAAGAAAGGACCTGCTCTGAAAAAAAAAAAATAGCTCTCATGATATTTCAGCCACTAGACTGGTTCTCTGAGTCATTAAAAACAAACACAGGCACAAGCATGAGATCATGTGCAGACTTCTACTTTGGATGCGCCTCTGTCTTCAGGAGCTCTGCACATAGTGGAAGTGGTGGTATTCCAAAGCATGGGATAGGACAGGTACAGGATATGGTGAGAGACTCCAAGGGAGTTCAGCTGTGTGCATTGTCAGTCAAGGGGTTTTATGACATGCCTGCAGTGGGTCAAGGTCAAAACTAGAGGATCTGCTTCTACAAGGATCCTACAGGCTTTGCTTTTCCAAGACGAATGCGGTGGGTTAGGGCTCCGGAGCCCATCCCAACCTTTGGACCTGACACAGTAGCTCTGGAGCTGCTCCCCCAACATTACCCTCTCTGTAGAGGTCTCCAGCATCCAGCTCCTCAGGCTGGAAAAGAACATAGTCCTAAACCCAATGAAGCAGCATGGTGCTGAAAAGTTACTAAAAGCGAGTGCATGTGTGGAGCTGACATCCAGTCCTCGCATGGATGAACACCGACAGTAAAGTGGCTTCCAAACTACATTTGAAGATAAATGTCAAGTGACCTGGTCAACATGCTCAGGGCCCCAAACTTGGGGAGGTAGAAGGGAAAAAAATAGGCACCCGTGTGAGTGTCCTTGGCCTTACTTTTTTTTTTTTTTTTTTTTTTTTTAACAAGTTCTTAGGATCTTTGGATTCTTAATTGATTCTTCAATCACTCAAGAGTAACTACACTGGAAACCCCCTTTGCTTTTTAAAAAGCCTTTATACACCCAAAGAACCAATGATGTGTCTTTTGGTTTCAATGTTACAGCTACAGGCCAATGGCCAAGTCAATGGGACTTTTAAGCATTAAGCTTCACAATCTGAAAGGAAAGCTGATACTTTACAGCATGTTTTACCTGTGGCCACTGGCCTCCTGATGTAGCTCGTTTAGTTATTTCATTGATTGTATTCCTTCGAGAATCCGGGTCTAGACGTGATACCAGTACAGGCTGGAGGGATCTAAGAATTGCTGTGGAAGAGAATTTCAAGTTGATATTATTATTCATATCACACTAGTACCTAGAAGATCTAACTGAGATCAGGTGCCATTGTCCTAGGAATTCAGATAGCAAAAAACAGACCCTGCCTTGATCAGCTTCCAGTCTAAATAGGCAAGACAGACAAAGGATGGCAGGAACAAGATATTACTGCCCCTAAAACAGAAAAATATGTGATTTGCACCCAAGTTCATACAGGATGTGGTAGAGTCAGGAATGGAAGACAGATCTCTCAAGGTCAAGTCCTACCTTGACCATGAGACCATCCTCCTTGCCCCATGTTCCTAAAACTACTAGGAAATATCACTAAGTCTTTCATGCTAGTCTAATATTTTTAGGTGATTTTTCCTATTTACCCACCGGGAATTTAGCTTTAGTTATGTTGCATATGAAGAATGCTGTAAACTTCATAAAAAAGAAATGACATGAGATCAGTAAAAAGGCTACAGCAGGCATATGTCCCCAGTAATAATAAAAGGAAGGGTCTCCTTTTTTCTTAAGTTGATAGAAGGAGGGGGGATTGGATCATGGAAAAGTCAAGCATGTATTCTATTCTAATCCATGGAATGGCATCCTTTTTGCATAACCTCTTCATAGCTCAGTGACCCACATATGAAAAAAGAATGCTCAAAGAGTTTAAACATAAAAAGTGGTGAGAATATGCCATTTTCTGAATTTCCTTAGTATGGGTCTGTTCTGCATTTTCATTACATAGATTCCCCTGGCCCCCCTCAGGTAATTTGTATGTTCATTTGCAAATCAGGCTCTTTAATGAGGGCTTGACAAATCTCTCTCATCCACCTATGTCAAGTAGTAGATTTAGTACAGAAAGTGGGCAGCTTAGTCATCAGTTTCCACAGACATAAACTCAGATTAAAGAAAATAAAGTTTCTAAACTTTGTGGTTGTGAAGGAGGCTCTTTGGATATGAAGCAGATTGATGTGATGCAGCATCACTTTCTTGAATCTGTGCACAACCTGAAACCAGGCTCCAAACCTGGCTTCTATTCACAACCTAAACAGTTTGGGGTGAGGGACAGGGAGAAATAATCTGTATCCTCCATGCTACTCTTCAGTATGGCCCCTCTCAGGCCTCAGAGTTAGAGAAATATTTGCACAACTTTCCCATCCCTGGAAACAATTGGCACAGAGACTTTCAATCCAGTGCTTCCTTCAAGCTTCCTCTGAGTAGTGACAGGCAGAGAACTGCTGTGGAGTTAGCCACTGCCACAGGCCTTGAGGGTATCTATGGCTTCAGTGTGGGCTCACTTCATCCAGTTCTGCAGCAAGAAGGTCTCCCTGTAGCAGAAGTTACCCCGAAGACATGTGAACCATGTACCTTTGGTCTCTGTTACACTCTGTTACACTCCTGAAGCCTCAATTGCTTCTTCTCTCCTTTTCCCCGAAGAGTCTGGAATTTCTGAGAAACTATTAACCATTCTCCCCCACCCCCTTCCATCCAGGTTGCCCAAAGTCAAAGATTGTCAAGAGGAGAATTTTCTGGCTACTGACTTACGGGATGGGTCAAGGGTTACTTTGGCCATGTACATGAAGGAAGACGTGGAGCTAGAAATTATGGCAGGACAGACTAAGGGAGGACAAGACAGTGGAAGTGTAGGTCAGCTTTCCAAAGATATTGAGGGACCTAAAAAAGCAGATAAGTGCATCCTGGGATTTTCAGAAGTGCCTTATCAAGTTAGACTCATAGACTCTAAAGTCAGAAGGGATCAGTATGATCAACTAGTCTGACTTCCTGCACAATGCAGGCCACAAAACCTCACCCACCCTATCTCCCACTGAGTTCTGAAAATCCTAGAAGGCACCTACCTGCATTTTTAAGTGCCTAAATTTCTTGGAAAATCTGGCTCTTGCTCACTTTTGAAAAGAGGACTTTCACTCTTAAGCCACCATGGTGCTTTGGAAAATTTTACCCCTTATCTATAACTTCATAAATACTTACTGCCAAATACCGGGGCCGACAGGTTCTCTAACCTGGATACGATTGAGGGTAATCCAGCTATGACACAAACAATTCCATCAAAGAAGCTTGAGTGAGGAGCCACGACAAGAATTGGGGCTTCCAGGGGACCTGCTACTTTCCCCTTCACTTTAACTTGGAAGCCCATCGAGAAGAACATAGCATGACCTAAGCACTGGAGGGTACACTGGCTCATTCTCCTTTAAAAAGAAAAGAAAACAAAGAGCATGTGTAAGTGAAGAAGCTGCAGTAATTGCCCAGGTCACCATTTCCTTCCCACTTTAGAATAAAGAGCATGCAAGTAAAGTTTCCATGTCATGAATTATAACTACAGGCCTTATACACCAATGAAGTGGGAAAAGGAGAACTTACTGCCTCTTTGGGGATTTCAGTTTGAATCAAAATTAGCCAGTAAAACATCAATCCTATTTTTTTAAAAGGAGACCTTGATTCAGATGGAAAGTGATCCTGTTCCTTTAAAGGGGAATTTTAACTCTCAGCTATTCCTGGTTTTGCTGTAACCCACTTCTTGTTATTATTAACACCAGGTACATGGCCCACCACACAGAAGAAGATTTTTGATATTTGCATGAGGTTATAGAAACCTTCTAACCATTCCACAATCACTCAGAGCAAATACACCAACATGCTGTTGAATCTAAACATGTGAAGTAGATACATTCTTCACAATATGTATTTGCAATATTTCTTTGATTACGTAAATAACCAAAGATACTTTTAAAGGAAACAATTTACTAAGATTTGGAGCTTTTTAAATGCATCACTAAAAATGATCCAAAGTTTGAAAATTGCTTTTTACCTCTTCCATCCCATAAGCGGCACAGAACCTCTCCCAGGGTGGCAGAAAGTTGCAACTGCAGCAAATGGCCATGCTAGCAGCAAAATTAATGCAATGCAGATGGCTCGAAGTGGAAGCAGGATAATCCCCAACAGGACAGTCTGGGGGAGAAAAAAAGGAAAAAAATGCATCAAGAGAAAACACTTTGACAACTTATCTGATTTGGTTACATAACATGGACTTTAAAGTACTTACGCCACTGCTACATGATTAAATATGAAAAGCATTACGTGAGTCCAAACCAACTACAAATGTAGCGCTTACACGAAGGGAGGGGAAATATCTTTTTTTCTTGTTACTCTGTCAATTCTTTTCCAATTGATGCTTGGGCAAATGCTCTAATTGAAACTGGAATTTCTGAATCTTTAAGTTAAGGATCGTAAAAGATGGTTGTACAGAAGGTAGACTGTGCCAGACCAAACTGATTTCATTCTTTGAGAAGGTAACTTGATTTTTTTAGACAAAGGAAATGCAGTAGATCTAATCTATCTGGATTTCAGTAAGGCATCCGATACAGTTCCAGATGGGAAATTAGCAGTTAAATTGTACAAGCTGGGAATATGAGAATTGAAAGATGGATAAGAAACTGATTACAATGGGTCATGCTGAAAGATGAACTGTCAGGTTTGAGGGAGTTTACTAGTGGAGTTCCTCATGTCAGTCTTGGGAACAGCTTTTGTTGTATCACATAGGCCTTCAGTCCCCAGCGACTCTGGGAATTTTTCACAAGCAGTGAAGTTACTTACAAGTATTAAAACATACAGGCTTGTTTGTTTAGAGTATGAAGACAACATAATCAATATTTTACTTCCTAACTCCTGACTGCTTTGAAATGTCCCAAATATTAACATCTTTACAGTGCCTCTTTAAATTGTCGAAAAACATAGATCCGCAACTTTATTTTTCATAAATTTGGAAAAATGTTGTTGAGATGGGTTAAAATTCAAATGTACTCTGAATTGAAGTAGAGAAGCTATTGAAAGGAAAAGAACACAACTTCCCTAACCCTGAGTAACTGACTGAGGACAATATTTACACTTGGTACAATAAACACAAAGCAGTTTTGCTCCAATCAAACTATTCCACTTGGATTCAGTTCTTAAACCTCCCTCAAAGATGCTGGGTAGGCACATCACAGACAGATGTCTCAGGAAAACGTAGACTGGTTAATCCACCCATTCAGTAAGGGTTATAAAACCATAAACCATGCTAATCTGAATGCAAATATTGGACAGTGTATTTAACTTTATTCTACAATACTGCTGCTGTGTATAACGCAATACATGCATAAACCATATTTATCCAAAAGCATGATTGGATGTTATGAAACCACTCAACATAACTAATCAAAATGAAAGAGCTTAAAGTATTGCATTTAATTTGAAATCTCAAAATAATTTCTTCAATGTTTCTCAATCAGATTATATACAATGGTAACTACAAACAGAAGAATTAGTTTTGGGAAACCTCCATTTTGAAATTTTTATCTGAATGATAATTACATCCATAGGAATTTAACAATGCACTTCCAAAACCAGATATGTGCAATGCAGCAAGAAGTCTATCATGGAAAAAACAAGTAAGTAGTGTTAAGTATTTGAGTGCCAGATCAGATAATTGGCTCTAATTAGAAACCACACAAACTTTACCTTTTAAAAACAAAAACAAAACTGCAATTAAAGAGCAGCACTCCTCCCTCAAAGACAGCACTTTTAATCTGATCTTTACAAATGACTACTTACTGTTCAATAAAAGCTAGGCCAAACATCTGACCTAATCAGGAAATAACTTCTGGAAAGTAATTTCTGATTCATACAACTGAATGATTACTACCTCACTGTCTTGATTCTCTCCTCTCCCTTTTAAATGAACTAATGTTTGTACTGCACGTTGGAGATTAGAAGCATTTCTAAGTATTAGTCATCTTTCTCTTCAATATACTCAATTGGCTCCAATGTTTTTTCGGGGTATTTTGTCTCTCTCTCTCTTCCAACTTCACTGTAAACCACTGAAAACTAATCTCTGGGAGAGGTTTTCCAACCAGTTATGCACCACCTTACAGTCTCTTCATCCAGGTTGACCTCATAAACAAACTAGGGAAGTACATGTGAGACAGTATCAAAAGTCTTACTAAAGTTAAGATATACCACATCTACCACATACTTCCATCCACAAGCCTTGCTACCTTGTCAAAGAAAGCTAGCAGGTTAGTTTGACACAATTTGTTCTTAACCAACCCAGACTGTTACTTAATCACCTTTTATCTTCTAGATGTTTGCAATCTAATTGCTTAATTATTTGCTCTATAATCTTTCTGGATACTGAAATTAGGTTGACGGGTTTATAGTTCCCTGGGTTGTACTTATTTCTCTTTTTATATATTGGCCCTATAGTTGCCCTTTTCCAGCTTTCTAGAATCTCTCCCATCTCCCATGAACTTTTCAAAGATAATCACTAATGACTCAATCAGCTCCTTGAGTATTCTAGGATGTATTTCATCAGGCCCTCATGACTTCAAGACATCTAACTTGTCTCAGTAACTTGGAACTTGTTCTTTCCCTATTTTAGCCTCATATCCTACATCGTTTTCCTTGGCATTCATTATGTTAAATGTGCAATCACTACTAACCTTTTCAGTGAAAACAAACAAAATAATCATTTAGCACTTCTGTCATTTCCACATTATCTGTTATTGTTTCCCCTGCCTCACTGAATAATGGACCTATCCTGTCCTTTCTCCTCTTCTTGCTTCTATTGAATATGTAGAATGTTTTCTTTTTACCCTTTATGTCTTTAGCTTGTTTAATCTTGTTTTGCACCTTGGTCTTTCTAATTTTGTCATAACATACTTGTATTTGTTTATATTCATTATCCTTTGCAACTTGACCTAGTTTCCACTTTTTGTAGGACTCCTTTTTGAGTTTCAGTACCAGATCTTCAATGATAAGGGTCATTTCCTTTCTTTCCTATGCAGTGGGATAGTTTGTCCTTGTGCCCTTAATTATGTCTCTTTTAAAAACTGACAACTCTCTTGAACATTTCCCCCTTATACTTGCTTCTCATAGGATCTTACCTACCCAACTTCCTGAGTTTGTTGAAGTATGCCTTCTGGAAATCCATTTTCCTTATTATGCTGTTTTCCCTCCTACTATTCCTTAGGATCATGAACTCAACCTTTTCATGATCACTTTCACCCCTGCTGCCTTCCACTTTGAAATTCTCAACCAGTTCCTACCTATGGCTATGTCTACACTTTGCCAAATAAGTCGACTTAGCATGTCTACACTATAAAATTAAGTCGACTTAAAGTGGACCTTGCCAAATCGACTTACAGCATCCACAGTGGATGCCTAAGTTGACTCCTAGGGGCTAGGTGGATCTGGGACTGGTCCATGGTGGCGGGGGGGGGGGGGCACCCCTACCAAAGTGCCAGGGGGCTCAGCATTTGCCCCATCGTACCCTGGTACAATGGGGGCTGAGTAGGACAGGGACAGGGGCAGGGTATAGGAGTGGGTGAGCAGGGCTGTGTCCTGCCCTGTGGGTGGGCACGCCAGGCTCTGGCTGTGCCAGCCACCCCGGCAGGGAGGTCATTGGAGGAGCCCTGGGGCCCTTTAAATCGACTTAAAGTCGATTTAGGGCTAATCTGCGTCTACACTGGCTAAGTCGACTTAATAAAGTCAATTTAGCCAGTAAAGTTGACTTTATACTAGGTTTAATAAAGTCGACTTAAAATTTCCTTAAGTCAATTTAAGCAGCAAATTAAGTCGACTTAAGGAAATTGTAGTGTAGACACAGATTAAATTAAGTCGATTTAAGCAGGCTTAAATCGACTTAATTCACAAGTGTAGACACACCCTATGTGTCAAAACCAAATCTAGATTAGCTTCTTGGCTAGTGACATGGGAGCAAACATACGGTGCTGGTTGAAAAGATTCACTATCTGACAATAAAAAGGGGTATTGTTGCCTTTGAGAGTGACTTGGTTATTATTTGCCATTTACTTTGAGCAGTGTAGTGAATCCATAGCTGTAAAGAGACACCATGGCCATCAGTTAAAACTCAAACTCATGGCTAACAATGACGGGCTGTTTCAAAGAGGTTGGCATCAGCCACAAGAACTATTAGCTGGCAGTAGCAATAGGATTTTTATCCTTTTATAGAAATCTCCTAGCTGACTACACAAATCAGAAGGTAGATTTTGCAAAGGATGCTAAATGACAGCAGGTCAGATTCCATATATCAATATACATAGTAGCCCATAAATTTTAAGTTTAGATTCTCTTCCGATTTTTTCCTTTACACTTAATTTTTTGTAACCGCTCTCAAGCTCTCTATTTTATGTCCTTCTCCATTCCACTCTAGAGCAGATGAAGAAGAAATCAACTGTATTCCACTGCACAGTGATCCAGAAAGCAAACACTTGGCATCAACACCATCAGTGCATCTGCCTGAAATAGATTAATAGATTTCTCAAGGCTTCTGAACTGTCTACTCTTTTTGCTATTTTAATCCTTTACCACAGGCACTGCACACACACCTCCAGATTTACCTTCACAAAGCCGAAGAGAGCTATCCAAGCCAAAGAGCACTGGTGTTTATGTCCAAAGGGGTAGCCGTGTTAGTCAATTGTAGAAAGACAACAGAGTCCTGTGGCACTTTTAAAGACTAACAGATTTATTTATCGCATGAGCTTTCATGGGAGAAAATGAAGTGGGATTTTCTCCCACGAAAGCTCATGTGATAAATAAATCTGTTAGTCTTTAAAAGTGCCACAGGACTCTGTGGTGTTTATGATTATTCCAAACACTGAGAATGGGTAGCTAGCGTGTACTATTTGCTAATGTATTATCATTGTGCTAGGCACTGTACAAACATAATGTAACAAAAAGACATACCTCACTATCTGCCCCAAATAGCTTACTATTGGCCATTAAAAACGTAAGACTGGCCACACAGGAACAGACCAATGGTCCATCTAGCCTAGCATCCTGTCTCTGACAGTGACCAATGCTGATGCTTCACATGGAATGACCAGAAGAATGAAATTTTGAGTAATCTTGCCCGTTAGTGCAATCCCAGCTTTGGCATTTGGAGGTTTAGGGATACTCAGAGCATAGGGTTGCATCCCTGACAACTTGGCTACCAGCCACTGATAGACCTATTGTCCATAAACTTATCTAATTCTTTTCTGAACTGTTATATATTTGGCCTTCACCTGTATGGCAATGAGTTCCAAGACTGAATGTGCTTTGTGTGAAGAAATACTTCCTTTCCTTTTCTTTACACGATTTATTTTGTTAGGTGACTCCTGGTTATTCTCCATTCACTTTCTCCTCCCCATTCATGATTTTTATAGCCCTTTATCATATTTGCCATCCCCCTCTTTTCTAAGCTGTACAGATCCAGTCTTTTTTATCCCTCCTCAGATGGAAACTGTTCCATAACCCCAGTCATTTTCGTTGCCCTTCTCTGTACCTTTTCCACCCCTAATATCTCTTTTTTGAGAAGAGGCAAGCACAACTGCATATAGTATTCAAGATGAGGGCAAACAATTGATTTATATAGTGAACGCTGTGATATTTTCTGGGTTATTATCTATCCCTTTCCCTAATGGTTTCTAACATTCAGTTAGGTTTTTTTTGATGCCACTGCAAGCTGAGCTAATGTTTTCAGGGAACTATCCACAATGACGTCACAATTTTTCTTAAGGGATAACAATTCATTTAGACTTCATCATTCTGTGTATATACTGGGCTTATTTTTTCCTCTGTGCTTTACTTTGCACTTATCAATACTGAATTTTATCTGCCACTTTGTAGCCCCATCACCCACTTCGGTGAAATCTTTTTGTAACTCTTCACAGTCTGCTTTGGATTTAACTATCCTAGTAATTTTGTAACATCTGCAAATTTTGCCACCTCACAGTTCACCCCTATTCCCAGATCATTTATAAATACACTGAATAGCATTGGTCCCAGAATGGATCGGGGGGGGGGGAGGAAGGGGGGAAGGGGGAGCTATTTACAGTTCTCCATAGTGAAAACTGGTCATTTTGTTCCTACCTTTTGTTTCTTCTCTTTTGACCAGTTACTGATCCATGAAAGGGCCTTCCCTCTTATCCCAACTGCCTACTTTGAGACTTGGGTGAGGCACCTTGTCAAAGCTTTCTGAAAGCCAATTACACTATAGCCGCTGGCTCACCCTTGTCCAAATGTTTGTTGACAACTCCCAAAGAATTCTAGCAGATTGGTAAGGCGTGTTTCCTCTGTACAAAAAGCATGCTGGCTCTTCCTCAAAGTATGTTTAGCTACATGTCTGATAATCTTTTTCATGCCTGTGGTTTCAACCAGTTTTCCTGGTACTGAAGTTAGGTTTCCCTGGCCTTTAATTGTCTGGATCATCTCTGAGGCCTTTTTAAAAAACAGACATTACATTAACTGCCTTCCAGTCACCTGGTGCAGAGGCTGAGGCCTTGTGTACACTGCAAAGTTATTGTGCGATAACGCTCGTTATTGCGCAATAACAGACACAGCGTCCACACACAAATCCATGTTGTTGCGTGGTAACAGCCGTCTTACCACGCAACATGTAAACCACCAAAACGAGGATGGTAGCGGCTAACGCGGAACAACTGTTCCGCGATAGTTCGTGTGTGTACGGTTGCCGCGCAATATGAAACCTCCGGAAATGTCCAAGAATTCCAATTCCATCCCTTCTGCACTTCCTTCTGCACTCTGTGGCTGTGACGTGACTGTACCCGCCGTCCCATCCTTCCCGGGAATTTTTGAATTCTTCACTCTTCCTGTTTGCTTGGTGTGGAGTGCAGCTGCAGCTGTGTGCTCCAAGAGCAATGGCGGCTCAGCGCAGCAAACGTGCTCCAGTCTGGACCACAGCCGAGGTGCTTGATCGCATAGGCATCTGGGGAGAGTCTGCTGTGCAGGCACAGTTACATGGCAGCCAGCGGAATTTCGATATTTTTGGCCAGATTTCTCGGGCCATGGCAGAGAAGGGGTACGAGAGAGACACTCTTCAGTGCAGGTCAAAGGTGAAGGAGTTGCGGATTACGTACCACAGAGTCAGAGAGGCAAACCGGTGCCCCGGCTCAGCGCCGGCTACATGCCGATTTTACAAGGAGCTGGAAGCAATCCTGAGCGGGGATCCCACAACCACCCCAAAAGCTCCTGTGGAAACGTCAGCACCCCCCCATGAAAAGGATACCGGAGCAGACGGTGACGTGGAGGTGGAAGATGACCTGGAGGGTGAAAGCGGTGCAGCCGACCTAGGGAGCCAGGAGCTGTTCTCCACGCCACCTGACCCGTGCTGCCCAGATTCCTTCTCCATACTGTCTTCGGAGGCAGTAGAGGGGAGCTCTGGTAAGTTTCATCAGAAGTGGCTATCTATGCTGGATAAGCTTTGCAGGCAAATGAAGAGCGGGCAGGATATAGGCGTTTTGAGTTTCATCCTTTCTTTTCTTATTTGGATGGGGGGTCTACCCCGCATTACATGAGCAGTGCATCAATGCATGCTGTAATTGCCAAGAAATACTCTCCATTGAGATCACTGAAGGTGTCTTCGATGTACTTCCACAGCCTCCTAGTTAAATTTGATGGGAGAGCAACTGTTTCCCCTCCCCCATAGAGGGGTACTCTCCCTCGCCAGTTGCAAAGCACAGCAGCGGGAACCATTGCTGCGCACAAGCCTGCTGCGTACGGTCCTGGCTGAAAACCAGTGATATGCAGGATATGCATTCTGGCTTGCAGAGGCACTCTAAGCAGCGAGATATCGGCTTGCATGGCAGTGCCGTATGTGAACTAATCGCCCAAAGCACTGCAAATAGTTCACGGAGCTGTGTGTCTTGTCTCGGCAACCCGAACCTACCTTTGCAAAAGCCCTTTCAGTCCCCGGCAATGCCCTGTCCCGTGGGCACAGCGGAATGTGGCGGGAGAGCATATTACTGGCTCCTTAACCAAAGTGAGAACAATTACACTACTTATGATGTTTCATTTTTCCTTAGAAACGACCTTCGCCGGTTGGTGGTCTGCGCCAGCTGACCGGCTGAGACAGATAAGGAGGAGGCCTCGCAGGAGCAAGGAAGATATCTTCCAGGAGCTGATGCAGTCCAACGAGGCATCAGCAAGAGAGACTAGACAATGGAGGCAGGAGTGCTGGCAGGAGCGCAAAGAAAACAATGTGAAGAGGCAGAAGCAGAAGGATGCCCTCATAAGCATCCTACAGGAGTAGACCCAACTGCTGAAGACTATGGTTGGTCTGCAGACCCAGCTGCTCCAGGCTTGCCCCCCCCTCCCTGCAGCCACAGCAACACTTCTGTCCCTCATGCCCCATTCTCCCTCAAAGCAGTTCTTTGAAGCCCAGGGACCCTCCTGGTACAATGTTACATCCACTCCTGCACCAAGCTATGGCATTGAGACACGCACCTACACGCATCTATAGCCCCTTTTGCAGGCACTGCTTACTGTAAATATTTAATGTTTTATAATAATAAAATTGAATCACTTGAACTTTGCACAGTGTCTTTATTGATACACAATGAGATTAGTTGTTGCATGTTTAGTATTCACTCATTCGAGCATAGTACAGTACACGCCCACCGGCACCGTCCCTCCACCCCCCAATCAGTACCCAATAGTGCTCGGGAACACTACTGCACAGTGAAGCAATGCGTCCTATGAGTCCCCATCACTAAAATGCACCCTAAGTGCCTCCCTTATGCAGACAGCTCTCAGCTGTGCCCCCCTGATACTCCTAGTGGCTGGCTGCTGGAAGGCAAACTCTAGCACAGCACGCCGCAATGATGGCAGGAATGTTGTCCTCATTTAAGTCTAGTCTCCCGTACAAACAGTGCCAGTGGCCTTTTAAGCGCCCAAAGGTGCACTCTACGGTCATTTGGCACCGGCTTAACCGGTAATTGAAGCGCTCCTTGCTGGGATCCAAATTTCCAGTATAGGGCTTCATGAGCCAAGGCATCAGTGGGTAGGCTGGGTCTCCTATGATGACTATGGGCATCTCCACATACCCAACAGTAATTTTATCATCGGGGAACAAGGTCCCTGCCTGCAACTTCCAGTACAGGCCCGTGTTCCGGAAAATGCGAGCACCATGCACCTTACCCGACCACCCTGCATTTATGTCCGTGAAACGCCCCCTGTGATCCACGAGTGCCTGAAGCACCATGGAGAAGTAGCCCTTCCTATTAATATACTCAGTCGCAAGATGCTCCGGAGCGAGAATAGGGATGTGCGTGCCGTCTATTGCCCCTCCCCAGTTCGGGAATCCCATGGCCGCGAATCCATCGATGATATCCCGCACGTTGCCCAACGTCACTGTCCTCCGGAGCAGAACACGATTAATGGCTCTGCACACTTGTAAAAGTGCTAACCCGACGGTCGACCTGCCAACTCCAAACTGATTCGCGACCGAGCGGTAGCAGTCTGGAGTCGCCATTCTCCACAGCGCGATTGCGACATGCTTCTCCACGGTGAGGGCGGCTCTCATTTTGGTGTCCTTGCGTCGCAGAGCAGGGGCTAGCTCCTCACACAGTTCCATGAATGTGGCTTTCCGCATTCGAAAGTTCTGTAGCCACTGGTCATCATCCCACACCTGCAAAATGATGCGGTCCCACCACTCGGTGCTTGTCTGCCGTGACCAGAACCGGCGGTGCACCGAGTGCAGATGCTCGGTGAAAGAGCTCAGCAATGCGGTGCTGTTGTTCTGCATGGCAGTCACCAGCCCAGAGTCATTCGAATCCTGGTATGATTCAGAGCTGAACGCATACTAAACGCAGCCAAGATGTATTCATTATGCTGAAGGCGACAGTCGAGATCAGACCTGGATCCATGTTGCTGCCAAAGGACTTCTGGGAAGCAATGCGCTACTGTTGAAAATGGGCGCGAGTTGCTAGTAGCAACTCTCGTGACGCAAGGGGAACAGAATGCACAATGGGAAACCAAGACTTTACCCATGGTGCTCAGCGCTACTCTCCTTCTACCCAGGATTCTTAGCGTCAAATGAGGATGTATAGAACTGTGGGATAGGTTCCCACAATTCAACTGGGTTTCTTGTGAAATCGCGAATTGCGGGGGGGGTGGGGAGGGCTCTGTTCCGTCACAAGCGGTTCAGTGTGGATGCGATACTGCGCTACAAAAACCACGTGACTTTTAAAGCACAACGGGCTTGTTGCGCGATTATTCCTGTAGTGTGTACATGGCCTGATTTAAGGGATAGGTTACATACCACAGTTAGTACGTTTGCAATTTCACATCCGATTTCCTTAAGAACTCTTGGGAAAATACCATTTGGTCCTGGAGATTTACTACTATTTAATGTATTGATTCATTCCAAAACCACCTCTACTGATCCCTCAGCCTGGGACCTCAGATTTGTCATCTAAAAAGAATGACTCAGATGTGGGTATCTCCATCAAATCCTTTGCACTGCAACAATGCAATGATTTCATTTAGCTTTTCTGCAACAGCCTTGTCTTTCTTAAGTACCTCTTTAGCAACTTGATCATCCAGTGGTTCCACTGACTCTTCCACAGGCTTGCTTATGAACTTTAAAAAAAAACCCTGATGTTAGTTTTTGTGTCCTTCACTAATGGAACTTCAAATTTTTTCTTGGCCTGCCTTATTATACTTTTACACTTAACTTGCCAGAATTTATGTTCTTTTCTATTTTCCTCATATGATTTGACTTCCAATTTTTGCCTCTATCACTGCTGTTTAGACATGGTGCTATTTTGGGGGGGGGGTGTCCTCTTACCGCCTTTTTTTCCTGTCTTTTCATCAGATTTCCATAATGCTTATTCCATGATGTTGCACTTCACGTTCAAATTATAAATAATGCATACACAGAAGATCATGTACTGTATGTCTTGATCCAGTATTGATCAAAAATAGTAGCAAATATCTGCTTAACAAATTTTGCACACAGAATAGTTGATCAAATATCAGCAGAAAGTGGAAGATGATTAGGCCACATTCTTTGCATTGATTATTCTTACTGAGACAATGTCAGTCTAACTTTGGCTCAGAGCTTAGAAACTGGCTACCCTCTTTGCATTGTCCAAGCTACTAAACAGAAGAAAGAGGAACCGGAGCAAAAGATTCACTGTCATGACAAAAATACTGTTCTAAGCAATTTTCTTTCCTACTTTACACTGTAGCCCTCAGACTAGTAACACATAAATTGCAATTTTGATGTCAATGGGACCACTCATTTATGTAGTTATTTCACCTGCCTGTTTGCTGGACTGGGTCATTAGATTATTAAAATGAGAATTTTAAACAGTGACAATTTCTGAGTTGATTACTTTTTAATGTTTCTCTAAGCTTTGATAATAAAAACAGCCTAGTTATTTTCACTTTTATTTGCTAATCAGTTTCATTTTCAAGGTGACATGAACCAGAAGAATGAGGCAATGTTCAGGAAAGAATATTTCCACTGGATTTGGTTTTCCTGGAAAAATTTCTACTGCTGTTATATTGTCTAAAAAGCTACCTCCACCCTAATCCAAGAGGATCTAAAATCCCAGTGCTGGGCAACTGGATTTAATTGTAGTATTTACAGCCAAATCATGAGCCAATTTTGATCTGATGGTTCCAGAATACCAATAGCAGAAGTAAATGTATTTCAGATGTTCTATTTCTATCATGGGTCCACTGAACTAAACAATCACTGTGAACTGAAAGGTTGTCTCATCAAGTAACATTCCCCAATGTATTAGGAGCCACCTAATTTGGGGTGGAGGGGAGGGAATCAACATTTTTATAATGACTTGGTATTTGTTACAAACCCTGTCTAAAACGGGAAAGAACCCTGTCGATTTCGACAGGCTGGGAAAGATTCGGATTTTGTATAACTGGCTCCTTCTTAAGTCCCAGAGCTGGAGCCCTCTGTTTCCACTCTCTTAGCTGCGATATGCCCACGCACTGAAAGGGAGGTCCGGTGCAGGTGCAAATTAGGTGGGTAGTTACAAGAGTCTTGCAACACTCCAGCAGTGAAAAGACAAACACCACGGGCGGGGCGGGGCGGAAGCTCGATCACGCCGGGACAGCCGCAGGTGTGCCGCCTCGGGCGGGCTGCTGGAGACTGTTCACTCCCGGCCCCGGGACACGCCTGAAGCAGGGAGATCACCGCACCGGGCGCATTTAAGGTTGCGGAAGGGCTGCCTGGGTAACTAAGCAGCGGCCCGGCCGCTGGAATACACCGCGCTACTCCGAACTGCGGGCAGCGCCTCCCCGCCGAGCCCACGCCCAGCAGCAGGGACCGGCCCCCTCTCCGCCCGCTCCCATGCTCCGCGTGCAGGGACTGGCTGGGATGCAGGCTGCCCCTTCGCAGGAGCCGAGCCCCGAGCTGCCCCGTTAATCCTGCCCGCCGGCCTTACCCGCGCTTTGTCCTTGGCGCTCAGGCGCCCCTCGTGCACGAACGGGTTGAGGACGCTGGGCGCGTAGAGGGACTGCTGCCTGGGCAGGTGGAAAAGCCGCTGCGCCATGGCCCCGCCACGCCCGGCTCCTCCGGCCGCCGCCTCTGTGCACAGGCAGCGCTGCCACCGCACTGAGGAAGCCCCGGCTGCTCCACCTCCCGGAGCCACGTGCTCATGAGCCGGCTGGAGGCTGTCCCGAGGCGCCGCCGGGCTGCCCCCGCTTCATTTCCCGCGCGGCGTCCTCTGCCCCCGCAGGAAGGAGGTGCTCGCGGGTCTTTGCTCCTGTCTTTTCAAATGGGGGTCCTGCTGGGCAGCCCTGCCTGGCTCCAGAGCCCCCAGGCAGAGTGGAGGGAATTTAATGTCGCCCTGGGCTGGCCCAATGGTGTACAACAGACAGGTCTCCCAGGGCGCACAGCCAAACCCCAGGCCTGCGGCCCCCTAGCTCTGTGGGTTGGGAAAGGACCCCCGCCAGGCGTAAAGCCTCTGTTCTCCCGAAGGAGCAGTGGCCAAAGGAGGGTGAACCCAGCTGCCCCCCAACCCTATCTCACACCTCCTGGGACTCAGGCTAGCAGGGGCAGACCCTTTCCAGCACCCCAGAACTGGGACAGCAGGGCGGCCCTGGAAAACCTTAAAGAAGAGTCAGTGAGGACACCTCTATTTGTGGTACCTCTCTGGTCTGCATTACTACAGTATCTACATCCCCCACAAGCTTTACTCTTTTTCTCCTCACACTATCCCCCTGAGGCAAGAAACTTCTATTACCCCCATATTACATATGGGGAACTGAGACATTGGTTGGAGGTCCCGTGCCTATTGCTATGATTATTTGTTTTCCAATAATGCCTGGGAGCCTCAGCCCAGGTTTCTGCTGTGCTAGGCTCTGTACAAACGTCAACCAAAAAGACAGTCTATGCTCCTGGGAGTTTTCCCTTTCCCTTTGTGGTAGTACCAAATCAAAACAAACAACGCCCAATAAAGCATTGAGGTGCAAGCCAGGACTGGGTCAGTCAGTCTCTCTCATCTCTTCATATCATGTTGTCATCATTTTTATCAGTATTTGTCAGGGATCAACAATGAGACAGTCTCAGGGTTATATATAGCAGCAGGGTTCATCATGGACCTAAAATAGTTAACATATCTTGTAAAGAGGGCTTCAGCCTAATGGCCTGAAATCTTTATGCTTCAGGGCAACTTCTTGCCAGAAAGATTAAGTGAAGGAGTCAGGTCAGGGTGGCATAATTGGCGAAAGCGAATTAATTTTGGGCAGGGAGCACTATAAGATTATTCATACTCCCATTTCCTCCTTTTTAGAATTGAGGGCTTCTGGAACTTTCTCTGCCTTCAAACCTGAATGAAACTGGGTCCCTTTTAGAAGCCAAACAAAAGTTTCAGCCTGATTTTATTCGAGGTCCTTTGTTTTAGTACCTCTCACTATACTCTTGAAAGAGCTGATATAAATGTATTAACCAGATTAAGGTAAAAGAACAGGGATTAAGGCTCTTCTTAATTCTTCCTCTGTCACTCCTCACTTATAAGAAAGAATCCTCAGGTACTAAAGCATATTTCTCTCATTTGGAATGACATAAAGACTCAAGCTTCTAGCCCTAGAACCATGGTACCACAAATTCAAAAGTGACTTTCTCTGCCATTCCTTGTTCTCCTTTTAGAACCCTAACTCCATGGTCCATGACTAGAACTAGTTGGAAACTGGAATGTCCCATGGAATGGTAATTTGCAAAATACGTTTTATTTGGAAACATTGAAAGGTTTTATTTTGATAATGTATAGCAGGGCCAGACTGAATGTTCATCCTGGATGTTCCATTTTATAATTAAAATCCTGGATGTTCCATTATTATAATTGTATATAATAATATGAGATGGGGAGAAGAAATCTGAAGTTATAGATTTAGCAGCAGAACTGACCTAAGTTAGGAGCTCCCACCTTAATTTAGGAGACACAGAATTGCCATCCATTTGAAGGTTAGACCATACTTCACCAGCCAACTATTCTGAACCTCTGTTCTTCTACTTGGTACAGTATGACCTTCACACAGGAAGCAGCAAAGTGGGAGCTGAGTAAACATAATGTTTGCAACACTTAGGTGTGATCTCTGTTGTATATTTTTGCTAATTTTCCACTTCTTGAGCACTATCAGCTTTTGTGAGTAGTGCTTTCGTAGTGCCCAGCATCTCCAAAAATCAGGCCCTATTTGTCTATATCAAATTCATTTTCACTTTCTTTTTTAATTCAAATATAGGTATATATAAAACCTGTGGTTGTGAAACTCATGTGATAAATGGCGCTTTACAAGCAGCTTTGACCACCTCACCTGCACTCAGCCCACTATTCCTCATCCACTGAGACTACTTCTAACTCTAGGGAACTTCAGTAACTTACAGCAGCTGAAGATCTGACCAGGAGCTTTCTCTCACTGGATAGAGGAGATTCCTAGCTTTCTAATTCATTCACTTATTGTGATGCTTCAAAGATCCCAAGTTACAGAGTCTTACAGTCATTATGTTCTTATGTCTAGAAAATCTATTTTAGGCAATTGCACACAATTTTTAAAATATTGATTATATATTTTCCCCCTCTGAGATCAGTACAGTTGGACTTATGCCACTGAGGGAGCCTAGCTTAACAGCGAGAGAGAAGCACATAACGCCTGTTTTAACATTCTGAAATAGTCTTTCTGTAAAATATGTTGCATGCCAGAGTATGTGATGAGATGGTGAGATGAAAAGGTTTTACCAGCATTTATTTCTAATTCAGTCATTGTTCATGAATTTGTTTTAGTGAGGTAGATTATAAGTTCTTTGGGGCAGCAACCATCTGTTTGTTTTGTGTCTGTACAGCAGTTAGTACAATAAAGTTTTGGTCCATGGCTGGATTCCAATGTGCAACCATAACATAAATGACTACTACTACTGGATAATATCACTACACCATAATGAATTGTATGTGTATCTGGTGTTTTTTATTGTACATCATTAAAATCCTAAAAAATGGGATAAAAGAAAGTACATATTCCAAATTGTGAGACTAATTACATGCACTCACACATTTTTTATATCTGTTGCAGGTAATTTCTTCTCTGTACAAGAAGCTAACAGATGTTTCCCCTTACAGCTTTTTACTGATTAATTACCCTGATAACTCTGTTGTCTTTTCTTTACAGAACACACTCACAAAAGCATTTTGACATAAAAATTGAAAACCAACTATATGTCTGAAGCAGATTACCACCTGATTTTGAAAAATGAGCCCCATCTGGTGGTCACAATGTTCTATCTACCACAACAAAATTCAGCACTTTGTTCAATCACTGATTCCCACAGAGTCCTTTGTTAAGACAGGCTGCAATAACTCAGTTACAAATAGTACCATAAGAGATTATTACATTTGATGGACTGACTCTTCTCTTGCTTATACTGGTATAAATTAGGAGTTCAGCTGAACGCAGTTTGGTTGTTGTTGGGTAGCCAAAGCGAAGACTGAGGAAGGATAACCAATAGCACATACTATGGTCCATAATGAAAAGAATAATTTTAAGGGGCATGTCTAGAAATAGAAAGGGGTCACATTATAGAAGGAAAATAAAACATACTAGGAGTGATCAATTCCTAGAAGTAATATCTATTTAACTATGAAACAAACAAAAAACAGATTTTATATGGAATGCTCTAAGGGCCAGATGCTCAACTGATGTCAGTCAGCATAGCTTCAGTGATTGACTTTAATAGACTGAGAACCTAGTACTAAATGTGTGTGTAGGAAGAAATCGTCTGAAAAATTTTAGCCCCAAACTGAAAGTTTTGTGACTTAGAACACGGACGCAGGCATCTGGAAGTCCTGACTCTGCTCCTAGTGCCTGCATCCATGCACACACACTTTGGTTCTGGTCCAAACTTACGCTGGAGTTTTTCTTTCTTGTTAAACAACAATAAATCTAAGTTTTCTCTGGACCTTGGCTATTCTTAGAGTATTTTCAGACAAATTCCCATCTCTGTCTCCATCCCTTGTTCTCTGTATCTTACAGAGACTTTCAAAGCTCTCATATCCTGGGTTGAAGCAAATAGGAGCCATATCTGCTGGCTGCCAGGATGAGTCAGCAAAATAACTTGACCTCTGTGAAGAGCAATTGAATCTAGCAATTGATATTAGGGTAAGTAATTGTACGCAGCCTCCTGGATTCTGCAGCCAATAGGATCCAGTCCAGGGTGTAAGCTACAGAAGCCTTATAGTTTGACGGGCCATTCAGGCATCAAGGAATAGCTGGAGTATAATGGCACTAACACCATGCCCTGTTCCCATGGCCATTCACCCTACAACAGGCAGAAAGTTCCTCTCTCTCTCTCTCTCCACTCCACCCCCCACCCTAGCTGAGAGACTTCCCAGGTAGCTATTTGACCTGATTTCCCCTACTCTTTACACCACTTGAGTTGAATAAAGCAGGAAAAAATGGAACCCAGAATAAGGTCCTTTAGGTTTACAAATCATGTAATAGAAGTGCAGCACAGGGTCCCTCCAGAACATATAAAGGTGCTTAGCTTGCATGATTAGCCTTATGAAAGTCAATGGGATTTAAAGAGAAGCATTTGCTTAAATCCTTTGCTGGATTAGGGCCTAGACGTCTAGCTAGAGATACTGAATACTTGGCTAAATTATGTGAGATTAGATGTGGCTTGTTGATTCCAAATTAAAGTAAAATTAGTATTAACTCTGGTCCTAATTTAACAGGTACTGTCAAGGCCATACTCATTTGACCTCAAAAAGTTCCCTGCCTGAGGCAGCTGCAGAACTGGACACTTTAATAGGAACTTTTTGTATGTTTATGTGTCCCTGGGTCAGAGGGACTCTGGACTGGTGATGGAGGATAACATATTGAGCTCCCATGGCTCTCGTAGTATCATCTTGCATGATAACTGAGTTCACTTTAAAGCAAAAGTAAGAAGTAGATGTACAAGAAAAAGTCAATCAGTGAATTACATGTGTATAAAATATAAAATCTTGGTGTTTTTTCCCTTTGAACTAAACCCAGTAGGAACAGTAAAGTTTACCCTATTTAAAACATTAATTAGGGAGCTGACAGTACACAGAGATTAAAAAAGAAGTTTCAGAGAAATCTCCAGGGACTCAAAAACAAACAAACAAACAAGCAAACAAACAAAAACCCCTCAAAAAAACCCAGTTTTGTCTACATGAGGCAAAATAATTTTAATTAGAAGCGACTGAATTGAAGTGAACTGACATAAGCAACAAAAAGAGAATATATCTCACAATATATTCATGGAGCATAATTGAATGTTCATTAACTAAGAGTTATTTATTGACTGTTAATGAGAAAAAATGAATATGTATTATTTCTTATTAAGGTGGAAATGTATGGAACTAATTGTATTTAAATATAGCAGCTATAAAACTGTTTATTAAACGTCACAACTCAGTGCAGTACCAGCATGTAGGTGAATTCATATTCTTTACAGTAACATAATTTAAAATATTTATTAAGCTAAATGGTAATAATACAGTGCTTGTGGTAATGAATGGGTATTACATTGTCCTAGCAGAACTTAGCAAAACCTTCATATGGATAGGATTTATTCTTTGTTTATTCTGAATCAGGGAGGCAATATAACAACATAATAGAAGTGACAGGATTACTGTAGGAGATTGTTATATTTTTTATTCCCCACAATATAAGTCCTCTTTTATTTATCTTCAAATAATGGATAGGGCTGTATTGTTCCATGGCATGATAGAAATCTCAGAAAGGAGTGTTTTGGTGAGATTTTGTTGTAGAAGGATTACAGAAGTGATATGGCAGGCATTATTAATGATTATTATTATTAATATTAATAATAAAAACAACATAATATAATCAATCAATCAATTAATTAATTAGTTAGTTAATATATTTGTATTGGCATAGGCCCAGATCTTTAAATGTATTTAGACATTGCTGTGTTCAGCATTGCAAGCCCAGGGAAAAGCAAGAGGGATGGAAGAGGTGGTAGTGTGATGAAAAAGTAGGGAGGGAGAAGCAGTGGGGAAGAAAGATAAGGTGGGGTAGCATGGGGCCAGGGAAAAGAGAGTAGAGAAGGGCCCAGTGACTAAGGGAGAAGGGGCTGAGGGAATGGAAAATGAGGAAGAAGGAACGGAAAATTTGAATGGTGCTGTGTATGAGTCAGATAGGACAGTAGAAGGGTGGGGAATGCAGCCAGGGGAAGAAGGCAGGAGGTAGAACATGTAGTAACAGTCACTATGCCTAATTCAAGGAAGACTCCTGATGGCATCACAGTCTTCAAAACGGTTGACGTCCTAGGGCTTGTTGTCTTTTGCTAGAACTGCTAAGGAATGACAGGCACCAGAGAGACCTGGGGCTGCCTATGGAGGAACACAAAGATGGGGCAGAATGGACGGATGATTGTGCAGTGGAGGACTGTCTCACAACAGGGCCTGGTAAGTGAGTGGAGGGACCTGGTGGTCCTCACTTCCCAGGTCTATCGGGGGTGGGCAGGGGTTGGACCTACTTCCCTGATGACTAAATGGAACCTGATTTCTCTTGCAACATACCGAATGCCTTGGCTGTCATTGACCACAATGGCAGTTGAAGGGTCTCAATTGCAGAAGTGTGCAGCAACATGTAGACTCAGACCCTGAGTGACTTGATGCTGCTGAAGGATGTCTGGTCTCCTGAATAAAGAAGAATAGATATTTTCATAGTAATAGCCAGATTGTGCTCCCTTTGAAAACAATGGATGCTCTGTGATAGGCTTCAATGGTTTTGTGAAGTAACATGTCTCGGGGACAGGGCTGACAAAAGCAGGGGGAAGAAGGGGACAATTACACATAGACCCTAAGCTTGGAACCCCTCTAAAATACCTCTGTAAATAAAGTGAAATGGGAGGCAGTAGGGCCATAGTGAATATGATGTACTGGTGCCCCAAATTCCACTGAATGGGCATACTTAGGGCCAGTTAGTGCCCTTATAGGTCTGTGTTGTAGGTAATGCTGTTATACAACTTTGAGAATGGAGCCCTGGGAGGTTTAAATTGCTTCCCATTAGGCTTTTTGAAAAAATTCCCAATTGGCTTAGTTCCTCCTGTTTATTTCCTTTTTTTTAAATTTAGCATTTATCTCTTTAACATAAAATTGTTCCAGTTTGATAAGAACCATGTTTCTGGCACTGTTAATCTTACGTTTAGTGAAATTACTATATGGACACCCATTATCACATTTTCAGTGTTATCTATAAGCAACAATTACTAGTGTCCCTTTCCACAGAAGATTGCATTTTTTTTCCTTTTCACAAGGGGGCAATAAACCTCTACTCATTGTTAAGCCAGGACACTACTGCAGCTCACTACTAGTGCAGGAGCGTTATATTTACTGGTACTGTGGCCAGGTGAGTTTTAAATGTCTCTAATTACATGATTCCCTTTGAGAAACTAGTCAACAGCCTAATAGTGTTTCTATTTTTATTTATTTGAAATAGTCCCCTTAATTGTGTTTCTTACAGTCGGGACATTTCCCTAGGTGCCTGAATTTTTCATTTCTTAATTTCAACCCTTTGCTTCAAATTACTATATCTCCTTCTGTTGATTCCCTCCTTTAATAGCAGTGTTAGCTAGTCTACAGGTCAGAGCCATATTCTCAATCTGCCTTATTTTGAGCTGTATAATAATGATGGCAGGAAGAAGATGTTGTTGTTTGGAAGATTTAGCACCTATCCTTTCTCTTCCAATATAATCAGTTTTCCCTTTGTATTAAGAAGCTTATGATCCTTTAACTTCTTTTATTTTAATGATTGTTGTGATTTCCTTATTCTTTGCTTTCCAGTCTATCTTTGTGAGTTCTGATTTTCTTTCTGCTAGATAAAGAACAGTGAATTATTTGCCATGAATAATCCACCAGCTTTAGCTGGAGCATCTTAAAACGAAAGAAGAGCCCCTAATTTATCAAATGAAATGCTTTTGTGTCTCTGTTGATGCTGCATGAGGTCATTCCAGATAATGGATCTGAAGGATCTGGGCCTATATCAATTTGTAATGGCAATCACTATTAAAGTAAATGTTTAATATTTAGGGCATGATATGCCCCCTGAAGAACAGTTTTATGGGTATCCTAAGTGAAAATACCTATTATTAGCTGTAATATACATCTATATATTTTTTTCTAATGCATAGGAAATCTGCATGCAGAACCATAAACTCCATTCAGCTAAGCACTGAAGCATGTGTTTAGGCTTAACAGAGATGGATGGGTCAAGAGGTGCCTAAAACCATCTTTGCATCTTCTCTTTCAAGAAGTTGCAGCTCTCTGCTTCCAGTGCTCTTCTGCCCTCAACCATAGGCTAAGGCAGGATACCCTACCAAAGCACTGTGGTACCTGCAACAACAGGGACTTGCTAGGCTGCAGGATTACCCTGACCTGACCATATCTCCTGTGGCCAATATTACCCACTCCCTGCTCTTCCCCCACTCCAACCATCCTCAGATCTCTCCTGTATTAAGAACTTCTTCAGGGGCAACACAGAACAGACAAAGCAGAATCCTTGCTTGTGAAAGAACACAAGATTGAACCTCCTGGTCAAAATCCTGATCTTGGTTGTCAGTGTAACTGAGATCAGAATCTGCCCCATCCTTTTCATCATTGCTGGGCAGAAGGTAGGCTGTTTAGTTTTGCTGTGTCTTCCAGGCTCACATATCAGACTCTTTAAGTAAAATCTTCAGATTCCCTTTTCTGCCATAGCCAATGGTTTCTAAGACAGGAATTCTGTTCTTAGCACCAGAATCTCCCCAGTTATTTCTCTCAGGAGATTCAAGGATTGTGACTGGTTTAGTTCAGTTCAAAACAGCATCACAAAAATGTGTGGCATCACTTACGTCAAGCTTTAACATCAGCTTGACTCCAGACAACATCCAAGTTTTATGCGTTAACTTCTGCCCTCCTTGGCACAAGTAGCCACAGTTCTGCTATGCACCCAAGTGTATGCCACACTAAATAAAGTCAACTGTAAATGGGAGGTGCCTCACTTGAATCCATAACTCACACGTATTCAGTTAAGGAAAACACAACTTACCACAACTCTATGTGCCCTCTAAAACTCCATCCATATGTAAAACAATCCTCAAAAGTCACATTTTGTCTTATTACTTAAAATTGCAAGCACACGGCAGCATCCGCAGAGTTTGTATATAGAAAACGATCCACATTTTTTATTTATCCTACATTGCTGGCATCCCCAGAACTCCCAGTTAGGTCTATCTGAAATTTTTCACTGAAAACTGGTGGTTTTTTGACAGAAAATAGGGCTTTTGATAAAACAACTTTTTTCCTTAAGTGTTTGATTTCAATAGATTTTTTTGTTGTTATTAAAAAAACCCCAAACATCCGTTAACCAAAATATTTCAGTTTGGATGTGTTGCTGTAGTGTCTCATGAGAGTTGTAGTTCAGCTTCCTCAGATCCCCATTCTCTGTGTGCTTGGCTTTCTAGCTGGACTACATGTCTCAAGATGCAGCATAAGCAGGAACTCCCAGTATGCGCAGCCTTTGCTGTCCAAGAGAGGATACTATGGTGGATCATAGAAGATCTAGAGCAACCAGGAGACCCAGCTCCTATAGGAGAATGATAGCATGAAATACCCAAACTACAGTTCCCATGAGGCACTGCAGTAGCATGCATTTCTGAACTGAAGTATTTCTGGTTTGTGTTTGAATTTTCAGTAGAAAATCAAAATTTTCCATGGAAATTGTAAATGAAAATGGATTCCCCCATCTTTGTTTAAAATTTCCATATAGCAAATAAAAACAAAGAATTTCAGATCAGTTTTTCCTTGAGTTTTTGAGTTGACTTAGTTTGGAGGTATATAAAGAGAGGATTAGGGTCCTTGTCCTCAAATATTATATTTTAATTAGAAAAGAAAATGAAGGAGGAAGTACAATAAAACACTTAAGGCCTCCCAGTTCTGCAGCTGTGCAAAAGACTGCTCCATCTCCATAGACTTCAGTGGGCCTCTGCACAATTTACAAGATGTGAAAACATGAAAGAAGCAGTCTTTGGGACAAAGAGCCTGTGATATCCCATGGGCCAGAAATGGAGTGAGGCATATGACAGTGTGGTCTCTGTATAAAATTATTAACTCCATTTTGTACGGTGTATTGAGCACAAGCCTGGACATGGCCAAAGACAACCTATTGTACCACATTACAAATAGTTGCCTTTCCCAGGAAAAGTGCTTTGATATCCCGCTGAAGGACTAATACTAAGAGTCTTGAAAACCCATCTGGAACCATTGACTTTGAATGACTCTCAACTAATGGCCTGCCCCCATAGGTTTTCCACAGAGGGACAGGTAAGTGGGGCTAGCATGACTGGAAAAGACGGTCAGGAATTCCCAGTGGAGCACATGTCAGACAGTTAGAAACCTACTTAAAAACAGGGTGCTACTCTGTGCAGAGGGACCAACTGCCACCACACTTAAGAAGGGCTTCTAGGAGAAAGAGGACAAAAGAGACTCAGCCTAGCCTGAAACATTGACAAACCGGAGATTCACAAGGAGGGTTGAGCTCAGACTCAGGAGGACGTGTCTCAGCACTTTGTTATTTTTAATGTCCTGTGCCTATCAATTCCGTTAAAAGTAAAGTGTCCGATTCAGAAATTTCTTTGCTAAATCTGTGCTCTTTGGCTATGTCTACACTGGCAAGTAAATTCGAATTAAGGAGGCTTCATTCGAACTAACTAAAGTCATGGCTACACTAGGCTTTATTTAGTTCGAATTAAGGGCTTCCTTAATTCGAACTAATAAGTTAGAATAGGGTATTCGAACTAAAGGGTTAATTCGAACTAACTAGTTCGAATTAGCCAATGTGGCCATGTTAATTTGAATTAATTTCTTAGTTCGAACTAACCAGCCATTGAAATGAATGGGGATCGCTAATTCGAACTAAGCAAGTGCCATTCATGGCACTTGCTTAGTTCGAACTAACTCTTTCTAGTTCGAATTAAGCTAATTCGAACTAACTAAAATTAGTTCGAATTAGTTAGTTCAAACTAAGTTTAGCAAGTGTAGTTATAGCCTTTGCTATCCTGCAGCATTGTTCCTGAAGGGATTACACTGGAAGTCAGGAATGCCCACAGTTTAGGTGGAACTGAGAGGGAGCATGTGCAGTCAAATCAGGGGTAGGCATGCTCAAGAGGTCTGAGATACTGACTTCAGGCTCTAGGGTGACTGGTTCGCGGTCCCCCCCATCTCAAAGAAGGGTGTCAGATAAGGGGGCCAAGCCTGGGAATGTACCTACATCCACAGAGCTCAAAACAGTGTCTAGAATCTATGTAGACCCAATTTGCTGGGAAGCATGTAGGAGCTAGCCATAGTCTCAACAGACTGATGACTGTCCGGCTGGAGAATTGGTCAAGTTGTAACAAGGCCCTATAAAACATAATTTTTCATGTTATGATGAATAAGTAAATATGAAGTTGCACCTCCATTGCCAAAAAGGAAGCTCTTCATCAGTGAAGTGATTAGTTAAGAAAGACATCTGAGATCACAGTAGCACAGGGAGTGTGAACTAGAGGTACAGGGAACTAAAGCTGAAGTTTCACTAGCAATTCTCTACAACCTGGAGCAACTCACTTACTCGCCTTCTGCCTGTTTCCTAACCTATAATATGTGGTGGTTATTTTTACTGGGGTTTGGAAAGGACTAATGTGTTGCTTGTAAAGTAGATTGAAAAAAAAGATGCAAAGTGCTAGTGTCTTTTATCGATTGCTGTAGGCCCAGAAATTAATTTGGAGAGCAATTCCTTAATTTCAGCTATTTGTTCAGAAATGATCAGACATATCAAAACTCTATATTATTGAGGTGGGAAACCTGCTCCTATGGAGGACCATAGCAAATCTTTCACTGATTTCAGGTGGAACAGGATTGAGCCCTTAATCTGGCACAAAGCTGTGACAATTATCCTCAGGGAAGTATTAAGCAAAAGCAGGAGCTTCAGAAATCAGACTGCTTATGCTGCTGGGCCTAATTACTCTCCATCTCTGCTCCTTACTGGGACAGGCCAAAGACAGTAGAGTAGGTGCAGTATTGCTCAGTAAGGCAATTAATTAGCAATTTATTAATTTGTGATTTTATGGAAACTGTTAATTTCAGCATTTCTGAAAATTAAGAAGGTAAGGATGAAAAAGCATTTGAATAGCTTGAGGATTTGGGCAGAAAAGGAACACAAACTAAAGTATGTTAATTGAATATAAGAAAGTAATTAGAAAGGGTATGTTCCATTAAAAGCCAGGCACCATGTGATTCCTGACACAGGTTATAAATAACTAGTTCTCTAACTGCTTTTCTACTGGTGCTAATATGAGAGAGTTGCCTGAAGCCTAATATTTACCCCCTAGCCTTGTAGTCCAAGATCTTTAGTAAATGTCTATCAAACTGAGTCATTTGAGAAGCATAACTGCTATTAAAAGTTTCAGCACATAGAGATGTGCTAGCAATTTGTGTATAAGAGCAATCACCAAAGCAGCCCTGCAGGAGAGCAACAAAACATTTTTGCAATAAGCTGCTATCAATCAAGAATCTATTTAAAAGTAACTAATGATAGGGCTAAATCTCAATGGATCTCTGTAAGGGAGAACATGGTCTAGCTTATAATTCTAATGTATAATTTTTTATTTTTTGCTGCTTTTGGCTGCTTCTGCAGATTTTAAAGGGAATGAAACTAAGATTCAGCTTTCCAACTCCTTGGAACTGGTTTTGGAGAGATGCCCTTTCCAGCTTTTCAGATGAAGAAGTTTAGGCATATATCACATAATAGAAATTTGGAAAGTTGTTTCCTACCTATAGGAGGTTTCATGTGGCTTTTATCTCAAATCTTGATGAAGCATCATATCAAAACCTATATAAAAGGAAATGCTAACACACACCAATCTACTCAGAGGATTTTCTTCATATTATTAGAAATTAGAACACATCTCTCCTTTGGTTCAGATATGTTTGTTCTGAAGGCTTTCTGCTTCCATTTTGCAAGTGCACATAAGACACTTTGCCTTTCATCTATTATTTGGAAAAGGAATGTCTTTTAATAATGTTTAGCATGAGACAAAACCTAGCAATTTGTGCTTCTGTAGAAAAAGCAGCATTCCTCTGAGAAAACTCATAACATGCTGTATGAAGTGTCAAGAACAATAAGGCAAAACAAAGAACCTCTCAAAGAAAAAAAAATGCTACCATAAATATTGGAAACCTATTCAACCCCATTTTATTATACTTAAATTTCAATAAATCTTTCCTTAAGAGCATGTATTTCAGGTAGGTGGGAACGTGTTTCCTTTGTAAATTGTAGTGTTTGTTTTTTCAAAAAAAGAATTTTTGCTAAACTGGTAAATCCTGCAAACAGACCAAAACACAGTTTAGGTCATGAAATATGAAATAAAATCTGCCAAACCTCTGTAAGCACCGTATGTTCCTATGCTGTTGTTGGGTTGTGGTTCTTGACAGTGGAGCTAAAATGGATGAAAGCATTGATCTCCATGATGCTTTAAAATTCCCTCAAATTTTAAAAGCAAGATGGAAGGGAGAAAGGCAGAGCCTTTTAAAAAGGCCTCACAGGCCGAGTTTGCTTTTTACTTGTTTTATATCTGTCCAGATTTTATAGCTTCACCCTTAGCAGAAAGGGAACTGCACAAGATTTATTTCTGAGTGCTTATCACACCTCAGTATAAAGTGTTCACATTTTTCCATAAGAATGCTCTCTGCTCACCTTTTCTTGATGGCATTTTTATCCACTTGCTTTACCCTGAAATATCACTCAAGACACTTTTCTGAGGTTGGCAAGGGTTAGCTTAACCATTAATACATGAAAGTTGAACACTTGATGTGTTAATGCTTTGATGCCAGTTACATTTCACTACTGGCTATCTTCAGTATCAAAGGACTTCCTGCCATAAACCCAAGACCAGCACTGTCCTTCTCTGAAATCTTTCTGAGTGACTCTAGTCAAATATCCTGATTACTGCATTTGATTGCTTGGGAAGGTAGATTTGTAATGCTGATGGTTTTTACAGCTCTTGAAAGTGTAGTTGCAATTATAATAAAGGAAGGGGGGATTAAAAAAAGAAACAAAGTGAATACATGTATTCTTTAAAATATTTTCATCACATTTAAACCAATTGACTAACATGAGAACCAAAATTATGGAGTTTTGTTAGTGAAGAGAGTGAGAAAGTGAATAGGGAAGGGAATGGCATATGCCACTGGAATTCTTGTTATGGAATAAATATTACTTCACAAATAGTAGCTGCAGAATACGTCTGCTTTTCTTTTGGCATTCTATTCAGGTTCTTTTACCACCCTCGTCACCATAGTTGCTGATGGCTTTCCCGTAATGCAGTGAGTGACATCAGTTACATGTAATGCTTTCTTTCTCCTTTTTTCTTTCCAAAAGGGAAAGTGTGAGATTTTTCAATTCAATGTGATTTTTTATTATTATGTATTTGATGTCTGCTGTGCTATGTATGTTTATTAATGAGCTGAACCTTGCACTTGGAATAGAAAGCAGAGAGATTTGTGGTGGTTCTTAGACCCTGGGGCAGTTGGTTCCAGAGCCTTAGGCTAGCCTCTGAGAAAGTTCTGTTTCTGGCACAGACAAACTTTACCCTTGTGATAAACATCTCCATTGTGCCTGAGAAACAGAATTGTTATCCACAGTCCTGATCTTTTGGGAATCTTGGACCCAACTCGATTGAGCTGAAGTCCAACAGGCAAGAACAGCCCACTTAAGAAAATAGTTTAATGCTGCTTTGGTGATGAATTTGAGGATCTCTCTGAATTTTGGAAGGAAATTAACTGAATAGATGCTGCATAGGGACCACAATGACCAGTGAATTACAGATGTAAAGATAGATAACAGAACTGGATGTACATTGCTTTAAACACTCTTGGAAAGCCTAGAACTTGGGCTATTCTGGAAGTTCTGAAGTAAAGGAATTCAGGCTCCTGTAGGGAAACACTTGGAGGCAAACACTCTTCAGGGGAAGGACATCTTACAGGATAACCCCATTTTAGGAGCGTTGAGACAAAAGGACCATTAATCTTAACTCAGACATCTATATTTGTAGTAATTTTAAAAGGATGTTCACTGGGATAGTCTGATGATCTACCCATATCAATGTGTTAACATTCTTGGATAGGAGAAGCAGCCATGGACTCATACGACAATATGCTGTGTTCTTGTAGAGTTCAGACAGCAGCATGCAGGACACCAGTATCAGACAGCAATAAGCAGATGGAGCTTCCTGAATAACCAATGTAGTAAGTAATAGTCATCCAAGTACAGTCAGAGAACTGGTTAATTAGAATGCGATATTTCAGACTAAATTGTCTGTTGGAGTTGCTCTCTTAGCACTACTGGGAATAAGTTGTATTTTATAATATCTCAAAACATGTTGCCAGTTATTGAGATTGCTAGGACACTTCATCTGAGGATAGAAAGAAGCCCACTAAATATCCACTCTGGTAATATAGGAGAATATGGCATGCTTAGAGTGATAACTATGGGAGCTGGGATACTACTACATTTTTATCAACTGGAGACCATCTTCTCTTCTTCTTGGGAGATGCTAATCTGGGGGGGCGGGATTGTAAAGATAGCTGGATTCTTGGGTACAGCTGGGACAGAAATAGTCCTAAACCCTGAGGCAACCTTAGTTTATGGAAGTTTATAGCTGTGCCACGGCCGAGAATCTCCATGAGTTTGAGCACTATGAGCACAGCCTCTCCCACATACTCCTGCCACTAGTCTCACCACCTACCAATATGGGGAGAGTAGCATAGGGTTATGGTGTCTTCTTTTAGCCCATGTATGCTCTTTTGAGAGCCTGAGATCTAATCCATGAACTTCTTCTATGTCTTCGAGAAGTCACTTAACTCTCTGGCAGGGCTGGCCCAGAATATTTTGGTACCTGAGGCGGGGAGCTCAAATGACACCCCCATACCCTCTCACTTGGGCCAAAACTTTGAAATGTCTCAGTTTTGCCTTCTTCCTATTCTACTCTTCTCATGGTACTGCTCTGCTACCTACCCCAATAAAGGAGAACTAACAATGCCTTAAAATGCCTTGTTCAAAAATTTTAAGTAACTTTCAAACGCCTGAACAGCAAATGTAACTTTTCTTGTCTGCATAGTAAACACTGGCATTTTTTATCTGTTTGAATAGTCAAAGTGGTGCTTTCCATGCCTTCTTGGTTGCAAAGATTTGAACGGCTTCCACAGTCTGGGCCAGCTCATGCTCTACTGAGATGGTTGCAAGGCCAACCAGCCTCTCCTGTGTCATTGTGGAGCATAGATGTGTTTTTATTAACTTCAGCTTGGAGAAACTGCGTTCTCCACTGGCAACTGTTACAGGAAGTGTTAGAAGTATGTGCAGAGCAAGAAAAGCATTTGGAAAGAGGGTGGTCATCTGATTTGTGCACATATATTCCAGAACAGCCTTTGGAGTTGATCCTGCTGAAATGTATCTTGAAAGGGCTTTCAGTTCATCACTCAAATCACTCACATCAATATCGCGCATGGCATCATGTGTCAACACTGTCTCTAGTGCCCTGCATTGCTGGTGTAGATCTTCTTCAGGTATAGTGAGGAGTTTTGGAATATCACACAATGTCCCAAATATACTACTGTGTTCCTTGAGCTGCATGAAACGTTCTTCAACTGACTGTATTGCACTATCTAGCACCTGGTTAAAGAATTCAACTTCAAATTGTTGTTTGGGGTGTCTTATGGGATTATCCCGTGCCTCATAATCAAAATGTCTTCTTCTTCGATGACTCTTGTATTCTTGATTGGGTGGGAAAATACCTTCAGTGTGAAGCTCCTCTGCCAACTTCTGTGCACTCTTCAGAACATTTTGAAATCCCTCATCTGACCAGTAAGACTATAGGTATGACTTTGCTTTGTCCAGTTGTTTCATTGCTCCAGATATATCAAGGTCAACACCCTGGAGTCTCTTGCTTACAACATTTATTTCAAACAGTATGGCATGCCACAACACTAAGCCATGCAGAAATTTGAAGTTATGTATGTTTCTGGTGATTCCATTTCCCTCTGCCACTGTTCTCCCATGAACAGTTCCTGTCATAGCATTATCCTTCATATTGGCAACTATGGCATTCATCTATCTTCCCAATTTGGTATTTGATAGGCTTTATTGCCTCCACTCAACTTTCCCATTGTGTGGCACTCAGTGGTTTCAGTGTCAGAGAGGATGTTGCTTCAAAATTTGCCATCGATGAGTTGATGCAGAGAAAAATACATAGATGATTTGAATTACATTAAAAAAATCAGCAGCCTCACTAGAAGCTGATGCTGGATCACTGACCACCAAATTCAATGAATGAGAACATGATGGGACAAAAAAAGCTCGAGGATTTAATTCTCAGATCCATGTCTGCACTCATCTGTTCTTTCCTCTCATGTTGGTACCATTCTTGTAGCCCTGACCTCTCATGTCAGCTATAGCAATTTCCGTATCTTCCAGCTTTTTAAGAAGCACATTTGTCATACCAGCTCCTGTAGTATCATCAATGTCAATAAATTCTAGAAAATGCTCTCTGACCATTACCATTGCAGGGACATTTTCACTAGGTTCTGTTGTTGTTACAAAATGCACCATTGAAGTCATTTGTCCAGTATGGCTGATGTCAGGTGTGCAGTCTAGAATGACAGAGTAATATCTTTCTGACTTCAGATCTGTCACAATCTTCTGTTTGACTTTTGTTGCCAGTAACTGTATGATCCCATTTTGAATTGTTTTTCCAAGGTAGTGGTACATGTAGATTTCTTGGGTGGTGACTCTTTTTTGATGCTCCTTGAGTACAGCATCAAACTCAGCCATCAGTTCCACAATTTTAAGGAAGTTTCCATTGTTTGGCACATACAGCTGATGTGAAGTGCCACACAGTGCTAGGTTTTGGGTAGAAAGTATTCTCACAATAGCAATGAGCCTTTTCAGAACATTTTACCAGTAAAGAGACTCTGATGCAATCTTCTCTTGATGATGATCATCTATAGTGGCCTTCATCCTTAGTCTCATCTCCAGCTCTTTCCACCTATGGAATGCTCTCTGGTGATTTGCTGCCTTCCCCTGGCATGCCAGATTTCTGCCCAGTGTTTCCAGTCCTTTGTTCCTGTAGAACCCAATGTGGAGGGAACATTAGACTGGAAGAGTTTGCAACAAAAACAGCATGCAGCATTCTGGGTTTTTGAGTATATAAGCCATGGCCCCTCCACTTTGTCACCATTGGGGATTTCACACCAATAATGTGTTGGATGGAAACTTCTATTTTCATTGTCTTTGGGGAACATGAAGTTTTTCACTTGCTGTGGCCCATGCAGTACAAGGAAGTCCCTAAGGCTACTGCTCAAGTGGGTCCACAGTCCTGGATCATCTAGACTTAAGGAACTAAACTCAGCAGCAGCTGTTTCTTGTGCCTCCACCACACTCTTCTCTGACCTACACTTTTCTTCAGGAATGTGCATGGTTACATCCATTTGAGATGGAGATATGGATGCTGCAGTAGTTGCCAGGTCACTTGCACTCTGACTAACTGGAAGATCAGGCATCTCCTCACCACTCACATCCTCACTGAGGCTGAAAGGCTCACTGTGAACATTTGTGTCTATGTAACTCAGGAGAGCCCCTTCCTGCTTAGATAGAAAAGTTTCCTTTGCTTGCTTTCTTTTTTCTGAATGCTGCCTCAGAGGGGCATTTTCTTCTTTCACTCATGACTGTTGTTCTGTGCCAGCTATAGTGGCTCTCAACACTCAGTTGAGGGGACAAATAAGCAGGGCCTGAGTGAGGGAAGATATCACCATCTTAAGGGCCTAACTGGCTCCTACTACTTCAGTTGACTGCCTGTTCTCCTCAAGTGGGTTCAGGGAAGCAGCAGGAAACAGGAAGCTCCCTGAGAAGCTGTTGTTAATCAGTCCAGGCTTCTGGGGGTGCTAGAGAGGTAGAAAAGAGGCTCCTCCTCCTCTCTCTCCCTGCAGCTCCTGCTGCTTTTTGTTATTCCCTCACACCTTCTCTCCTGCCCGGCTATTATGTCTCTTGTGCCCTCCTTGTTTCAGTACAGACCTCCACCATCTCTGTGCATCTAGAGCAGAGAGAATATGCACCAGCATATGCACCAGCATCAGACATAATTTTCTACGCTCTGGGACCTACTGCTGCCCCCCCCCCTCCAGTCTGGCACCTGAGGTGGCCACCTCATGCTAAGGCCAGCCCTGCTCTCTGCCTCACTTTTCTCACCTCTGTGTTATGGATAATAAACTCCAAAGTTTACCAGGGACCTATAAGTATTAATTAGTTTATATTTATAAAGTGCTTTCAAGTTGAAAGTACAGTTGTTATTATTACTTAAAATTCTTGATGTTCTTCTTGGGAAAGAAAAGATGCAGGACTAATAGGTTTTAATTACACAAAATGTGCATGCTGAGAAACAGAATTCCATATGCAGAAAGTTTTTTTCTAGTGGTTTCTTACTGTAATCCAATTGTCTCTTGAGAGTGTGTGATTTACTAGATAGCTACCTTCTGATGTTAAAATATTTAGATTTATCTTTTTAATTGCAAGCAGAGCTGCTTTAATTGGAAATATTTGGGCTGCCAAACGCATAGTCATAGACACTATTTGTGCTCAGCATTTCAGGAAACTAGTTGTCTGTTTCCATTGCTTAGATGTAGCATGGTTAATAAAAACAACTTTTTCTTTGGAGAAAATCCAAATCTCTTTGGTAAGAAAATGCTAATGAATTCCAAAAAAGCTGTGTAAATCATTTTTCATGTAAGCTACATTGTTTTGTAAACTCAACATCACCTGACACAGTTCATTGCAATTCATTGGAATCATAAACCTAGAGTAAGCTGGAAATAGCTTCTGATGCATTATCTACGCTAGACTCTTCATGAGAATTGTTCTCCATTTTTAACCCAATAAAAGTCTGCATGAGGAGTAAGCCATTTTGAATTGCTGAACAACTAGATAGTATGAATGAAAGTAAGGAAGAGAAGGACCTCCCTTATAGCTTCATAATGCAAGGTTGCTTTATTTAATTCTAGGTCAGTGGTTTTTCCATAATAAACAAGAAGATTTGCACTTCAGTAAATTGAAAGTATGTTGGGGAATAGCCACCATGGCTGCACTACAGATAGAACCAGTTCAGGTCTTGCCAATAAAGATTAAATCTTGTTGTATATTAGATTGTAATGGAGAATAGATTAATCTATATAAATTTGAAATATTTAGTGGTGATTTTCAGCCTTGGGTAATGAAACATCAGAGACACCCAGTTAAATTCCTGTTTATTGACAAACATCTGCTGCGGTAAAGAGCCTGCCAGTAATATGGCTTCTGTTTTAAACTAATTTTATAGCCTGATCACTTTTCATAGTCATGGGAAACATCCTCTCATGCTGGAATGGAATTCAGCAGGTCTGGGTAGAATAATAAATTGTTTATTACATTGCCTATGACAATTCATCTTATTATTAAACCATACCTGATTCTTATGGCAAAGGGCTCTTGTTAGAGCACATAACAGCAGGGACAGAACCCTTGCTTTGTTCCTCTCCAATGGCAAAAACAAACATGCAAACCATTCAGCTCATATATAGTAGAGTTGGGTTTGTCAGAAGGTTGCCTGATCAAGTCAGTGATTGGCTGATGTTTGAATTCAGGCTACATTGATGATGTGGAGATATTTTAAAAATTGAGGGACAGAAAATAATAGAGGCCTTTTTATGAGAGAGAAACTGACCCAGAGCATATTGACACTATGCAGGTACACATGTGGCTGCTTATCTTGAATGCCCATATTTCTTGGGCTGTTTCTTCATTTTCCTTCTGCTCTGTTCCTTTCCCTTCTTTTTTATTCCTCTAACTTGGTCACTACCTTTAGGTATTCTTGAGTAGGTAAATCAGTTGTGAATCTATGGTTTCATTATTAATTCACTGTAAAGACTAAGTACAAGTTTTCAAAAGTTGGATTTGCTCTCCTTATTTCACTTTATAGGCTAGTAAGAGGCTGACACTGTGATATTTTAATGGTTGCTTTCCCACAATTACTGAATTAGCAATAACTTTGATTCTCATTCATTCTTCCAAGATACTTTTAGCAATGAGTGTACAGCAATCATTGCTCCTAATTATGATGATTTCTCACTGTCTCTACTGCGTAGTCAGTTATAGCAAGAAACTGAAGAGTAACTTTTCAGTGTGATGCACAGTAATTAGCTATGCAATACCTTTTATTATTAGTGGCATTGCCTGCTTAATTTCCCATGGTCTGTGCTGAAAGGTTGCAAAGCTAATAAGTGGTTGTGGAAATAAAAGTGTAAAATTAAAATCCACTATTGGGCATGTTGAGCTGTGATAGAGAATTGAAGCAAAGTGGTTGATGAAAACAGTGCCTGGAATTTAATATATTTATATACTTCATTAAAATTACATAAAGCTGTGGAAAGATACTATATACCTTCACTGGCATAATGGATTTAGGGCATGATTCAAAGCCCTTTGAAGTCAATTGGGCTAATATATGTTGACTAAAATGGGCTTTGGGCCAGTTTCTCAATGAACTATTCGGATGAGTAGAACAGAAAATAACACATAATTACAATTATTTTTAGGACACTTTGTTGATCGGGTGTTCCTCAAGAACATAGAAGTGAAGTGTTAGATCAGCTTGGTTTTGTAAGTGCCTACCACACATGCTGTTTTTAATTGCATGATCTTTCATGGTATGAAGATCTGTATAAACCCTTGATGGGTTCATCCAGTGGACTGATACAATGTACTGTGAGGTTTTCCATCACAGCCAGTCAGGTCAAAAGTCCTGTTTTTGTTAAGCAGGCTTTAGTAAAGATTTCTTTGACAGGCTGGGATGGCCCATTTGGAAATTTAAAAAATTGTTTCATAATGTGCATTTACAAAATAAATGTGGCTAGCAGCTTGATACATAGCTTAAATACTGCTGAAATGTGGGCCAGGCCTGTGGCTTAGTGGTAGCACATTATGTTCCTAGAGAGAACATCCTTGTTTCTTGGAATTCCAGGAGTGACTGTGAGTCAAGAAAGAAACCTCAAGCTCCTAGAAAGGAAGAAATGCTTTGAATAAGCCTCACGCACCCATTTCTGGTCAGCACACTCAAATGGTTCTGAAAGGAGTCATTTCCTTGGCTGGAGGAATGATCACCAAATGGCATGAGGAGAACGAACACACACACACACACACACACACACACACACACACACACACACACA
>ML685783.1:3861594-3873143 GCA_007922175.1 Pelusios castaneus
CTATCTATCTATCTATCTATCTATCTATCTATCTATCTATCTATCTAATGTCTAGAGCAATCATGAGAGCTGGTAAGGCAATGTTCTTGCTGCTTAACTATTTTTACCTGGAAATGTATTATCACATACATCCAATAAAATACACCTTCCTTTCACATCAGCTGCTGTTTTAATTAGTGATGTCTGTCAGCACAAAGGGAGTGGGAAACTCTGGCAATCCCGTGTTTGGCATTGTCTTGGTATTGGCGGAGAATCCAAGGGTGTACTGTGGTTCCTGTGTCTCTCTTCCCGAAATCCTTAGTACAGAAGGCCATGGGGACAGGAAGTGGACTGAGCATGACCCCTCTGCAGCTGTAACCTGTGCCAGGCTGAAAATGAGAGCAATGTAATCAACTCAGTAGCAATGGAAGCTGAGAATCTGCCTCCGTATCTGATATGGAGGATTAGTAGCTGATGTCTGACTCATAGAGAACTGTGTCAAGACATTTTAAAATGTAACTTTAGTGCAACACACTCATACCACACCATATTCTTTTCATTTCAATGCCCAAACCCTCCTTTTTGTACATTATAATGTTCTAAATTCCAAACACAAATTTCGTATCTAATCCGCAAATGTGGGTCTTGACGTAAGTAATAGATGGGGTGTTATATTGACTTAAGTCATGCCCCAAGCTGCTGTAATGAAAAGCCAGTTTAACATGGTTATCATTGAGCTATGTCACTCTCATCTTGTAGGAATGGTTATTTGGTTGGTGTTAAAGCAGAGGAGGTATTGGACTGAGGGGTTACTGGACGTTTCACTTTTGTTTTCAGCAGAAGTAATCTGTGTGCTTGTACTCTGAAAAACTGTCCAGGATCAACATGTTTAAGTGTCTCGTGGACAAATAAAGTTCATTGTTTTGGCAGTTTCAGTGTTGTGGATTTGCCGTGGCCAAGCATAATTGAGAGAGAGTGAGTGTATCTGAGGTGAAGTTTTTCTTATGCCATTAGTGACATGCTGAGAATTGAGGCTTGATAAAGTCAACTAGATTTTCATCATTTTTCAGAGCCAGTTCCACAGGTCTGAAACACACTGGTGCAGTAATTCAGTTTGGCCTGAGAGTGGCATTGTTTGTCCAGTTACTAGACTATGGCATAAAACCATATGTAGGCTGGACTACATATGACAATGTTTGTTGACTCTCAAAATATAAGCAAACTAGAAACATTGCTGCGGCAGTTGCAACAACTCTCACTTGCTGTTATCTGAACATATCAATTATTGTAAAGCCAGTCCTATACACAGCTACAGCCTTTCTAGCTTCAGTCTTCAAGAACTCCTTCATTTTAGCTTTCTTATTTCATAGATGTTCTTATTTCTCAATTCTACTGAATAAGCCGAGTATATTTGGACCATATATGAGGGTGCAGTGGGGATCCAGCTTGTTTGAAATGTTAGGAGAACATGGGGCTGGTGTATTCACATGAATTAACCTGAATTCCATTGTCATTTCTACAAGAGTTACTATATCCAGAGGTCAAATTCCAAAGGGGTAGCCGTGTTAGTCTATTGTAGAAAGACAACAGAGTCCTGTGGCACTTTTAAAGACTAACAGATTTATTTATCGCATGAGCTTTCGTGGGAGAAAATCCCACTTCGTCAGACGCTTTGAAGATAGTCTGACGAAGTGGGATTTTCTCACACGAAAGCTCATGTGATAAATAAATCTGTTAGTCTTTAAAAGTGCCACAGGACTCTGTTGTCTATATCCAGAGGGGTAGTCATGTTAGTCTAGTTCAGCAAAACAGACACGGAGTCTTGTGGCACTTTTAAAGAGTAACAAATTGAATGAGCTTTTGTGGGTAAAATCCCACTTCATCAGATGCATGAAATAGAAACTACGGTATGTAGGTGAATATATAATTGCATTGAAGGGTAAGTCACAGGGTCAGTTCAGACTTTTTCAGCAAACCAAGCAAATTGTTTTGATCAAACTGTGTGGAACAATAGATGAGGAGATGAGAATGTGAATCACCTTTGGTAATAAGTTTTCACAACATGCCAGGTGGTATATAAGTGGTGTCGGTAACTCACTGCACAGTTCTTTAAGACATACTTCCTCATTAATATATCATCATAAAAAACCCTTGAAAATCTAACAGAAAAGGCTCTATTTTCTTTCATAAAGCATTGTGCATTAAAAAGTGCATTTGTATACAATAGCTGTTGCTTTTCTTGTTCCAGTCAATGAATTTTACTTTCACAATTTTATAAAGGGAAATATGCAGAAAAATCCAGAACAGTTTGCAGGTAGTTGAAACATGGTATTCCAGAGATGAGGTGGATTTCCTAAAAATAACAATTTTTACATGGCTACAGGAACACCTCAAACACTTTTTCACTAATTCATTTTGCTTCTCTAAAATTTTGGGCAACCAAAAATAGCTTTCAAGTGAAGACCGAAAAAACTCAGTGGGTCCTTTCCCAATCAAAATTTTTGGAGCAAAGTTGGGAGTTGACATTAGAGCGCTAAAGGCCACATTGTGCAGAGGAATAATAGCTAGGAGCCTGCATTTTTTACCACCTTTGTGACAGACTTTAATACTCCTTTGTACTTATATAACACTTTACAAACGTTATCTAGTTAGACCTGACAACATGCTATGAAGTGGGTTATGTATCCTTATCCTCAATTTTAGGGACAGGAAACTAAGCTCGATTTGTACATAACGAAAGGCTGGGGCTAATCTAAAAAATCAGGCACATAATAGTATGTTGTAATTTATGCCTGTCTTAAGTAGATCAGATTCCATAGTGCACAACCTTTGCCAGCTGAGATAAAGATGCTAACTAGGAGGAATGAAGTATTCTGAAAAAAGGTGAATTACTCTTGGTGTTTTCATATGAGGTTCAAAATGTCCCTATGTCTATCTTCTATTTATTCGTTCTTTTATATGAACTTAGTATTTAGATACCTGAATGTAACAACCCTTGTTATGAAGTCCTCTTTCTAAAGAGATAGTACATAGGTTTTGGCAGAACTAGCTCCCCTGCGTGTTCTTTCAGTGCATTGTGTCTTAGCAATAGTTGTTATTTTATGATAGCCTTGTTTTTCAGAGGCAAAGGTCCAATTTGGGGTGCTTAGTTTTTGGAGAGCTGAGTTTAAGCACTATGCTTTCCAAAGATCAGAATTGTTTAATAAGAAATATTTTCAACTTCCACACCTCACAAAGCCCTGCAATGCTGCAAAATCCACAAAACCTCCCCTTAGTTTTGGGGCACTTCTCTGCTGCCCTTGCAGACTTCCTTAGTTGAAAAGTCGTTATGCTTTTAAAAAAAATTGAATTCAGGTTTAATGCTAGAGAATCATATGTCATACCAATATACATTAATGAAACTAAATACTCAAAAATTATTTTTGTGGATGCAAATAGCTCACTTTGTTCCTTTTCTCTAGGATACTTGTCTGCCATGTGTGTAGCAAGTCTCACCTACCTCAGGTGGCACTGTGATAATGTTTGTAAAGCTTTCCGGCATGCCCAGACAGAAGGCACACTAGGTGGGCAAGTATATCAAACAGCAAGCACCAGCTGTTAGCTGAAATTCTGAATGCATTCTTCAGGGTGTGCCTGCACTGGGGACTCTCCTGGTTTGGCTGCTACCAGTGTAGCTCCACTAATGGTAGCAGCGGAGGAAACCAGGACTGGATTAAGGTACTCTGGGACTCTAGGCAGACACAAGTCCCACTATGGCCCTGCTGGTCCTTGGAATGATAATGGCAATGGGGCCTGCACCTTTGCCCTGGCATGGTGTCCTCTTCTTGCCAGTTCAGGAATGGCAAGATTCAGTCCTCCTCATGAGAACATAGAGGTGGCAATCAAACCCCATCCCCTTCAGAGAAGCAGGAGCAGCAGCAGGGCCATATTTTTGGTGCTTACTCCAGCTGCCAGGATGTCTCCACTAGAATGAGAGCACTGGGCTTTCTGGACTCTCTGTTCTTGCCCCACACTCAATCCTCTGTTGGGGTGGGATTGGCAGGTCTCTGGGAGCAGTGGGTCTTGGAGTCATCACTTCACTGAGATGCATACTGTGGTTTACACTTCTATGAGCTATGGTTTCAGGCTCTCTGCAGTCTCTGCTTGGTTCACATTTCTTTGCAATCCCTGTGGCTAGAAACTGCAGTGTTTCTAAAAATGGAAACAGTAATCACAAAACTACAGGATCTGGGGCCATAGGCATGAATATATAACACCCTAACCCTGGTTTGAAAGGAGCACTAATGTAGATGAGGATGACTGTACCTTCACATTGAAAAGAGTTAACATGACAAGGCCTGGGCCCTGCCTAATGAATAACACCAGTGGAGCTGTTCTGGCATTGAACCAGTGATAGGGAAAGTTCTTGCATAGACAGGACCCCAGAGATGTATTAAATGGGCTAGAAAAGACTACAGTGATCTCTGATAAAGAGTTTTTCTCCACAGTTTTGGCCTCCATGGCTAGTTTGCTTTTTGTAACAATCTCTAGCAAAACCTAGTGATGTGGTTGAGTGAAGTTTGCAGTAGTAAGCTTGCCATGGTGTAAGGCCTTCAGTAGGTTAAAATTCACCACAATGCTTATTTCACATGAGAAAAAAAAATCTCATAGTAGTATAAGCAATTCATATTTAATAGCTTTCTGGATGTGTTGGTCAGTGTGGGCTTCAATAATTTAATGTGAGGAATTGCTACCATACTGGAAAAATCAATTGCATTTATTCTACTGAAGGTAATCGGATAAAAATTCTTTGTGAGTGTCTTTCCAATTGGGTTGGTCTATGAGGGCCTTATGTGCATGATGGGGAGTTACCAAATAAAAGAGTTATGATGAAATGCTTGCACCACTTTAACTTTGGAGATGATTTACTGGTATTTACTGGTACTGGAACTGCACTACTAAGCTTCTATAGCCACACCCACTAATGTTCTGGTGATACAAGCTTCCAAGACCCACTGCTCCCAGAGACCTGCTAACCCCACCCCAACAGAGGATTCAGGGTTTGAGCACTTGAAAATTTTAGCAACTTCAAAGGGATTTTTGGGTGTTTCGTACCTCTCAGAATCAGACCCCTAAACCATTATGTAAGGTGCAGTCTGCAACATAGTTTCCCACATGGCAGTGTATGCTTTGCAATATTACAGCACCACCTTATCATTGTCTTTTATCTGCGCAGTACAGAGTATTGCATGCCTGTTCAAAATGCCTTTAATCAGCTATGGTGCAGTCATAGAATTCACAGGCTAAGTGGTAAGGGTTCTTTTCTTACCGATTCATACATTTTTAAAGCCAGAAGAACCCATTCTGAACATCTATTTGACCTACTGCATAACACAAAACTCAGAATTTTACCCCAGATATGGAACTGAGAACCCATGGAAACTAAGTGGCTTATCCCAGCTCATGTAGAAAATCTGTGGCAGAGCAGGGAATTGACTCCAGGGCTTCTGAGTCTGGTCAGTGCTTTCACCACCATCCTTCATCTTTTATGAACTCTATGCATAACTCTAATTCTCCATGTGTGTTGAATTAGCCATGTATTGACAGGGAGCATCCAATGGTGTGCTGCAACATGACAGTTTTAGTAAGGCATGCAAAAACTCACTTACTTGCCTTCGGTGGCCCAAAATGGCATCCTCCATACAGTGTGATGTCGCAGGTGTAGTGAGTGTGAGGTCACATAGTGCGGAGGATGCCATGTTGTTCTACAAAATGGTTTCCTGAGTGGGGCAAGATAGAATCATCCCATAGCTCAGTAGACTTCAACCTTTTTTGGATCAGCGCCCAGTTTTTCAATACTTTCACATTTGCAGTAAGTTTACCGCCCACCTACATAAATTGTTACTTTTTATAAATTGCCACTGTCGTTAAATTAATTGTTTGTAGTGCCCACCAAAAATCACAAAACCCCCACTAGTAGGCAGTATCGCCCAGGTAGAAGACCACTGCCACAGCTGAATATGGCCCCCGCAGGCTGTCAGTAGGATAACGCAAGGCCATCTGAGTATATAATTCATGCCTTACATACATAGCATGCCACTGCACATGTCACACACACTGTCTAGAAACAGCCTATAGGATTATCGAAGAAGTCATTAACGTAATGTCTGTGGCGTGATAGAAAAATGAGTATGCTGAAAAGACTGGCCAAGCTGATGGAAGCTGGTCACCTGAGGTTGTCTGCCAAGTATAGGGTAGAAGCAGTGAAAATTTTCCAGCAGAAAAGGAGAACAAAGAAGCTTCCATTAAAATGTTGTACATGTGCTTAATTAAACCTACATTTTTTGTTTAAAAAACAAATTTGCTTATTTTCTGAACAATTATTTTTAGAATATTGTAATGCAAAGCTGTCGTATTCTTTAAAAATATAAAAGCTATTTTCAGAATGTTTACACAAAAAGGCTAGATTGCTATTCAGTCAAATATCTGTACAAAATTTAGGTGTATAGCCATCACAGATGCGCATTTAACTACAAGGACTGTGTGTGTGTAAAAGGCCAAGGACACATTTACCTGCCTGGTTGTGCATGAAATCATAGTCATTTTGTGTGGAAGTGTAAATATCAGAGCCAGACAGTTTAATCTATAATGCCATTTTTGCTGTTGTCTTTGCTTTCCCTTCCTTCTTGGATTGTAATTCCAGAAAGTATTATGTTTCAAATGGCAGCATGTGGCTCTTTGAGAGACTCTAGTATTCAGGAAGCTAAGTTGACAGCTTTGGAGACGCCTCCCGGTCTGTCTTTCTGATTGCATTATTCTTCTTTTGAAGGTTTCTGGGTTTTTTTGGCCCTAATTATGAAGATACCCCTACCTTTAAATTTAAGACTCTGACTCCTAGTTCTTCTGAACTCTCTGTGTATCCAATAATGTGACAAATGTTTCTCCTTTGTATATATAAGCAGTTAGATGTAAATCCACATATTTGGCTTCACAGATCCCACAAAACCCAGTGCATGGTTATTTATTAGAGTGAATCTCTTCAGAAAGCAGAGGAAATCTTAAGCTCCTGTTTTTGACTGTTAAAATCAAGCCCATGTGGAGAAATCATTTATCCAAAATGGGCCCAAAGGACCTTATTTGCTATTGATTTAAAGAACAGCATAGTTTATATCAGGGGTCGGCAACCCCCAGCACGCGTGCCAGAGCTGGCACGCGGGCTGAGCCTGAGCGGCACCGCTCAGGCTCCCCTACTGGCCCCGCAAACCACACAGCCAGCAGCTGTGGTGCATGGCCCAGGGCCCCTGCTGGCCCTGCCCCCTGCTGGACGGCAGGAGGGGAGGGGAAGGGAGCGAGTCGCATCGTGTCGCCCTGGCCTGCCCAGAACCGCATCACTGCCAGCAGGGCAGAGCCGGCCCCGGCCATGGCCGGCAAGAGGGCAGGTCAGCTCAGCCGGAGCCGCTGCTGCTGGCAGGTGGCCTCCGGTTCCTGGCCCTGGCTCCTGCCAGCAGCGGTGGCTGCAGGTGGGCCGAGCCAACCCGCCCTCTTGCTGGCCATGGCCGGGGACACCTCTGCCCTGTCGGCAGCAATGCGGCTCTGGGCAGGCCGGGGCGACGCGACGAAACTCACTCCCCTCCCCTCCCCTCCCCTCCCCTCCTGCCATCCAGCAGGGGCGGGGCCAAGAGGGGCCATCAGCCCCACGCCGCCCCTGCGGACAGGAGTCAGCCCCGGGGCGGGGAACCGGAGGCCACCTGCTGGCTGATGCTGGCCCAGGCCCTGGCCGGCAGGGCACCTGAAGCCTGCCCCCCCCCTTTTGGCCTCGCCCCTGGCACCTGCTGAGGGTGTGGTGGACGGGGCTGGCACAGGGGCTGGCAAAGGTTGCCGACCCTTGGTTTATATCAATTGCTTAAATTCACAGAAAACTGTTGCTCTGTAAAATCACAACCAAATGGCAAGAAGAAAATTAAGAGTTCGTTAACCAGTTATTGGTAAATATAGTTTTCTATTTTAGCCTGCTATGTTTATTACTTTTGCAAATTGTATGTAGTGTTGGTGTAGCAGTGTTGGTCCCAGGATATTAGAGAGATAAAGAGAGGGAAGAACGTTTCCCAGCCCTGAAGAAGAGCTCTGTGTAAGCTTGAAAGCTGGTCTCTCACCAACAGAAGTTGGTCCAATAAAATGTGTTACCTTACCCATCTCGTCTATGTAAACTGTGGCATTTTACTATAATCTCTACCGTGTTCTATGTTCTCTATCATACTGCTTCACTAATTCAATTTTAATAGTCTATTTAACTTTGGTTTATACAAATCAGACATGGAGTTTTGACTAAATTTAGATCCGATTGAATGCCCAATTATCTGAATCTAATCACACCAATCCTCCATCTCTTTTGTGGTTTGCTCACCAACACTTGTAACCAAGTCTGTACTGTGCCATTTATATGTGAATTTTAGTCTGCATCTTCATTTTTATTCTTAAAAATGTTTTAGCAGGTTTTTTAGCAGGATAGACTTCATTCAAATGGATTAAACTAACATTCATTTGTGGCAGGATGTCACTGAGTATCTTTTTTCAATATAGGCCCTGATGTACTCTTTTCTAGTTCTTCTACAATATATGATGCACATGGGCAGTTAATCTCTACTTCATCTGCGACATAACCTAAACTTAACTTTGTTTCATGAGGATGTTAGTCATTCTCCATAAACTCACTCATAGATTCATTTTGCATATGGCCTATTTTGTAAACACGGAATCTTCTGGCACTTAACAACTTACGCAAAATCAGGCTAGATTGCTCCTTGGACTGTATTAATTATTCAGTATATTGACTTGATCAGCCTATGTTACCAGGTCACAAAGATTCAGAATTGTGTTTGAGGCTATTGCAAGACAAGACATGGTGATCTAGGGCAGACCTGTTTTGTTTTGTTTTTTAAATAGGAAGCTACCTAATATATTAATAGGCTTGACTTCTTTACAGGAACTGAGAGGCTGTTCTGAAGAACTGCATGTACCCATGACCTTGGCGCCTGACTTTTAAATCATTCTCATATGAATAGATCAATGATCGTAAAAGCAGAAAATTATACAGACAGAGATCAATCCCCTGGAAATGTGGTCTTATACCTAGAAATTGTTTTCTAATCGTATGTTTTTTAAAAGCAGGGATACAGCCATAGTAATAGAAGCAACGCTACAGTTGGTCTAAACGCTAAAGCATCTCTAATAGGAAAGATCTTTGTACTCTTCCTTCTTAAAAGAAACACTATGCAAAACTGTTTATTTCTTTGACTACTCTCTTCAAGAAATGCCTTTTAAGCAATATGTGCCAGAGTCTACCAGAGCAGACCAGCATTGTGAAATACTAGCAATTGACAATTTGAGGTTTTTCCAGATTTTCCAGATTTACGTGTTATTTCAAATATTTCTCATTATATTTCTAAATAGGATCCTTCTTTTTTCATTTTAAACATACTTAAATGGTTCAAACTACTGTGACCTAATTAAATGTTCTTTAGAAAATGACATTAGGTTTCATATGGTTTTAAAAAAATCCATCTTATAGACTTTGACAAATACTCAAAGAATTAATTAGCTAAATGATTGCACCCAGCCTTAATAGAAAGAAAATATTGTAATCTGTAGTGTGATATCAGATTTCCTATGCTTTTAAAATAATTATACCATTTATATTTTTTCCTCTATGGGTGCAGAAAAAGCGTTGACAGGAACTTTCATAGATTTTAAGGCTAGAAAGTTTCTCTCCTTACGCCCATAAACTCTGAATGAGCTAGATCATTTCATTTGGAATGTCCTCACATTTTGAATAGACTTCAAGTAATGGAGAATCCACTATATTCCTAGGTATGTTTTTTTTTCTAATGGTTCATTACTCTCACTGGTAAAAATTTGCACTTTATTTCTAATCTGAATTTGTCTCGTGTCAATTTTCAGCCATTGGATTTTGTCATGCCTTTGTCTGCTAGGTGACAGGTCCCACTGCTATCAGAAATCTTCCCATGTAGATACACACACATTGTGAGTGATCAAGTCATCTCTTAACTTTCTTTAGTCTTTGACTGTAAGACATATGTCCCAGACAGATTTGGCAGGGCACTGGGTTCTTTTTGCCTTCACTTGTAATGTGGGGCATGGATCACTTGCTGGTGGTTTCTCAGTTCCTTGAAGTTTATAAACCATGATTTAGGGACTTCAGTGACTCAATCATAGGTTAGGTGTCTATTGTAGAAGTGGGCAGGAGGTTCTGTGGCCTGCATTGTGCAGGAGGTCAGACTAGATGATTATATTGGTCTCTTCTGTGCACAAGACCCTACGAGTCCAGACATGCACAAGGGGGTGGGGGGAGTAGGGCAAGCAGGGGCACAGAACTTCTAATCAATGGGGGCACAGAACTCCTCTAGGATCACGACGGGGAAAGCAAGCTCTTCAGGTGCCCAACACAGGCGGGCCACATGAACCTAAACACAGCCTTGTGTGGTCTGAACAGATTCTACATATTTCAATAAGATTTAAAGTCTCCTATATTGATTTATATTTTCAGTTCAGTTTGTTTCTAAATGTATTTAGAGAGATTATTTTCTATGTACAGTATTGTTTGTTTACACATGTGTAAACAAACTAAATTGACGGAAACATGATGACAAAATGCTAATGAATCAGCGCTTAGGATAGTGGATTGAAGGAAGCTGTAGGTCTTATGAAAACTCTGGTAGGCCATAGGTTGGGCACCTCTGATATAAGTTAACAGTAGAAAGTCAGATATGTGTGCTCAATTTGTGATAAAGATGATAGCATGTTAACAACAGGTCTCTGTGCTTTTTATATATTCTTATTGTTCTCCTTTAACAGTACATGGGGTTTGGCCAACCAGCATTGCTTTCCAGATGGGGGACCTTGCATTGCAATTAAATTGAGTCTTTCTGTATCTATGAAGAAAGCTGAAATCAGGACTCTGGAAGGGAATGGAGAACTCTTTGGGATCAGCGAGGTCATCTGTTATTGTATGCGTTTCATCTCAGATATGACACCCAATCTTATTCAATCATTTCCTGACAATCAGACTCTGAACTACATCATCAACTTTAGGCTGCTTACGGTTTTAAGCAAAGAAGTAAGTTGTAGATTAATGGCAATAAGATACAAGCTGATTGGAGTCTACCGAGGAAATAAAGATGTGGATGATGGACAAATGGGCACTATCCTGAAAGACTGCTTTGGTGGAAAAATATGGAAATAAAATGTAGTACAGTGCTCTCTTCTGATATTATGGGCCAAATATTATGATATGTGTAAATTGGTGCAGGGCTATTGAAGCCACCTGCAGAGAAATTTTAACCTGAGTTCCTAAATGCATCCAATATGCATTTCTGTTGGTGGTTAATATTGTCTTTCCTTTGGCAAACATTCAATTTAACATGCTACCAAAATGCTCTGCAAATTCAAGGAAGCATGTCTATGAGAATCAATGACAATATGATTTGGTTGTATTTGTATCACTGGCATTTCATGTGTGGGATTTTCTTTCTTTCTTTCTTTCTTTCTTTCTTTCTTTCTTTCTTTCTTTCTTT